>JAWNMQ010000270.1:3000000-3583435 GCA_035043855.1 Drosophila percnosoma
GTCGGGATGCAGGACCTTCGATAGTTTATAGTAGGCCTTTTTAATTTCAGCCTGGGTTGCCGTTGGCGGCACACTCAATATCTCGAAGGGATCAAAACTGGCCATTTCGTAATCGAACTGCGACACGCGATACGTGAGCAGGAGGAGCAAAGCCCAACCAAGCACAATGGACAGCTTGATCGCAACTGATTTGAGAATGCGATAAGGTTCCGCATTTGCCAAAATGATCTTCTTCTTCAAGCAATTTGGACATTGACATTCATCCTTTGTTTTGCTGAGATCTGTGTAAAGGGGGTGCGAAAGAGCCAATTAGATTAGAAACGCATTTGGAGAGTTCGAGAAAAATCGAAAAACTTGAGAGATCGTGAGAGCTTAATTCTCTCTCACTCTCTCTCTGTTACAAGTGTGTATGTGTGTGTGTGTCCCATTTGTGAAGTGAGCTGAGCTGGCTCAAGTTGTTCTTGTGGTTGTTGCAGCAATCGCAGCTTTCACCAACACGAAGACACCGTTGAGCCAAGCTCGTCAGCAGAATAACTTATTGGAACGTGTCCATTTGCGTAGCTCACAAATTTGTACATATGTGTGTGTGAGGGAAAAGCTCAAAACACACCCACACACACAAACAGAGGGGAAAGGGAAGTGCAGTGTAAGATTATAATCAGCAGCCAACGAACCTTCTTTCTTTTTACGTGGCCAATAGTAAATGGTTGTCGGTATCAATACTAACGCCAAGAATGATAACACAAAATAATAAAATGTTCCGCCACTTTCATCATATTGAAATTTTTGACCCGCCATATTTGTGGTTGTTGTTGCCGGTCCCTCGTATTTTATTTACAAATTCAGCGTTTTGATTCTTCTTTGGGTTTGGTCTCCAGACTTGACTTTTTTCTTTGCTCGGTCGGGTGGGAGCCAGCTGATGTTTGGCACACGCTGGCAGCTTCTCACTGCGCGCGTTTTGAAGTATGTTATCGAATGTGTTTGATGTTATTTGGGATGTCTTTCGTAAGTCCCAAAAATTTAATTCTCTGCGGCTAATTGCACCAATTAAACGCCGCGAATTTAAAACAAAAAACTTATGTATTTACAGCCGTCGCCAAATGACACGTCTGTACGGTGTGACCGTGCCGGGCTTAGTTTGGAATGTCGCAAATAATGTGACCATGTGCAGGCGTGAGCGGAAATTGCAGGTGCTGGATAGAATCTCAAATATTTGCATGTAGCATAAATTATCATCTAACTAATCAAGGCAATTCTTTAGGTTTCATAAATTTTAATCGACTGTGTCAATAATTTTATATATATTTTTTTTATTTATAAACAATAAACAATAAAATAAATGCGCTATCAAACAGTTAGAAAATTTAAATTTAGTTTTCGCAATGCGGTCACACATTTTAGTATTTTAATAAATCGAATATAATATCGATATTAGTATAGAATATATCGCGTATGCACCTTGGGGATATCGATTCGCATGATGTCTTTGGCCACCCCAAGAATTCCATGATCGCATCGCTAACAGAATAGTGAGCGCGTTGAACGCGCAATGGGAAAATTTATGCGCTGTCGAGAGGAAATTTGATTTTAATATACAAACAGTTTTAACAGTTTTATTAACAAAAAACGGTACATGAATAACAACACATTGTAACAGATGTGAAAATCTTTTAAAACAGGACAGACAACAGTAAAAGCAAAAAGTAAAACGAAAAGCAAGGTGCCAAAAAATGAAAACCAGTTATGTATGCGAAGTTGGAGTATTTCCTTTTTGTTGAGCAAAATGAAAAAAAGCGAAACATTTTTATGGCAAACAAAATGAAATGTTAAATGAAAGTGTTGTTTAAAGTGTGTGCTTTAGCGCTGATTAATTAAATGACCAAAACAACAACAAGCAGACAAGGTTACATTTTCCATGACAACACTTAAAACCAGATTCTGCCCGCTCCACGTCCAAAAGCCGATTTCCAGCGAATTTCTTGCAAAATATAAAAGTAAGTACAATCCAAGTATACATAAAAATGTTGCATGTGCACCGTACTAGCCTTTAAAAAAAAGTAAAAAAAAATAGCTTCAACTGTGTGTGGGTTTTTGGCGTCTTTGCAGTCAGAGAGGCGGCGGCGGCGATTCTGCGAATGTGTGTATGCGTATGAGTGTGTGCAAAGGCAGGTAGAAGAGCGAGCCACATAAAGAAGATAAATAAGACTCAAGGGCAGCGGCTAGAAATTATACGTGTGATTTGTTCTTGTGCAAAAAAAAAAAATAAATAAATAAAGAGAAGGCGTCGCACTCTCCCTCTCTTTGCTGGGGCAGGTGGTTTAGTTATTTGTTATGATAATTACTATTGTTAATTTTGAGCTAATAAATATGTTTTTATATTTATTCCGTCGCCTATGTTTTGGTCTCATTTTATTTTATGTAATTGCCCAAAATTCAAATCAGTTATGGGTGAAAAATCGATAAATCAGCGCCGCTGCAGCTGTTAGAGATGCGTGTGTGCGGAGCCCCACAGAGGAATTGGGGTAGGAAAATACAGTTACACATTCATGTTTATGTGTGTGTATGCTACACATAAAACAAATAAGCCGCTTAATGTAAAAACGCCAACGATGCTCAGCGTATTTTTGGCGGCTGCCCGCAGAAAAAACCTCTCTTTTAAACACACACACACAAGCATCTACATAGGTATGTACATTTTCGTGCATTTTCCCTTTATGTGTATTTTTCTTTTCTGTTTGCTGTTGCTGCAAATAAGAAAAATCAATACAGCTGCTGACGCTAGGATAGCTAGCTGTAAATAAGAAAAAGCAAAAGTGCGCCTTACAAACATCTTAAGTGTGTACACATGTTATTAACCCAATTTCAATATGGCTGGCAGACAGATGTTGGCAAATTAGTGGGAATGAGTGCGAGAGAGAAAGCAATATGACTGCATGCTTAGCGAATAAATAAAAAGTAGAAAACAAATCAACATCTGAGCAAAAGTTTCCGTGACTCATGCAAATGCTCATGTTAAACACTTAACTTTTTTTTCACACGCCGCTTTGGCTAATTTCGTATTTAGAGCGTGGGTGGGTCATTTATACTGGCCAAAAGTCAAGTGGCCTTTTCTGCGTATGCGTCAGCAGATAAACCCCGTTATAAGTGCATGTTTAATTCTTATCGCTGCAGCGAAGAACAATACAAAAAAAACAAATAAAAGCTGTACAAGAATTTTCCACACTGCTAAATCAACTGTAACAAGCATTTTTCGCTTATGATATCATTTTCGTTGATTGTTTCAATTAAAGTGCTCCACAAAAACAGAAATTCTGCGGAAAGCATGTGTGAAAAATTGTTCTATTTATATATCTATTGGACTTATCTGCTGTGTTGCTGATTTGTTGAATTTCTGTCTGTTGAATTTCCGGCAATCGATCAGCAAACAAAATACATTTATATCTTGTATTGCATGCGATATTTATTCTCTTATAAAAAAAGGCGGGCGCTTATCAAAAACGCAATAATAAAGGCAAACGCGGGCTTAAACTGTCAAACGCATTTAGATTTACTTATCGTATATCGAAGACAGAGCGCGGAAGAGTTGTGCGCTATCAGCGAATCAGAGATGACCAATGTTATCGATAAGGAGACCATAAATTATTGCGCTCCCAATTGAACTCTAATGAGTAAGAAATATGAAAATTATATTTTCTTTGCTTTATATATAAATATGAACGTTGTTGATTTTTCTAAACTCACGAACTTTTCACGCGCTCAACTCAAATGCTGACCTAGAATAGTTGTTGTTGTCGACTGTCGCATTCTTTGTGTGCCTCTCGCTCACACAATGTCGTTCACTTATATTTAATTGTCACGTCCCATTGTAGACTGCTCTTTTGTGGCTACCAGAGAAATGACGCCATATTGCGCTGCGTGTGCCCAACACTCTCAATAAACTTTCTATGCATGTGTGTGTGTGTATTTGTAAGAGTTGCCAAAGGGCAAGTGCGGTAACAGCTGACATTTGACAAGAGAAAATTGCAGCTACAATAAAGTTGGACATGTGTTATTGTCGTTGGGCTGCCACCCAATATTATTTACATATGCATTAATGTGTTTTTCATTCTTGGAGATAACTGAAATAGTAACAAGTGTTAAACACATTTTTCAATAAGTTTAATCATTAAGAAAGAATTTTAAACTTATGGTTTGGACTTGTGTGCGTTTGCTGACATAAATGTAAGCTCTGTAGTATCAATACGCAAGTGTATGTTGGCTATTTGTATATCGTATCAAATCAGCTAAACTGTAAGCTTCTCTCTTTTTATCTGCACAGAGCTTTTTGCTTATGAATTATAACTTGAACAAACATAAGAACAAATGTAAGGAGTAAACCAATTTGGTAGTACTGGGTAACTAGTAAGTAACGAAGTGGGTACATGCCGAAGTGTACCTGGTAAGCCCTGTAGTGGGTACTTATCAATGGGTACCAAAGTGGGTACATAATATATTCATTCCTTCTGGCTTTTCACTTACTTTTGTACAACTTGATTATTACATTCTTAATTTTTAATTTACGCAAGGCATTAAAACTTGTGCATGGCAACAACAATCAATTTGGCTTTAAGGAATGCTTTCATCTCGAAATAAATTTGGGACAGGCCATCTAAAGTGAGAGATAGAGCATGAAAGAGAGAGAGGCAGAGAAGAGAAGGAGATGTTGATTCGTTTCTTTTTTTGTTGTATTTGTTTGGACTCGTTTGTTTGTTGTTGTTGTTGTTGTTGATGTTTGTCTTTCGTTTGTTTGTGTGAAAGTGAGTCAAATGCATTTGGACATATACACACACACACACACACACTCTGCACCCTCTTTTGTTGTGTTGTTGATTTAATCAATTTGTTGTTGTTTTTTCTTATCAGCACTCTCCTCGCTCTCTTTTACTTATTTACTTATTTTTTTGTATAAGTTTGTTTTTTTTTGGGTTTTCTAATTTGTGCTTTTCCTTCCCAAAAAAAAATAAAAATAAAAATAAATAAAATAACGAAAAATTGTTGTATTTCTAATAATCTTGGCTGTGCATGCGTGTAACTAAATGGCTAATTGATGATATTTAAACTGTTTTATCGTTCTGCTGTGATCCCATTTAAAACTTAATTATTTTAATGGCACACGTCGCAAATTAATTTGAAATGTCTATCGTACTGAATTACTGCCACAAATGGGATACACACATCATCTTATATATATATACTATATGCACAACTTAATTGTTTACAGATTAGTTTCATGCCATGGTTAAAAAGCTTTGGGTGTGGCTCTTGAGGCAGGCAGGAGGCAGCAGCGGGTGCGAACAATTAGCCGGGTGAAGTGTGGCCGAAAGTGTCACGCAATCTGGGCACACCTGAACTGGACTCCTAGAGTCGAGTCAGACAAGAGCTCATCGCTCGTTCCATTCCCGTTGATGCTAATCGGCTAAACGTGCGCCAATTTTGGGCACGATTTGTGGAATTTCTGCGTAGGCAAATTTTACGCTCTTTTTATGGCTATGATTTATATACATTTGTCACATATTTTGATGCCAGCTTAATTTTTGTGGAAGTTGTAAGTAATATATACTGCGCGGGTTCTCCTTTTCTCTAGCCTTGACTATGGTCAGTTCAACGCCGTTATAAAAATATATATACATAAAAGCTTTGCCTTTTCCCATTCCCATTCCCAATTGAAGTCAATTGAGTGCTTCATTATGCAAGCACCGTAAAAGTGGCAATAACCACAACTCATCAATCATTCAAATCCGCGGGCTATTCGGAGCACATAAATCATATGAGAAAAATCAATTTGGCCAATCAAAACATAAAAAAATTTGTATATTATTTATTGAAAAGTCTAATTTGTATACAATATAGTTACTATCAATTTTATCTTTTCATTTGCACGTTTTGGTGCAATGAAATTTATGAAATTTAAAAATACACAAAAATGGTATTAAATGCAGAATCAACATCACCAACAGCCAATTCGAATAACCTTCAACTCCTTTAAAATTTTGCGCAACGTCGGAAACCAGCAAAGTAAAAGAAAAAAAAAAACTATGACGAAAATCAATTTTCGATTTGCATGCGATTTCTTTTGAAGTGTTTCTCGCGTGCAAAATTATGCAAATTTTGGCAAATACGTTAAAAGTTTCGATGGGTTTGCGCTGCGGGCGGAAAACAAACAGTGAAGAACTCAAAAATTGCAATTTGTTATGTAGATTTTTTTTTTGGTTGCACGATTTTTTTTAAAAGCCAGTTGAAAGCCCTTTGCGCAGAACTAAAATTATGAGCTGCATGACGAAGCAACTTTGCGAAGCGAAAGAGATGTGTAAACAAGAGAAAAAGTCACAAAAGTTGTCATTAGTGTTGCACAACATTTTAAATGCAAATACGATGTGTGTTGTAAATGTATTTAATTTGTCATGCTTGACGACATTATTTCAAATAACTAATGTTGACTCGAATTTGGTTGCTGCTGGTTAATATTTGATATACAGAAAGTATATATATATATATATATATATAAATATATATAAACAATAAACTATGTATCGTCAAACAATAAAAAGCTACTCAATCCAAGCAAATACATTCGCTGACGATGACGATATGAGTTTGTGGCCATTTACCTATCGGCAGCAAGCTGCGTAAGCTCCTAATAACCTCCTCCGCCCCGGCCCAGAACAAATCAAGATTAATTGTTAATGGCCAAGTTTTCGCCGTTTGTCTTCTTCTTGTTCTTATTGTTGTTGTCTCAGTGGGGCGTGTGCCTGGCCCCGGTCATAAACGTGTTTTCTTTTTTTTTTTGCCGTGTGCCACTTTTTGCATATGATTCACGCGACTTTTCTTTCTATCCACCATATCCACATTTCCTTTTTGCATGTTCTTTGGCGCCTAACTGTTAATCGTTTCTCTCTGACCCCCTTTCATTCTTCATTCATCAGCTTCAGTTATGGCAAATTTGTCAACCTGCGTGTGTGTTTGTGTATCGCCGCTTCACACATCATTTTGATTGTACAATTCTGGTGCGGGTTACAACATAATTTGCCAAATGTGATTAGCAAATTATAGCACATGAACATTGTCTGTTTTTTTTTATTTATTTTTTTTTAACCACCGCCGTTCGCTTTCAATGCAACGCTTCGCTTAACTGAAGCAAATTGAAAGCTTTGCCGGCGTAATTACAGCGAATTGAAAAGTACGTCTACGACTGACTTGTTGTAGGCAATAAAAATTGGCCAGTGAGACGAAAACGACGCTCGCTCGCTCAGAAGTTCATTAACCTCCTCTCTTCTTTTGATAGTTGTTTCTTCCAGTACCTGTGCGCATGTGTGTGTGTGTGTGTGGATGTCGGAGTGCCTTATGCTCTGGTGCTGCGACTGATGGTTGCCTTTTGGGCGGCATTAGAACTTTGAGACCTGACGTCATTGCGTGGGCGTCTGCGCTTTGCTTTGTGCTGCCTTATGTGTCTCTGCTCAGGCGCATTTGTTTAGTTGTAATTATTAATTTTTCCTTTTTTTTGTTGTAATTACGCGTCTGCGTGTGGGCGGGTCGTTGTGACTGTCAATACTGACTGTCTAAAAAGAAGGGTCAGCCGTAGCCAACTTTAATGCACAATTGCGTATCGAATTAATAATAATCATAATAATCGATATCGATACTTATCTCTTGCAAGCGCCGCCCATCGACACGACTTTCGTTTACTAAAAACGGAGGCGCTTAGTGAAAAGTATGCAAATTTGCATTTGCAAAGCATATCAAACAACTTGCGCAATTATAATAAATGTAGTCGCATTTTTTTTGCGCAATAATAGTTTATTAACATTTTGCACATTTGCTGCTTAGCAACAACATAAAAAAAAAACCAACAAACGGTAGAAACTCAGACAGACAACCGCAAGAGTTGGTTGGTTAGCATTAGCTGCTGGATTTATGTACGTAACGGTACCTGAGCATTCAGTGTTGAATAATAGTGGCGCATAAAAAAGAGCCAAAGATTAACAAATGAGCAAACAACGTTTGCATTATTTTTATTTTTTCATATGCAAATGCGGCAACCACGCCCACTGTCAGTTGGAATTTGCACAAATATTGCGCGTTTCCTTGTCAACATTTAGTTGGCCAGCAAAGTGTAAACTGCATCAGAAACAAGAAACTAGAATGCTGACTAGAGTACGCCCTGTAAAACTTTTTTGCAAATGGGGATGTGCAAGTATAATTAATCTTTCCTCTTGAAGTGAGGAAGAGAGAAAGACCGAGAGAGAGTCTGATGCGAAGAGCGAGCAGCGCTTAATGAGCTTTGCATCTGCTGCTGAGGTGCTGCATGCACACACAAATACAAATAAAACGGAACAAAAGCAAACGCCATAACTTTAATCATAAACAATGGAAAATTTACAATATGGAAAGTTAGAGCTGCTAGTTGCGTGTGTGTGAGTGAGCGAGAATGAGCGTGCGACGCGCGTCGGTCTGTTTGCCGGCCTATCTATCGAATGTGCTTAAAGCGCTCAGCCAAGCAATGCTCTATGTTCAACAGCAGCAGCAGCAGTAAGAGTAATATTTAGAAAACTTTTTTGTTATGTTTTTATTGTACATATAACAATAGCTTATTCATGGTATGTGTGTGTGTATATATAACTGCCATTGCGCTCTAATAATTATTTATAATAATTACTCGTTTTTGTGGTCTGCTCTTAAAACATTATTATTATTATTATTATTTCGCATACTCTATAAGCATTATTCACATAGATTTGTCTGTTATAAATATAATATTTTTTTTTATAAATTTAACATTCAGAATTCTACTACTAGAATTATGTAAAACATACTATGAATTTAAATATACGCTCCACATTTTTTTATAGTGTATTTGAATAGCGAGCTTTTACATTCTCGTTTGGAGCTTCTTTACCAGTTTTGTGTCCGTTTTCGATTCATACACACTACTCAATATTTTGGCTATGTACGTCTGTCTGGCTACCGCTTGTCATGTGCACCCCGCTCTCTGTCTGCCTCTTACTTTGTATGTATTGCCTTTAATTAATCTTTTGCTTTGGCTTCTTTTTTTTTTGCGTCTTTTCAAAAGCTCTACAGCGATCCCAATCGTGCGCTGACCTTGAGCGTAGTCCAATATACATGCACAAAAAGAAGATAGCAGCCAATATAATTTTGATAGACAGCTTCTACATTTTTAACCGAACAAACTGTATTCACAATTCGTAAACAGAACGCACATTTCATGCTTGAATGTGAACCAAATATTTTCATTGGCACGCACTTTAAACACACACAGCAGCCGCAGCCAGACACATATGGCAGCCCCCCCACTTCTCTTGCTCCTCGCGTCGTCATCATTATTTTTCTTTTCGCTTCATCTCCATTTGTCGTCGTCGAACCTGACATTAAAAATTTTTAAATGCAGCCGACTGCATTTTATGCTGTCTTTCTGTCTTTTATTTCTGTTATATTTGCTTTTGACTTTGTCGCCTCGAGGCCATAAATATTTCGATTTCATTTTAAATAAGACGATAAAAAAAAATATATATGCAAATTTTGCATAGTCTTTTTCTCAAGCAGCAAGCTAAATTTGCATATCAAAACTGAATTTTGTATTTAATGTCATGCGAATTTCTTTTGCTTCATACACTTCTGCTATTGCTGCTGCTACTGTCAAACTTGACACTATGCCAAAAAGCGTCGACATACTACTATGTATGTTGTGCACTCGCTGCAGTCGCTCTTATGCGGATGACATCAGCAGCAGCAGCAGCAGAAAGAAAAAAGAGCTGTACAACATATATGGATGGGGTGGGGGAAGCTTTAACTTTGAGCCACCCAAAAGTTTTGCGTAGCTAAATTGCTCATTGGGCATTTTGTGATGATTAATCGCAGCGTTGGATAGCACGTACCAAAAGCATCAACTAAATGTTTATGAGTTTGTCTATATGCCTGTGTGTGTGTTTTAATGTTTGTAATAAAAGCGGAGAATTATTTGTGCTGTGCTTCTTTTTGTGTGTTTTTTTGTTATTGTTGTCGGCTGGCTATTTTGTGTAATCAACGTGCAATGAACTTTTTCACATATACATACATATGTAGTAAACATATCAGCGGAGCAACAAATTGAGGCAGGTTCTCGTTCGTTGCTGCGGCTGCTGCTGCTTAGTTTATTAGGCCTTTTTTCATTTTACTTCGCCGCGTATCACACACTCATTGTACCGTATCAGCAACAGTTTTTTTTCGCTGTTTTTTTTTCGTTTGTTTTTATTGTCAAACACAGAGTGGCATAAACTTTTATTTTCCGCATATAGACAAATACAGGCTAATTTGCATAAAGTTTCACACGCCGGCAAACACAGACTGAAAGAGACACCAACACACACACACACACCCAGATGCTATACCATCTGCAATAGTAGTAAATGCATGCACTCCACTCTCCCCCACACTCACTCGCCCAGCATTGTGCACACAATTTTCTCTGCCACTGCGTCCGCTCGCTCTCTCACACACAGCTGCTGCTGCTGTCTACGTCTCCGCAAGAGCTTAGTGTGTTTTTAGCTCTACGCTCGCGCGTTACGTTGGCGCGTCAACGCGGATCGTCGCCTGTCGATTGTTTAACAAACTTCGCATTCAATAAATAATCTTGTTGCTGATTGGTGCCACGCTTTGTGTTGGATTTCTCGCTTTGATTGTTAGTTTCTAATTTGATTTTTAGCTTTGTAATCGCGAAAATTTCTCCGAAATCGAAACACGACCCAAAACATATTTAATTAACACAGACTATAATCTTTAATTTTGATATGTTTTGCTATTTTGGCTTGGCAGTTAATCAGCTTTGTTCTCAATAATGATAATTCAGCCAAAAGTCGATGGAACTCAACAGCCCTTGACAACAACAAAATAAATAACACTCAATAAACTTCCGTAACAAACTTGTTATGGTCAAACAATTGAAATAAACAATAACAAAAGTCGGCGACTTGCTAATAAATTATGTATTGTAACAAATGCAGAAAAAAAATAAAATATGCTGTGTAATTATCATTGAAGCGTGGGCCGCACACGTATTTTAAATATGCATAGAAATGTATGTGAACAAAATTCCAATTCCAGGTGGAAACTTGAGCAAAACAAATAAAACAAATGTGAACACAATCCACATGCGATCCACACACACACACACACACAAGCAGCTGTGCTCTAAGCTGTGTTTTAGCAGTTGAGTTCGTTGAGGGCCTTCGCATTTTGACGCCTGATTGAGTTACAAATTTTTACAACAAATATCTATGCAGTGTTTACAGCGAGGGTTAACCGAGAACTATGTTATGTGTGTTGTGCATGTAAATTGTACATTAACTACAATCAATTCAATTAATATGTACGACGGAAATAACATTTTGTCACAGCACGAATTCATAATCAAATGTCGCAGGTGTTATAAAATTGTTTATCTTTCAGTATTTCGACACCCTATTTCATGCAAGCTAATTGCAAAATTAGAATTCAGTTCAATTTGCATGTTAATTTGGAATTTTATGCTTGACAATAATTTGCATGTGCAAACTATTAAACTAATAAAGTTGACAGCTGTGCTAACCAAACAAAGGCAACAACTTTAAAGTTGAGGTAATTTCAATAATTATACAATCTGAGAAGTTTAAGTCTGTGCTAGATTATCTAATGCTAGAATACAAATATTTAACATTTAACATTTAAGCTTTAACTATCAGTTAAAACTAAATGCTTAACAAATTTGGCCTAACTTTACTGCCACACCTCGCATTACACAACTCAAAAAGACGTTCGCTTAATTTTTATTGTTTGAACGTAATTATGAAATTGTTGGAAAAATGTTTTCCCAACACAATTGCAATTGTTGTTCGAGTTTTTGGCTTGGGGGGGCGTCTTTGCTGCTGCCTGTCAAAGGTCATGCCACAGTCAATGTCAAAGGTCAACTAGCGTTAATTAGCAGCAATGCACGCATATTTTCAGTACATTTCGGAGTCTTCTTATTTCTAGTTTTTTTTTTACTTCCATAAATTTGCTTGCTTAATTATCTGGCGTTGTTGAATCTGCTGTCAAGTTTGCAGTTAATGTCGAAAAATATATTTTTGATTGATGAACAAGCACGTTTTTTAAGCTCATTGTTATTGAGGAGCTGCTTGGCAGCAGCCTTCGCTCAGGGTCAGTTTAGCTTAGTAGTTGTTTGCCTGTCGATTAGCTATTTGATTTTCTACTGTTCTAAACTCAAAACTCACATGCGAGATTTTAATCGTGCCACAAGGTCCTTAAGCCCACAAACCAACGCAACGCAACCAACCAACTCAACCAACCAACTCAACCAACCAACTCAACCAACCAACTCAACCACCCAACTAACCGGTTGTAAAAATCAGGGCCCATTGACTGACCTCGTGGTAAGCGCTGCTGCTGTTGCAATTTCAAATTCCAAATGGCGCCAATGGCAAATGGGCAAATGAAGACCCACATTATCCACTTGCCACTCAATCGGTGGCCAGTCGTCAGCGCCATGCCTCAATTGGTTTCTTGGTTTCTAGGCCACCAACGACTCCGACGAAAGTGAATTTCTAGTTTGGCACGAAAGCCATCAAATTTATTGAGATTTTTTTTGGGCAAGGTGTTCGCTGCTCGTGGCTCGTAAAAATGTCTGCACCAGAATATTGCATGTACATATAAGGATTGTCAGTAGTACAGATTATATCTATAAAATCAAACCTCTGCTATATTTAGCAAGTGGAGCGCCCATTTTGAGGACTATGACCTTAAAATTAGACACTCTTTATGTGGCGAACCCATTAAATATGGGCGAAGTTGAGTAGCTGGCAGAAGGAAGCTTCTCTGAACCTATGATGTGTATGTACTCTCGATCAGTATGAACAGTCATCACATCGATCTCAGAGAGTATATGACTATATTCACGTATATTCCGTGCAGATCCAGTCAACTTCATTTTATCGATAACTGCACACGTTTCGCGACTATCGATTCGATTTAGGATAACAAAGTACAAACTAAAGATATAGCTTTCTTTTTTATATATATAATATAGCCTGACATAACTGACAACTTTATCAAACTCAAGACTTATTTTCATATCGAATAAGTTACTATCAGCTGGCTGCAGGGTAACTCATAGTCGGACTAGAGTTTGTCAAGTTGTAAATAGTTAAATTTAACTAGCACTTAAAAAACAGTTTAACTTTAGGTGTGTTTCACACAGTATAAAATCGTGGGCCGCCAATATTTGCCAGCAATTTGTCTTCTTAATCTTTAACTCAAATGAACTTTGACACCAAAAACAACAAGTTTAAACTTTCTTTTAGTTAAAAATGCTGGACAAATGTACTATATATGTGTTGGGAATGAATCATAAAGTGTTAAGTCTCGCTTCAAAGAGATCGTATTCGTATATATGTATGTGTGAAACTCATTTGGTTATATGAATGCTATAAATGTATACAAATTGTGCGCATATTTATATAAGTAAATATATATTTGTTTATATATATATATATATATATATATATATGCGTTATTAAACAAAGGTCGTGTGGGGAATGAGTAATGCGCTGTCGCGCTTAGAACGGAGACTGCTGGCAGAGACAGCAGCTAATAGATATAACCAAGATTCAATACATTCGATAAAGAGACGTAAGATTTGAATTTGCTGCCAAATATGGGTGTAACAAGTTGACGCGACTACAAAATCGATGACAAAGACGCCTATCAACAACAACAACAACAACAGCAGCAACAACATCAACAATATTCCAATATAAACATGTTAATTCAGATTGTATAAGATATTGAATATTGTACACAACAATATCTATCTCATCACATAATAATGAGGAAAAGTGTGGGCAGACAGAATTTACAGGCAGCATTGCTCGAGGCGGGGCATGCAACAAATCAGAATTAATTGCAAGCGAAAGTTGAGTTTATTGATGGCAAAAACCTGCGCTGAGTGTCGAATGGAGTCGTTTGAAAACCAACCAGAAAATAAATGAAGAAAGCAAGTAATAATACTGTAGAGGAGTGAGCTTGACTTCAATATACCCTGTAATCAGCAATTAAACATATTTCCTTTGCACACGCAAATGTAAGCATGCCCAGAAGTGCTCTCATTTCTTGCGGAAAGTTGAAATGAAAACAAACTTGAGCTGCACGGGTTATACGAGAGCTTCTATGCCAAATTTAAAGTCTGTAGTTCGAATAGTCTTCCTTCTGACTGAAACCCCTTTTCCACATTTGCAATGGGTGCGTGTTGCAGCAACAAAAACAAAAACCTGTCAAAAGCATTGGCGAAAGAAAGGGGCAACAGGGAATATATATTTGATATATATAGAGACAGATAAAGAAATACCTGTAGATGTGCCTATGAATGCGTTCACATTGTTGCCAACTGTTTCAGAGGGGCACAAATGTTGCCTTTCAGTGTGTATACATTGTAATAATAATGATCGTATAATGCCACATTTTTATAGCAAAAAAGAAGAAGAAGAAAATTGAATGCGTCGTCGTGTGGCGTCTGGCGATGAGTTTGCAAATTGTCAAAAGTAGCAACGAGTTTGTTGAGCTCGCTCCTCCGGCTTCATCTAGCCAGGTTCCGCCTTCGGTCTCCACATCGACAACGGCGACAACTTGAAACGACGCCTAAACACCACACCACACAGACAACAAACAACAAAACAGCAACAAAAAAAAACACACACAACAAAAAAACACACACAACAAAAACACACACAAATTGCTGTACAAATTGTGTAGCAAATGCGCCTCGGGGCGGCATCGATGTGGAGATGTGCGTGTTTTAATGAACGTGCGGCGTGCAAATTACCAAACAGCTATATAAATACATAGCTACACAAATGTATATCTTTAGCACTAAGTTTAGAAAACTCATCAAAATGTTTGTTATATTTTTGTTAAGTATTTTGTATATTTAGTACAAATTGTAAATAATAATCAAGTTGCAACAGAAATTTGAACTGAAAGAGAGAAGAAAGATAAGAAAATGGAACAGACATGAGTCCGAGAACTATAGAAGTCATTTTTACTAGTTAAAATAATGCTTAAGTTTTAAGTGAAACTCGAACTGACAAGAGAACATGGTTAGCAATGGAAAGGACTAGAAAGTTGACCAGACATGAGTCCTAGAACCATGGATAGCAACTGAAAAGACTAGAAAGTTGACCAGACATGAGTCCTAGAACCACAGCTTTATTTCATTTCAGTCACATAACTATTTGTATAGTCTTGTAAGTAAAATTGTTTGTTCAGTTTGTAGTAGACATCCTATAAGGTATATATATTCTTGAACAGCAACATTTGTCGCGTTAATCCAACTGTTTCCGTCTCAGTTTAAAGCTCGTGACATAACCAAGTTTCGTAATCTCTATTATATTACCTTTATACACTAGAAATTCGAGTTTTGCAGTCTCGACAAGAATGCAACACGTGTAATAATTTAATATCTCGATATTTGAATATTTCCAGTGCATATATCACACTTGGCACCTGCTCCACTGAATCTGACAAGATTTAGCAATAACTGCAATCATTTCCAACTAGTTTAAATAAGCACGACTCCAATGAGCATTAAAAGAAATAAACAAGAACGAAGACTAATTACTCTTGCAGAGCTCACTATAAACTTAGAAGATCGATCAATTTGCCATCATATATAGCATATATAGTAGTCTGTGGATGATATTTTGTTGAAGTGTAAGCATATTTGAGTTTGGTTTGGATTACTTGGTAAACCAAAAAGTTGTTGCTCTAAACAGCTTTATGATATATATAATATAGAGATTTGATCTGATCAGCTTTGATATAATCATATGCCTAGTTTCAGCAAGATGGCTTTAAGACTGAGGTACTATATATATATATGAGGAATATATATGTATCAAAGCAATGCTAGCTTCATAACACAGCTAGAGCACCCTCCGCAAGACTACCCTCTACAAAATCAGTCATTTACCTTATATGGCAATTGGCCATTAGTTGTTGGCTATTAGTTGTTGGCTATTAGTTGTTGGCTATGAGTTGTTGGCAGTTCGTGCGAATGGCGATTCTATAAATGAGCCAAGTGGAAATATGAATTGCGAAGCATAAAACCAACTACCTACAATAAACTGTGCACATATCGACAATAATTCGAGTAATTCAGATACTTTATTATTTATTTGTTGTAAATGTTGTTGTAGTTGTTGTTGTTGTAGTTGTTGTTGTTCAATCTGATTGAACGTGCAATTATTGAGTTACAAATGAAATTGTTTCGCTTGTGTGCTGATTATGCTGGTTATATCTTGTTGACTTGGCAGTCATTGTTATTGTTGATATTTGCATCTGTTCGCCTCAACATGCATATCGTGCAATAAGCCATAAATTACATAATTTGCTGTACGTTTATCTGTTCAGTGATATTGCTATTGTTGTTGTTGTTGTTGCTATTGTTGTTGTTGTTGCTACCACGATCTGTGACCTTTGTTTAACTTTTCTTTTTGTCCGTTGGGTTGAGTGAACCCCACTGACTGCTCAACTCCAGTAAATTGATACTATCTTTAAGTTATGCTTTACTTAATTGCTTACAATTTGTAACACTCGAATCAATCAATCTTCGCCCGTAAACAATCCCTTTTTATTGTTCTTTTTTAGATATCAATTTTCATGTTTGCTCATGCGTCAAAGTCGCGCCTTTGTATGCAAATTTATTTACTGTGTCGTGGCATATTGTCATACATTCAATTTATACATAATTTTCAATAATAATAATAATAATGTGCGAATTAGTCGTCAGATTGGAAATACTTGTCGATCGTAACAAGTTAAGAGTTCTGGTAGCGACAGCTCTACTTTGAGATACCCTGCATGCTAATGCAACCCATTGTGCAAGATGAAATTAAGATTCGATTGCTTATCCAATCTTAATGAATGTCTTACATCAATTCAATGGCTGTAGCTTCAGGATTGTGTCTTAATGCTATCGGAAATCGATTTGTATCGATAACATTAAATCAACTTAAGCTGCGTGGGGTAAACGACCATTATTAAAAGTCGTTATACCCCTTTGTCCACTTTTAATGACTAGGGTATGATAAAAAGAAAACTGATTGCAAACTGGATAAGTTAAGCTCGACATTTATATAGATACACATATCTGTATATAAGTAGGTAAACAGCTGACACTCTGCTGCGAACGTTTTCTTATGTAAATTTCAGTGAACTGCGTAAATATTTAAACAACGTCCGTATGCAGCAGGTACTATATATATATATATATCTCGCATATCGTGTATCGAAAAAAGAGAAAAAACAAACTCAAGTTAATGTTTCCTGGGAACCCTAAGCAAATGCTTTTAGGTGACAAATTGAATGCTTGCCACATTTTTCCACTTGGTAATTTGTGCCGCATTTGGAATAACAAATGAGCTGCTGAAATTTCAATGCACTTGCGCTGCACTTCCGAGATAACAAATTGAAATTCTAGATGTTGTTTGCCCATGATGGGTCGGTCGTTCGGAAGCAACGGGAAACTGTCGCCGTCGCCGTCGCCACATCGAGGGTCAAGCTGTCATTGTGGTTGCTCGGGATGGGTGGGTGTGGGGGTGGTTTTTGTTGTAAACGGAAAACGGTGGCTAATGATGATGAGCTGGATTGCGGGTTTCGAGTTTTAGAGGTGCGTCGCCATTATTGACGTCACTTTGCTTTGAATTGTGGCTTTTTGAAAAGTAATGTGAATTGATTTGATTGAATCGTATGCATTATTGTCGCTGAAAATCATTGAAAATATATGTTTGTATTGCCAATTGCGAACTTTCGCAATTACACTGAAAACAACTGCTGTTTAATGATTAGTAGTAGCAGCAGTGGTTGCGCATCCAACTTCAGCGGCAGGTACCGCGATGAACAAGGCTGGCCTGCATGGGTCAGGCATCAGCTGGTCAGAGCGTCACACGCTCATACTCGGACACTTACACTAGTACATGTGATATAAATACAGGGTGTTCATTTTTGAACAACTGCTGTATATCAACCGTATTATTGTCGCTTTGCTCAAGTTTTTTCCAAGTCTCATTGATTTCTACTTATATATTTTTTATTGTGATTACATTTTTATTTGGTATATTTCAAACCGAATCTTTTTTTCTGAAGTCTCATTGATTTATGAGTATGCTTTTGAAACCATTTCATTTAAATACTTATTTTTTATAAATATCAAATTATCTGATATCGGTTATATATTTCAACCTGAATCATTTTCGTCTTTAGTCATGTTTTTCAAGGCTCCATTTTCTATTAAAAGCATTTTATTTATATTTATTTTTTTTTATTATATTGTTTTTTACTAAACTAACAGTCGTAAAAGACGCCAAATAATCGGCTGTCTTGATCTTTAATTTAGTTTTTGTATACATAAATGCAATCAGACATTAATTTTCAGTTGTGCATTTATTGGCACTATTTTTTTGGTTTTTATAGTTTTTTCTTTATTTTTTTATGAACACGTACGTAATTTGTGTGCTGCGCCTTTTAACTTAACTCATTTGGCCTTAACTTGAGGTTTTATTTACATTTTTAATCGAATTTTAGCTGCATAAATGCAGTTAACTATACCAAATTACGACTATATATTTATATATATATACAGTGAGCGACAGCTCAAATCGACCAGTGTCAAAGGTAAAGAAGTAATTGCCTGCAACTTATTTGGACCAGGTACATTGTGAACACCTGGTTGCAGGTGGGGAAACCTCAGTTTATTAGGGTCATACATTCATATTGGTGGTTAATACATGTACCTACTATCGGTTTTTGGAATTTTTGAAAAATAATGAATAATTAGCATATGACAGGCAATTACACTGGTCTATTTGAGCTGTCTCTCACTGTATATATATGTGTATATACGGACAGCAGTCAGATTATTATGGAAAACCCATTTCCACAAAAAAAGCTGATGGCTTTTGAGTGTATATTATAGATCGCCGTCATTTCCGCTTAATAGACAAAATACTTAACCAAAATAGTCCGAGCAGCTCAAGAGCTTTCGAAATTGCAGACGGGGGTTTGACTCATATCATTATTTTGCTTTATTTTTTGATGTACTGTGTGTTGCTGTTGAGTCAACGCCTTTTGACGGCTTTATGTATATATATGTATAAATAGTATTTAAATAATTATCAGACAACATACGCATGCACTAAACAATTGCATTTTATTTTTAATGTCTTGTTAACACTTTTTCTTTATTGCAGTTTTATTGTGCAACAACAACAACAACAAGTGCAACAATTGGCACAATTGGCGATAAATCAGCAGCAGCAGCAGTAGACGCCGCTTGAACTTTCAACAGACACCGCAAAAAAAAACCAAAAAAAAAGAGAAGAAAAACGAACAACGAAAAACAATCAAACAAAAACGAAGCAGACAGAGGGACAGGATAGGAGAAGGAGGAGGAGGAGGCAGTGCATCCATTATTTGCAGCAGCGAAGACAAGCGGAAGGGGCCACGTCTTCGTCTTCTTCTTGTTCGTCTCGGTATCGATTTCGCTTTGGCTTTGGCTATTTTGGTGGTGTGGCAGAAGAGCTGAAAAGATACTTGGTAGATTGCTAAAGGCCCACGCCACGCCGCGCGGCGAATGCAGCATGTGGCCATGTAAAGCCAACAACAACAACAGCAACACAAAACAGCCATAAAAACAACAACGACAACAAACCTGGCCACACTTGACAGAGTCACTTGACAGAGTCACTTTAGCAGTCAGTTTAGCAGGCAGTCAGTCACTTGTTATTATTCAAGTCAGTGCAGCGGAAAAGCGTCGATGAGTTGAGCACCGATAGCCAAGTTCAATTCAATTCAAGCTGCTGCTCCCCCTCCCCTCACACTTCCAACTGCAATGGACGCAACGCAGCAGCAGCAGCAGCAGGAACAGCAGCAGCAGCAGCAACAGCTAGCGGAACCATCGATAGCAATTGTTGCTACCGCAGCGAGGTCATTGGACCAACAGGTGGAGGCATCTTCCATTGGTTCGCCCAATCATTCGCACTACTCGAATCTCACCAATACCAGCAACAGTAGCTCCCACAGCAGCAGTTGCCACAGCAGCAACGCCAGCAGCCCCTCTGTTGTCAGCGACAGCAGCAGCAACACTACTTCCACTTCCACATCTTCCTCCTCGGCGCCGCAATACAGCGAAGATTTACGTGCGGCGGCTGCAGTGCGACCAAGTCAGACGCCGAGCCAGAGTCAGAGTCAGCGTGGTTCGCACTCATCGCACAAGACCTGTGAATTGGATGTGGGCGAGGAGGAACGCGATACCTTCTCACCCGTCTCCAGTCCAGATTGCAACGGTGCCGCAGCAGCAGCTGCAATTGTTGTTGTTCCCGGCGGCAGCAGAGACAACAAAAGTTACGACACTAAATTAAAACCATCATCGAAGGAGGAGAAACAACGCCAGAACGAGGAAATTGTCTGCATGGAAACCTCGACAGTGTCCACAGAGACAGGCTCTTGGGAGTCTGTTTATCCGAATGTGCCCACACATGTGGCGCCCACATCGGAAGAGCCACCAACAGCGGAGAAGGAGGGCCTCACTTCCAACTGCCTGCTGCGTGAGTTTGAGAAGCGCGAGCAGCAGCAGCAACAACCGTTGACCGGATCACAGCATAGCGCTTGCTTCATCGATGCATCGTCGCTGCGCGATGAGGATGAAGTGCTCTCCACCTTTCCCAGTCTGGACTGTGTTCAGCCGCTGGAGGATGCGACGAAGCCGACAACTGAGCTGGAGTTGGAACAGTTTCACAAGGCATTTGCCAAATGCAAAGGATCGAGTCTAACCCAGCGCAGCAGTCAATCCAATTGCAGTTCCGATGTGGAACCGGATGAAACACAGCCGGATAGCACAACGAACAACTTGTCCGATGAGGAGAAACTGTGGAAACGGGAACAACAGTTGCCTGCCAGTGGTGCCGAGACGAGCAGCGTCTCTTTGGCTGCCGCTGATGCCGACTCCTCAGATTCGTCTTTGATGAGTGCTCGACGACGTCGTGCTCCAAGCTCAGCGGCACCCATAGCGGTGCCTTACAGTTTCCAGCACAATGCGCAACAGTTTAGCGTGCATCCGCTGGGTAGTAGTCCCAAGTTTGCAGCGCATCATGATCTCAGCTATACGACGGACTACTCCTCTAGCAGTCCGGCGCACAGTCTGGTCTGGTCGGAGCAGGGCGGCAGGCAACACTCAAAGCAGCCAACGCAGCAGCAGCAGCAGCAACATGCTCCAACTCTGGCTCCACCCACAGACACGCCACACAATTCAATGGTTCATGTGATGGAGCACATCTCGAGCAGCAACAACAGCTCCATACACAGAGATTATACGTTCAGCTCATCCCTATCGCATCATCGGGATTCGGGTGCTTATTGCAGTGATGCAACCGATTCTCCGTTGCCTCTGCCACGCACACCCAAACGCTCCAAGTTCGATGAGGCGAATCCCATTGTGTCGGGCGGTGCATCCATTGAGGATTTCCGCCAGAAGCATTGCGATAGTCCCAGTTTAAAGCGACGCACCGACACCTGCCCCATTGTTTCGGGTGGTTTTGTCTCACTGGACTTTGCCGCCACTCAGCCGCAAGATGATGAGGACAATGAGTATGAGCAGGAGGCTGCCGAGGATGCGGAGCTGGAGGGCGTTGAGATGCGTGTGAAGAGTGTGCAGCAGCGTAAACCATTGTCGGGCATTGCATCCTGGGTGGTGGACATGAGCGATTGCCGGCCGGAGCGACGCAAGAGCAGCAGCTCCACATCCAGCTTGGAGGCGGCGACACGCGAACGCTTTCGGGAACGCTCCGATTCGAATAGCTCGCACAAGAGCGGCTGCGGTTTCTATGTGTCACTGGATGACATGGACAGAAAGCCAAAGTCTAAACCCGAGCAGGAGCAGCCAGTCCAGCAACAGCAGCAGCAGGAAACACTCAGCAAATCCTATACAGCCCCCAAGGCATCAAATTTCTTTGTGAATCTATCGCAGAGCGACTACCACGCTAAGGAGCAGCAGCAGCAGCACCAGCTGGAGGAGGAACAGCAGGCGGCGGCCAAACAGGAGCAGGAGAAGAAGAATATTTTTAGCATGTTTATTGACTTTGGGGAGTCGGCCAGGCCACGTGCCACAAATGGCCGGAAGGAGCCCTTCAATTTGGCGCAACGCTTGAGCAGCTCGCTGAGCGTTGCCCAGCGTCGCAGCGAGGAGCTGATGAAGTCCAGCGCCAGCTCCACAGAGACCCTAATGGCCAAGAGCGGCACACAGCCGCCCAAGGAGGAGAGCAAATCTCTCGATTATCGTTGCAACAATCTGGAGCAGCAGCAGCAGCTACAACCCTTGACTGTGGCCGCTTTGAGACGCATGTCTAGGCAGCAACAGCAACAGGAGGCGAGCAAGCGACACAGCTGGGGTAGCAACAATAGCAATAAGGAGCAAGTGGCGCCAACCGCTGGGGATTACAAACGATCGATTAGCCTAACTGCAAACGGTGGCGATCCGTCTGGTGGCGGCAATGGTCTGATGAGCATCATTGACAAACTACCCATCATCTCGAAGGCATCCTCGCTGTCTGTGGACAGCTCGCTGTCGCCATACGATGACTATAGCGTTGGCGCCTTGAGCAGCTGTGGCTCCGACGAGGAAGAGCAGCAACCGCAGCAGCAGCAGGCGACTGCAGCACGTCTGAAGAAACGCCGTCGTGATGCACAGCTAAATGAGACCTATGACAAGAGCAGCAGTGTGGCCTCTGTGCTCACTGAGGGTGTGCTTTCCAAGGATATGTCGCCGGCATCGAACACGAATACGGACACCGATGATCTCACCTTTCAGCAGGATGAGCAGATTGCGTTGCGTGAGGTGCAGCAACAGCAGTTGCCGGTGCAGCTGCAATTGACAGGCAGCTGCTCCAATCGCACATCCATCATGGAGACGATCATTGAGGCCAAGGAGACGGCATCGCCCAAAAAGCAGGCAACAACAAAGAGTGCAACTGCAACAGCCACAACAACAACGCTCAGCAATGGTCACACCATGGAAACGTTGCATGCCACTATTGAGAAGCAAAAACAATTGCTGGAAACGGTTAACGAACATGCGGAGCAACTGGCTCCAACTGGCGCCGCAGCCAGCTTTGTTAAGCTCTCCGATATGGATAAACCGGTGGCCGCCAAACATGAACTACAACCTCCGGATGCGATGAGCAAAAGTGCTGGGAATCAACGCAGCGCCAGTGCCGTCAACGGTCAACGTTTCTATCGCGATGAACAGCATCGTTCGACACGACCGCATTCCTGGGCCATGACTCGCTCCAGTGGCAATCAGATCCAGCACTTTGCCAGTTCCGTCGATAATTTACGCAGTCTCTCCCGACTCTTTCCCAATTTCAGCAAGGAGTTCTCCAATTCGTTGCCTGGTGATATGGCCCTGGATAACAATAATCCCGGACAGCAGCAGCAGCAGCAACAGCAGCAGCCACAATCGGACTACATCCAGACGGATCTGAGTGGCGATTCCAGTTTGGCATCGAGTTTCAGTCGCTCCGGCATGGATGAGTCATCGATGAGCTGCCGTCAGCCGCGTCGCTTAGGCGAAGATCTGCTCAAGATGTTCCTGCAGGAGATTGCCACCGATATGCTGGTCGAGGTGCATGGACGACGCATACGCGCTCACAAATGCATCCTGCGGAGTCGCTGCCAGTATTTTGCCGCCATGCTCGCCGGTCACGGATCCCAGAGCGTTGTCTCCCTACAGGGCTACTCCTATGCCGCGGTCCACTTTGCTCTCTGTCACATCTATTCGGGAGCCTCGCATCCGCCCGACGGGATTAGTTTAATGGAGTTGGCTGCACTGGCAGATCTATTGGGTCTGGAGGGTTTGAAGGAGGTCACTTCGCATGCGCTGAAGACGAACTATTGCCACAACTTCCATAAGCCGTGCTCAGGCTGCATCGATGGCATATTGCAGGTGCTGCCCGTCGCTCTCAATCATGCGCTCGATGATCTGTATCGCAAGTGCTTGCGGTGGACGTGTCGCCACTATCTGAAGGTGTGGCCCACGCGACAGTTTGCCCAACTGCCGCCAGACATACTCGGCCGGTGTCGCCAGCAGATTGTTGCTTATTTGGTAAGGATTCTTCTACTTAAAAAGGATTCCCTTCTCATCCAAATTCTAATGCCTTTTTTCCAAACCCCTCCACAGACATCCGAGACGGTGCTGGACACGGTGCTCGAATGCGATCATCTGGTGGCCCAGTTATCCGCCTATCGCTGGGGTCATGTCTGCGAGCAGCTGGTGCGCGACATTTTGGACGCCGCCTATTGCTATGTGGGTGATCATTTTGCCAGCTTGATTGCCAGCGATTCGTTTCTGTCGCTGGGCCATGATCGCAGCCGGCACATTCCACGGCTGGAGTCGCTGCTGCTGCAAACGGCTGCTGCTCTGACGGCGGAGCAGGCTTGTCGCAGTTATCAGCGTGTCACACGCTTGAATACGGTGCTGCAAGCGAAGCTCATTCAAATGCCCGAGAATCTCGGTGAACTGGCCAAGGAGTTGCAGGGTCTGCAGGAGGAGCAGCTCGACTGGCAGCCGGAATACATACGGCTGGTCAGCGCTCTCGTCTATGCCGTCGAACAGTGCCTGATACGGCAGTGTTCGCGTGCGATGCGCGTTACTGCGTGGCAGCGCATGGATCTGGAGCTGCGCAAGAAGATCCAGACAATGGCTCGGCTGACGGAGCCACTCGATCTCAAGCGCAACGGTGGCAAGCCGGTCAGCAAGGCCTTCTCCTTTGGCGGCAGCACACGCAGTCAGGATCTCGTTCAAATCAAGCTCGCCATCCAGGCGCAGTCGAAGCGCGCCCAGGCGCACGAGACGCAACAACAGTATAAGGCCATCCACACCCAGACCACGTATGATCAGCAGCCGGGCAATGTGCAGACCACTGAGCGGGGCGTTCAGGCCAATCACGATTTGCGCGAGGGCAGCAGTGAGTATCCATGATGAGTTCAAGTTCCAACTTAGGTTAGGCAAGACGACTTTTTTGTTTCCTCTTCCTGCAGGTAAATTGCTCAAGTCAAATTCACGCGCCTATGTCCCGCAAACGCATCGCGCCAGCTCGCAGGCGGCCAGCGAGCGGAACAGTCTCAATTTGACAACGCATCGACGCACACAGTCGGAGGCGCCGCCAGCGACCCAAAAGAAACCAGTAGCCGCTGCAGCTGTTGCAGCTGCACAAAAGCACACGGAAAGCGTTGCGGGAGCAGCACGCAGCACAGCGGCGCCTGTACGTCTGGGTGAGGTGCGTGCTCGCTACATGGAGCCGCGCAAGCCACGTGCAGTTAGCGCTGGCAACACGGCGGCGGGTCCAATGCGTAGCGCCACCAGTGGCAGTATACCAGCAACGGGGGCGGCGGCACGCAAGGCGCAGGCCAAGAAACTGCACATCTCGTCGAGCGACAGTTCGCGCAACTCAAGTCCGGCGGCAGTGCGACGTGGCCAGCAGAATGGCGGCCAGCAGCAGCGTCTGGGCAACAAGTCGAGCAATCTATCCACCGATAGTCTGGCCAAGAGTGGCTCACGTGAGCGTTACTCCTCCGATCTGAATGTGGATTCATTGGCGGAGAGCATGAAGAGCTCGGTAATTACCAATAAAACGATCTCACACGAATCGCTGACGAGCAGCTCGAAATTGGCGCGCGTGCAGCAGCTCAACGGTTGTGGCGCCACCACCACCAAGCCACTCACAACGGGGCCGCCACTGCGAGGCACCCAACGCACTTCGACGGTGGGCAACAAGGCGACGCGTCAGTTGAAGCAGCAGCACAATGCTGCCAGTGGTGCCTCCAACGGTTCCAGTCCCAGTTCGGTGCACACAACCAAATCGGCAACCAGTCGCTTGTCCTCGGTGAGCAGCACTTTGTCGACGCGGGATATGTTCAAACAGCGCTCCATATCGGTGCCGGCTGGCGGTGAAGCAGCACCAGCCAAGAGTCGTCCCAGTTTTCTATCGGCCAAGTCACGCGAGATACTCGCCAAGCGAGCCGAGAAGAACAAATTGCAACAACAGCAACAGCAGCAGCAACAACAGCAGCAGCAACAGCAACACAGCTCTGGGGATGAGCGGCAGACACAATTGCGTGCCTCTGCTGGACCGCTGCGATCCTCATCACATTCCGCCGTTAGCAGCATGCTGCTGCAGCAGCACAATCTACGTAACAGTCTGCCCTCCAATATACCCACACGTCGTCCCAATACGCTGCACTTGCGCAAGACAACAACAACTACAACAACAACAAATGGTTTTGGTGCTCACAAGCCGCCACCAACCACAAATGGCGTCATGATGAATGGCTCGCATCCGTACAAAACGGCCCAGGCGGTCAAACAGAAGCTAGACCTGCTCATCGATGGCCAGCAGCAACAGCAGCAGCTGGTGGAAAACAGCGAGCGACGTGTCGAATCCAAATTGGAGAGATCGAGCACCTTCTGCAAGGACAGCGCCGATCTGAATATAAATGTCAGCGAACTGCAAATTGTGGAGTAAATATACAAAACGGTAAAGCTATAAATGAGCATTATTCCACTACCAGGAATTTAGTATCTAAAATACCCTTTTTTTCTCTATTTACAGGTCATATCAAATATGAGCCGAGCGAGAATAAATAAATAGTAAACACCCATACACGTCCCATAAGGCAACTCTAGTCAATAATAGCATGTAGTTGCAGGCGCAGGAACCATATTAACAATAAACCCAATAATACTCAATAGAGATGAAGATGAGATAAAACATGTTACTAGCAAAGCAAACGATGTGTGCACTACCCACTACAAATTACAACAGTTACATATTATACAACTTATTGTCCCTCCTCCCTATATAATACAATACAAAAATACTTATTATTGTAATGAGATTGTATGCCAGGCGGAATCGAAGTCGAAGCAATGTCAAAAAGTATAACAAATTTGGTGATATTATTTAGTGTGTGCGCTTGCTTTATGTTATTTTATATTATTTTTTACTTTTGGAATTTTCGCTGCAATTCTCTGTGTGCTTTAAGTACTACTCTCATCATGAAAGGAACTAAATTAACTATGTGCTTTGCCAGCTGCATTTAAGTAGTCTCTGCGCTGCAGCTTTAACATATTTCTAACAACAAAATAATGATTCAGTCTCTCTCTAAATATTACCTATAGCCCTAATCTTAATGACTTTAAGCCTTGCAATTTTTTATACTGTTCTTTATTTGAATTTTTATTCGTAGTAGTTCAGCGAATCGGGCGCGCAACCAGAAAAATGTTTTTTTTCTTTAATTTATATACATTTGAATTATTTGATATAAATATTAAACAAAATAATGAAATATATTTTGTAAGCAAACCGACATTGATATATATTGATGCAATGATAATGAAAAGCAAGTTTAATAAATGTGTGTATTTATTAAAAGTTACATTTGCAAAACGTATGCTGTCCATTTCTTTCTTTTTTTATTATTGGTAAATGCATAAATACTAGCATGTTGAACAAAACCAAAGAAAAACAATTTACAAAACAAATTGAATGCGCGCCATGTTTCAGATTCCAAATTCCAGTGTTTCAATAAATTGGCTGGCAACGCTGCGCAGAAAACAGCTGATTGACAACACTCGCGATTAACGATTGCGATTGTTTGTCTAAATATTTAAGTTAATAACTAAAAGTGTGGCTATTAAGGAAAATTACTACGTGGGCGAGTTCTGCAAAGAGCGTGCCCACTCAGTAAAAACATTCCGACAGTGGATGACAACACATTCATTGCTGCAATACTCGTCCTCCCAATCAGGATTTATTATTGCCGGCTTATTGCATTGATCTCGCGTACATTTCTGCACAGCAGCTGCTTCTGTTAACAATTGGATTTGCTCTGATGGCGGCGGCGTCGATGAGGATGCTGTTCCGCTGCTGTTAGTGGGCTCTGCGGCAGCAGCAACAGCAGCAATCGCTGGAGTCTCTTCCTCTGTTAGTGGCGATGGCTGTTCGTATGCTGTTGCTGTTGTTATTGCTGTCTCCGTTGCGCCTAATTGCTGATAGCGCTGATAATCACGCATTTGTCGCATATATTCTCGCTTTTCCTGCTCATGCCGCTGATCGTAGACGTTTTTCTGCTTCTCATCAATTGACTCCCACATGTTGTGCGCTATCGCTGTAATTTGCTCCAGCGTGCAAGCTGGATTCTGTTGCTTAATTGCCGTCATTGTGTCGCGAAAGAACAGCGCATATGGAGCTAAAGGTTTAGATGGAGCCTGCGTCTGTTGTTGCTGTTGCTGTGACTGTTGTGGTAACACCTGCTGCTGTGCTGTTGTTGACAATAGATTGTGACTGTTAATGTTGCTGAATGCGCTGTTTGTGTCATAGTGCTGATCCATGTGGCCATTTTCATCTTCACCCAGCGTGGAAGGCTCGAAACTGTTGAGTCGACTGATGCGACGTGACTGAAAAAAAACAAGCAAAGGACAATTATATATTAGATTTTTTTTTTGTGTTTATGGGGAAAACGCTCACTAGTAACTTCTTCATCTTAGATCCGCGTTTGCCAATTGAAATTCGAAATTGAAATCAAATCAGAAGCAAACTGAATTATTATTATTCGCGGCGTCAGCTATAATATTAGACAGTGGTATGCGTATGTTTGTACATGTGCTTTTTTGTGCATAACGCACACGTATTGCTTGCTAGCTGCTTGCCGCTGGCTACGGAGGCGCATATGGCTCTGGATAGAGCGCTACTCAGCGGCAGTTCCAACCTACTGATTGTATATGTGTGTGTTTTTGTTTGTTTCTGCCTGGCTTGTCTGTATGTCAGCTGTGTGTGCGTGCGTGTGTGTGTTTGTTGATAAGCAAGCGTTTGCTTTTAGCTGATTGTTGTTGGTTTGTATCGATAACCCTCATGCGCTTACTGATGCCATCATCTGAGGCTATATACACAAACTCAAACACACACACAGACAAACACTCACATGCATACACACACAGCAAATGACAGTGGTAAAGCTCCACTAGAGCGATTCCAATTCGGCCATTATAAAACAATTATCAACTGATATCCAGTTGGCGCAGCCCATTCATTAACTTAGATGTATGTATTCATTGGTAAAGAAAACATATTCGTTTCAGTTCAAGTTTTGTTGCTGGCCGCAAACGTTTTCTTTTCTTTTTTTTTTACCAGCTCCAGTTGCAGTATTCAATGATTTTATTAAAGAAAAGGCAACAATAATTCATTTAAATCGAGCTGTTAAAAATTAACAAGACAACACAAAACGACGGGCACATGGGCATATCTGACCTGGCGCTCATCTTTACTTGGAGCAGCTCCTCGCTCCTTGCTGGAGCTCTCTTCTTTCACTTACAGCATTTTGTTGTTGTTCTTGTGTCGTCTGTTCCAGGGGCGTTTCATTCATCTCGAAGACTTCGTCGCCGAAGGAGGGCGTGTGAAATTGATTCATTGCTTAGGTAGATTTCGTTCAGATTGTGCTTTGTTTTTGATAATAAACAAAAATGTATATTTGTTTCTTAGCGTGGATTTCTTCTTGTGTTGTCCAGCTGTGGTGATTTGTAAGTGTTGGACAATTTTGCACAGTTCATTGTCACTCATTATATAGCAGTGTGACCAGCTTGTGCTAGCTAAAAAATACTGCGGAAACGGCAACATTTCTTGCAACACCTACAATCACAAGGCTCCTTATTCAAATATAAATTTACTTAATTTATTTTTATTTTCTTTGGAACTAAATTGCTAATGGAAATATTAAAAACCTATGACTTCTTACACCACATTTAAATTTGCGTCATTATTCTTACATTCCGGCCCACAAATTAAGTGTTTCAGTGCGGGCAACAAAAGTGAAAAGAAAAGAATCCACAAAATTAAATACCTTTCCATAGATGATCCAATAAAAAAAATATGAGCATTTAGAATAAAAATAAGGCTGAACATCACGAAGTTATCAACAGGCTGTTGAAAAGCACTAGATGAGACTATATCAAAACACAGCTGAAGCTTATAGAGATGAAAAAATCCTTTTAATTTAAGAAATGTAGTGATAAAAGTTGTCTGGAAGCCAAGGGAAAGCCGCAAAAATAAAAAAAAACCCCCGACAACATGTAAAGATAATATTTGAATGCCCACTTTTTGATAGATATTATCGCAAAGTAACATGTCATGAATAACTTGCTTGACAAATAAAATTCTACTGAGTCGATAAAGCAAAATGCTTAACAATAAATAGTTTCCAAATTTATTATATTTTCAAAATTTAAAATATACTTCTTTTACTTTGGGGATCAGACCATGAGTCTTAGCAATGCCAAAATTGGACAAGTCATATTTTCCAAGAGTCTGGGATATGAATATAGGTGCCATAATATGACACGTCGCAGTTTGCAAGTTGCCTCCACGATATTTGCAGGCCAAACGAATCCGGGAGCTTATTTCGACAGCCTGGCGAATGGGAGCAACGCAGTTTACATCGACAGATTGTACTCCAAGTGGTGGAAGAATCCCAGCTCCGTTGATGAGGTAATACTGTGGTTGGTATTAATAAGCTTATTTCAATGTTGAGCATTCCTTAGTCCTGGGATGCGTACTTCAAAGGCAAGGCACGAAACTTTTCCTCGCTGCCTGAGCCCAAAAAACAGAAACAGCTTACGGCGATCTCATCACGGAGCGTCTCCGCCACTGCTGGACCTGCAACAGCTGCTCCCAATGCTGATTGGAAATACATAGATGATCATTTGGCTGTACAGGCCATAATTCGAGCTTATCAAACGCGTGGTCATCTCGCTGCTGATCTGGATCCGTTGGGGATTGTGGGTCCAACGGGTCATTCCTTATCCAACGATGACAGGAAATTACAGGCAACTCGAGCTGTGCTGCGCCAGCATTATTCCTATTCATTTAGTAAGATATATATTATGCGAAAACTGCTCGTGTTACCATCTGATCCTTTTGCAGATGACTTGAATGCTCTGTTCAAGCTCCCAATATCGACATTAATTGGTGGCAATGAGCAATTCCTGCCACTTAAGTAAGTAATCCTTGACAAGACATTCAAAACATCCTAGAAATTTAATGTCTGCTCTAGAGAAATTTTGGATCGTTTGGAGCGCGTTTATTGTGGTCATATTGGTGTGGAATACATGATGATCACTTCGTTCTTTAAAAGCAACTGGATACGTGAGCATTTCGAAAAGCCAGGTGCTATAAATTTCACAGCCGATGAGAAGAAGCTGATCCTGAAGCGACTCATACGCTCCACAGGCTTCGAGAACTTTCTGGCAAAAAAGTTCAGCTCGGAGAAACGCTTCGGATTGGAAGGCTGTGATATAATGATACCAGTCGTGAACGAAATTATTGATCAATCAGTCCAGTCAGGTGTTGAGTCTGTCTACATTGGGATGCCTCATCGTGGGCGTCTAAATGTTCTGGCCAATATATGCCAGAGGCCGATCCAGGATATAATCTCTCAGTTCCATAGCCTTAAGGTCAGTGATTGGGGTTCCGGTGATGTGAAATATCATCTGGGTATGTTCAGTGATCGACTGAATCGTTTCAACAACAAAAACGTTCGGATCACCGTTGTGGCCAATCCATCGCATCTAGAGTTTGTCAATCCGGTGGTGTTGGGTAAGGCACGTGCCGAAATGTACCATCTTGGCGATTACCAGGGCAACAAAGTGCTGCCGATTATAATGCACGGAGATGCCTCATTTTGTGGCCAGGGCGTTGTTTATGAGTCCATTCATTTATCGGATCTACCTGCCTACACCACATATGGCTCTATTCACGTGGTGGTCAACAACCAGGTGGGCTTCACCACAGATCCACGTTTCTCGCGCTCCTCGCGCTACTGCACGGATGTCGCTCGTGTCCTTAACGCACCCATTTTCCATGTCAATGCCGATGATCCGGAGGCGTGTGTTCATTGTGCACGCGTTGCCGCCAAATGGCGGGAAAAATTCCACAAGGATGTGGTCATTGATATTGTCGGCTATCGGCGAAATGGCCACAATGAGTCCGACGAGCCAATGTTCACCCAGCCGCTAATGTATCAGCGCATTCGTAAGATGAAGCCCTGTACTGCCAAGTATGCCGACCGACTGATCCAAGCTGGTATCATCAAAATGGAAGACTACACTGCAATGGTCAGCAAGTATGAAGAGATCTGTAATAAGGCCTTTACAGAGTCCAAGAAGATCAAATCATTTAAGGTGCAGTTATCGCACATTTGTAGCTGGTCTCGAATCTATTTCTCTCTTTTTGCAGAATTCGCACTGGTTGGATTCACCGTGGACAGCCTTCTTTCAGGGTCGGGATCGTCTCAAGATGTGCCCAACGGGTGTTAGTCTCAAGACCATCCAACATATTGGAAACGTGTACTCCTCACCGCCGCCCCCAGAACAAAAGTTCGAAGTGCACAAGTGAGTTATTTTCCTAAGTATTATATCATTATTTGTGCTTGACTTTTATTTCGATATTTGCAGGGGTATTATGCGTATTTTGCAAATGCGTCAAAAGATGGTGGAGGAGTGTGTGGCGGATTGGTCGTTGGGCGAGGCGCTAGCGTTCGGTACACTAGTTAAGGATGGCATACATGTGCGTCTGTCCGGGCAGGATGTGGAGCGTGGCACCTTCTCGCATCGCCATCATGTGCTGCATCATCAGTCTAAGGATCGACGGACATACAATTCGCTTCAGTTTCTGTATCCCGATCAGGCGGATTATTTCGTATGCAACAGTTCCTTGTCGGAGTGCGCGGTGATGGGTTTCGATCTGGGCTTTTCGATGGCCAATCCTAATTCGCTGGTCATTTGGGAGGCGCAATTTGGTGACTTTATGAACACGGCTCAGCCGATTATAGACACATTTTTGGCCAGCGGTGAAACGAAATGGGTGCGTCAATCTGGTCTTGTTCTCTTTCTGCCACATGGCATGGAGGGCATGGGTCCGGAACATTCCTCCGGTCGCATTGAACGCTTTCTGCAACTCAGCGACGATGATCAAGACTGCTTTCCGGATCTGTGTGATCCTGACTTTGTTGCCCGCCAACTGTTAGCTGTCAATTGGTTTGTCACGAATGTGACGACGCCAGCGAATCTCTTCCATGCGTTGCGACGTCAAGTGGCCCTCGGTTTTCGTAAGCCTCTCATCAGTTTCACTCCCAAGTCTCTGCTGCGTCATCCGTTGGCAAGGAGTCCCTTCAAAGACTTTGACGAGTGCAGCTCCTTCCAGCGCTGCATTCCCGAAACTGGTAAGGCAGCAGCGCGTCCCGATTGTGTGGAGAAGCTTATTTTCTGCTCTGGAAAGGTGTATTACGATCTGGTTAGAGAGCGCGAGGATCACGAGCAGGAAGAAACCATAGCCATAGCACGGCTGGAACAGGTAAATTTCAAGTGCATTTCAAGTGTCATTGATTTATATTTATATATCTCTGATTTCCTCTGCAGCTCTGTCCGTTCCCCTATGATATTGTTGTCAAGGAGATTGAAAAGTATAAGACCGCCGAGCTGATTTGGCTGCAGGAGGAGCACAAGAATCAGGGCTGTTGGCCCTATGTGCAGCCGCGCTTCGACACAACGCTCCTTAATATCGATAATGAAAAGTAAGCGACATTTTATCTATCAACCCGGCTCATGTTTCACGTCTGTATGTATATTTAAAAGTTGGCAACTATTTTTGCTGCACTCTGTGTGTCTTTGTTGATAGAGAGAAACGGTTCTCTAAATGCCAAGGTGCTTAATCAGACCTTGGGCTACTGCCGCCACACATCGATACAACTGCAGCGATAATGATTCAGGTGAGATGCGACACGACGCGCCTTCAAAGTGTCCATCGACGTCGCGCTTCTCGCGCTTTCGGTGACGATCGCTTGCAATGATTCAAAATGGCGTCAGGCGTTGGGCGTCTGGCGTCGGCCATCGGCCATCGGGCATGACGCCATATCGGGCGGGCGTCCTCATCGGTGTCTTCGTTGACACCAAAGAGCAACTAGCTGATTTTTCACTTTAATCGATTTTCGAACGCGTCAAAAACCGAAACGTGTGCCAAGCATCCGTCCGTCGCCCCCAAAAATAATTCAGATTAGTAAATCAAGTAATACCAAGTGTATACCCTGTACTTTACCTGACGCAGTTATCAATCGTACTTGAGGTACTTTGTGAAACAAGATCAGAATTTCAAAAACTAATGTTTTTAATCATCGTTTGATCTCTAGAATAATACTACATTTAAAGTTGGAATCGCTTTGTTAAAAGTGATCAGATTTATCACTGGTGCCGCATTCCATAAATATGTCACACAGCTACTGACGTATTAATATACACGTCTTGCACATTTTGTGTTTCCAGGGCATACAACAAATAATAGAGAAACATTTGAAGGCTGATCTCCTCCCAATAGATTTATCGAAAATCCGCGCATTGTGTAAACATACGATAATATTTGACGGCGAAATAGATGTGTGGTTTCTTCGAGCATTTTTCTAGCGAGAGCTCTCTCGAAAGTTGTTATGTATGTGTATTTGACTTGGCCTTGCCAAAGTTCAGCTGCATCGTGTGATTCCTCGTTATTTCCCTACATTTCTGCTGAGTAAGCTTGGCAAATATGCCCTGTCCGTCGTTTTGATGGCGATAAATTGTTGTATGCTCGCAACATGAAGGCTCCAATAATTCTTTTCAACTTGCTCTTTTGGTTTTTGCGTTGTTAGTAATTAGCCTGGCCTCGCTTTCGCAGATATGCACTTTGAAACAAATTGCGAGACATTCGATGTCGATGCAGATGCAGATGTGGATGTGAGTGTGAATGTGAATGTCCATGTCGCTGTCGCATGAAACTAGCGCAAGGAACTTGGCACAGTTTTTAGTCAGCGTTTGATACTAAAAGAATCCCCCGCCATCTCTCAACCCCATCCGCCATCCCCAAAAAACCCAAATTGATCTTGTAGCTGCCCGGTTTTTATATTGAATTTAGCGATTTGCCGTTGCCAGTGCTCGTTGTGTGTAGACATGTTTTGAATTTTGCTCGCACAACAACTACAAATTAAATGTAGCGATGTATATGCGATGGTCCTGCTAATGGCCGGCAAGTGGTTCGCTAGATTTGTGCGCTGATTTATGGAAATATTCTATGCTCTCAGAAGTGCCACAAAAGTTTGTTTCCCTAAACATGTGAAGGCCGAGGCCTACGAAAATTCCTACATGTGTAGCTAGATTTCTCTAAATTGTTGAGTGTTTAATATATTTTCTTTAAAAATTTCCTTTATTCTTATCTTATCTTCCCATATTCTCTTTAAACTTTTCTTATACTTTTTTAATGGTTTTCAGTACTTATCTGAAAGTTGCGAGTGCAAACATTAATTTCTTTTATCAGATATAGATGCATAATTCATATTCATGTGCCATTTTTCCCAATATTTAAGAATAATATTTTTAAGTCTAAAGCTTGAGGGATTTCCCACACTATTTACCTCTTTATTTTTAGTAATGATTTTCAATCGGCACGAAATTGCTTGTGTCTTGCCACAATTTGTTAATGCATTAAATATATAAAGCATATATTATTAATCGGGTCGCGTCGAGCTGCCAGCCACGAAAAATTGAATGAAAAACCCTGCACACAAAGACGCGCTGTTAAATCCCAGGAATGTAGCAAATTTGCTAGAATGGCACACACCCACACACACACACACAAATATGCCATATACAATAAGTGCCACATCTATACAAAACCGAAATATGTGTTTATGTCTTATAAGTACTATACATACATATATACTATATATATTTTCATGTAGAAATGCCTTTGTTGTTCTGTGCTCTTGTACGAACGGCAAGGCGATAATAATCTTTGAGGGATTTCTCTAGCAGAAAGCGCCAAACGCCTTGGCCATCAATTATGAGAAATGCTCGAGTCCGAGAAATGAAGGCAAAAATGTTTAGCTGCTCTTTGGTTTTTTTTTTGTCTGTCGCCGTTTTGCAAAACGTGTTTTGTTTCTTTTTGCCAAATTTTTATTAATGACACGCATTTTTGTTGTTGGCGCATAAGTTGATGGAGTGGGCGGATATATGTTTGATTTATAGATAGGATATACCATAGCCCCGCATAGCCATATAGCCTATGACTATTTTTAAGAAGAGGCGCTAAGATAATAACCGAGAATGGGAACAGGTCTGGAGATCTGATGTTTAGTGTAAAACTCAAGCATGTTTTGATTTTATTCATTCATTTTTCAATATTATCGTATATATACAAAGCTATAAATATATGTCGAGAACGCCGCAATACGAAAAGTGAAGCACACACACAGCTTCTAAATAAACAAACTAATAAAAATGTTTATGAGTAATTGAATTTTGAATTCTTGCCGTTGTTGTTGCGATGATCGCAAAGTGATGATGTAAATAATCCGAAATGAGCATAGTTGAAATATTTTTGTTCTCTTTATTAAAAATTTATGTATATATATATTTTTTTTTCGTCAATTTCTTAAAATGTAAACTAAACATTTAAAACGAAAGGCGACGTGAAATTTTATAACAAATTCGTTACTATTTTGAGCCACACTCTATTTGCACTTGTTGTTTTTTTGATTGTTGATTTTCCAACGAGTTGAAATCTTTGGAATAATTTACGTACATATAATATATAGAAATCTAACACTAGGATAAACTATACTACACAGATATTTACAGGTTTATATAGTACAGATAAAACTAACTATACAATTAACTGAATGTCATACTTGAGATCCTCAAAAAATTCCATTGCGAAATTTCTCAATTCCACTCAAAAGGAGAGGTCGACGATCATAACTTGTGGGAACACACTTACACAACTTACAACATTACATGGGATTGGGTTAGTGCTGTTTCCCTTTTAGACCATATTCCATATGCTATAGCTGCGCGCTCGACGCTCCTCCTCCACAACCTGTTCGTATTCAATATCCAGGTACTCCTTGCCAACGAATTTCACCTTGCGTCCGGTGTACTTCTTAATATAGCTGATGTGGGCCGGTACTTCCTTGCCCTCAATATCCAGCTTATACGAAATGCTGGTAATACGCTCCAAGACTCGACCACGTTTCCAGCGCACTTGGGTTTTTCGATAACGCTCCGCATATAGCACCAAATCCCCGATCTTATATTCACGCACGTGCAGACATGATTTGAGGGGTTTTGATGGCTCCGCCGCCGGTTCGGGCTCCACATCATCCTCATCATCTGTTACATAGGCAATGGCTTTCTCTATTGTCTCAATTTCGGGCACTTTGGGTTCCTCGGGCTCTTGCTGTATAAAGAACGTATCGCCAATTGAAAGTTTCCGCTTCTGTCTTTTTATTATGACTTTCTTTTTGATTTGTCGCGGTTTCTTGGGTTTTGGCTCTGGTTCCGGCTCCGTTTCCGGTTGCTGCTCAAGTTCCAGCTCGAGTTGCGTTTCGGTTGTGTTTTCTTCAGTAACTTGAGCATTTTCTTGCTGCTGCTCCTGCACATCGTTTGCTCCTGCCTGCTCCTTTGTTGTTGGTGTTGCCTTCGATTGTTTTTTGGGTGGCGTTAACTTGTTGATTCTGTCCGCTTGACTGGCTATTTTATTTTTATCCTTGAGTATGGAGCTCAGTTTGATGGCGTCACCCACCTTCTCCTTGCCCTTGTCTATGGAGGTCTTACGCACTAGTTTCTTCAGATGTGGTGACTTCTTTTTGGCCACAACCAAATCGGATTCATCGTGTGGCTGTTCAACCGTCTCAATTTTAACGGGCTGCACAGGACCCGCAAGTACTTTCAGCTCCGGCATGGCAATTAGACTGTTATTTTGTTGCGCCTGTGCGTTGTCTTTTGTAGCTACTTGATTATCTTGTTGTTGTGGCTGTTGCTGTTGTTGTTGCTGCTGTTGCTGCTGTTGTTGCTGCTGTTGTTGTTGTGGCGATGACTCTTCGTGTAAGACTTCGCTCAATGTCGCTGCTATTTGTGTCGTCGTCGATGTCGTCGTCGCTACAACGGGGGCGACTTCAATGTCAACGGCAACAACCACCTGTGGTTCGACTTGTTGTTGTGGCGGGCTAATTGCTCTCTGATTAATGGGTTCTTTGGACTGGCTTAATGTGCTGCTGATTCTTGCCGCTGCAGTTGAGTTTGTGTTGATGTCCTGTGTGCTCGCTGTGGTTGCTGTTGTTGCTGCGGCTGCTGCTGTTGCTGCTGCTGTTGCTGCTGCTGTTGCTGCTGGCACCACCAGCACCGTTTCACCCACCAATTCAGATAGTTTCAGGCTGGCGCGTCTGCTCGGCTCGCTGGCTGCTGCTTGATTGGCAATCACGACATCGATTGGCAATTGTTTTGGCGCCGTTGGCACAATTGCTGTTGTCGCTACGCTTAATGTTGTTGCTGCTGTGGTCGCCGATGTTGCCGCTGCTGCTGCTGGCGCTACAACTGCCTGCTTCACGCTCTTGGCAATTGTTGCTGCTTTTGCTGATACGCTTTTGGCAGGGGTCGCAGTTACAACTTGTTCATTTATCGTTGTCTCCTCTTGTTCTAGCTTTAGCTGTTGTTCTTGCAATTGTTGCCCCTCATTGCCTTCGGCAACGGTTGCCGTAGCGCTGCTGGTCGTTAATTTTAGCTTCTTCTTGCGTTTGACAATCGCTTCCGAGTCGGAGGGTCGTCTTTGTGCCAGTACATCGATCTGTACCGGCACAGCCTTAATCTTTGATGGCTCCACGGCGGCAATCGATGCACGTCGCGTATTTTTCACTTTGACAATGACTTTCTTTTTAGTCGCCTTGGTTGGCTCGGCTGTCGTGTCTGGCTGCGTGGCTGACTCTTTGGGCAATGCGGCTGCTAGCGGTGTTGCTTCCATTGCCTCCACGGGATGGGGTTGCTCAGAGGTTGCTGTCAGAGTTACTGGTGGTGTACCAGCCGTATTAGCTGCTGTAGCTGTTGGTGGAGTTGCTGTCTGTTTGGGCAGCTCTTTGGCTGCTGTTGCTTCTTTTGGTTCATTTGGCTCTTTTGGTTGTTTTGGCTCATTTGACTCTTTTGGCTTGGGTTTTGACTTGAGTTCGCTTTGCACCTTGGCTAGAAATTCAATTTTGGCTTGGACTGTAGGTTTTTCTATAGGCTTAAATTTCAGTTTTGAGCTTCGCTCCTGTTCCTCCTGTGTTTGCTTTGTTGGCTGCTCCTGTTCAGTGACTTTGATTGCTCCTATAGGATATTGCTCCACATTGACTTTGCTTGGGATCGCAACTTCTATTGATTTTTTCTGATCCTCGATGACTTTTGATAGCGTAGCAGCTTCTGTCGGTTTCAACTGCCTCTCATTGTCCTTGATCGCTGTGGTATTTTCTATGGGTGTTTTCATATCCTCAATGACTTTGCTCTGAGCTGTAGCCTCTTTAGATAATTTCTGATCCTCGTTGACTTTGTTTGCTGTTGCAAATTCATTTGGTTTCTTATGTTCTTCATTGATATTAGTTTGCCGTGCTGCATCCATTGGGTGCTTCGAATCCTCAATTACGTCACTTCTTGTAATAGATTCAGCTGATTTCTTCTGGTCTTCGATGGTCTTAATTGTTGCTTCAACTGCAGTTCGCTCTTTGATGTCACTCTCATTGGTCGGCACTTCAGTTATGGCCAGGCTTGCAGCATTTGTCTCCTGCTCCTTTTCCTTCTCCTCTTCCGTCTCATCGAAGAAGCTACGCCTACGAACTTTCTTAACAAATCGAAAGTGCACCGCTTGTTTCTCCGCCTCCGCCTCCGCCTCCGTCTCCGTCTTCCCAACTGGAGCTGGTGCAGCATCTGATGCAGCAGCTGACGCAGTAGCTAACACAGAAGCTGATGCTGACGCAGACGGAGAAGCTGTTGCTGACGCAGGTGCTGACGTTGTTGGTCCCACCCATTTCTCTCCGGCCTCTTCCGCTTCACTCTCTGTGCTATACTGTTTTAGTACACCTTTAACTTCGCTCAGCGCACCCGAAATGCGTTCTTTTAACTTGTTCAGACGTTGAACAATATCCTCGGGCTTCTCCTCCACAGACTCCTGGGAACGCATACGTCGCTGGCGCCGCAGAAGTGTGCGCTGTGGCAGCAAGGATTCCACATCAATCGAGATTGCATCACGACTTGAGGAGCCCCGCTTTAGTTCGCCAAGAAGGGGACGCGGGGATGCGGATGTCGTCGGTGTAGTTACATCACGTATGCGTGTTATTAACGCTGGGACGGGAGCAACTGTTGCTGTTGTCAAGGGTGCTGTTCTTGCTGTTGCTGTTGCTGCTGTGCTCGTTAAACGACTCGGTAGCGTTTCTGGCAAGCGTGTTGTGCTCTTCAGCATTTCGTATTTCATGTCGCTGTTGTTATTGTTGTTGTCGTTGTTGTTGTCGTTGCTGCTACTACTGTTGTTGTTATCATCCAGTTCAGCTGACTGCTGCTCAATATGCTCGCTATAAATGTCAACAACGACGGATGCTGCTGCTTCACTATCGTCACTCACTTTCGTCACCGTCATGTCCGCACATTCATCGACCACCACCTGCTCCTCCACCAATGGTACGCTCCAAATATTACCCGTGCTTGTGGGCGTGGCAATCAGTTGCACCAGCTCACCCAATAGATCAATTAAATCGAGATCTAAGACAAGAGAAGGAACACTGCTTGAGCTTTCGTCTAGGCACGCGCGAACCGCACACTTTAAGAATTCTATATTCGACGACGACGACGCTTCCTCGTTTACGGTTTGGGTTACGTTCGTTTTAAGATGCCACTTTTGCTCTTGACCATCCACTTGCTCTGTCGACGATCCGCGCTCGTCTGATGATTGCCGATTGGAGGCATTTGTTGTTCGCTCGGCTATTGTTTGACTTTCCTGCTCACTGGCTAAGCATATTGACTGCTGCTGTTGCTGTTGCTGCTGTTGCTCTTTAGTCATATTTAGCTCATTATGAACAGTCGCCCTCGTCTCTAATTTGCTTTGCTCGCATATTTCGCGTTTATTTTTGGCAGTACCCACGTCGTCGTTGCCTTCGTCGTTGTTGTTGTTGTTGTTGTTGTGGTTGTGTCGCCACCCAAAGGCGTCATTAAAATTTTCCGCCGGTTGATGCTCGATTTCCTTTTGCATGCCAACAACGCCTTCAGCTGGTTCCACGTTCAAGTTTAATGTTTGCTTGCGATCATTGAGTTCATTATCAAATGCCGTCGACTTATGTACATCATCATCATCATCATCGTCAACTTCGTCAACAGCCACATCCACATTCACATCCATATACAGATCCACGTCTATTTTAGTGCTCATATTGTGGCTCCTGTGCGTCACTGTTGTTTGTGTTGTTGCTGGTGTGGGCACCACATCCGTTGCCTCGCTTTCTTGTCCATTTCCATGCTGATTCTTACAGGTTTGCCGCCGATTAACGCCAAAGCTGACAAATTGTTTTTTAATTGTGGGAAATTGCATGAGTGTCGCAGACCTTGACTTCGTCAGGTGTGTTGAGCAGCTCCCCCGCTGGCTTATTGATTGAACAGAATTGTTGAAATTCCGCTTGGGTAATTGGCAACTAAGAGGAAATCTTTGTGGCAACGGTAGGTGAATCACTTGCTCGGGAAATCGAGATACTGCTGGCGGAGCCAAATTTTGCTTGTTATTGGTAAGGATATCGTCAGAAGGTGGCTGATGCATGGGAAATCTTCGTAAGGGATTTTCACACTTTGCTTGCAGCAACGGGAATTTTCCATCCAATTCAATTTTCACACTTTGCTGCGGATGCAAAAGAAGTTGCTGCGGTTGTTGTGGCTGTTGCTCTTGTGTTGAGTAACACCAAAGCGTCCTCTGTAATTGACGCAGCGGAAATCGTTGCTCATCAAGTGGCACTTCCGACAGCGATGAAAATACATTCGGCGTTGTTGTTGTTGTTGTTGTTGAAAACATGGCTGACTCACAATTATGATTTCTGATGGCGTCAATCAAGTATTGCGAATTAAATTTATTATTATTAGCGGCTGACAGCGCAACGTGCGGTCGATTCTCCTGCCCTGATTTGCGATCTACATTGAATGACAACGCCCGCGCGTTGTTATTTTGATTGTCTGTGCTCTGTAGCTGACCTATTTTATTTATTTTTTCTGTTTTAAACACGCGCTGCTAATTGTTGCGCGTTGCAATTGTAACTGGCTAAACGGGGCACCTTTCTGCAGCAAGAAAATAGTCGGACAAAAGTCTCCTTGTTGCTGTTACAGCAACGAATGCATTTTCAAATGCTAAATCAATGCACATCTCTCTACATACAAATTTGCCAATTAATTTGGTTTGTTTTGAAATCAAACACGAACTCTGAATACGCTGCAAGGAAACGAATATTTTTTCATTTGTTGCATCATTTGAAGATTTCTTTAAAATACTCAGCTTGTTACATATTGCTCAATATGTGAAGAATACCTTTTTGTATGTTTACAAATACAAAACATCTGTAGACTTCTGTTGCTCTATGTAAGATTCATTGTTTCTGCAACTATAATATCAGTTTATTTTTACATAGTATGCACGCTCGACTATATAGACTAGATATATGTGTCAACTTGCCAAATTGCTTTTTAGCAAACCACAAAAAGAGGCAAAATAGAATAGAAAGATGGGCAAAGAGTAGTATTAAAAAAGCCACTCGTGCCAAGCAGCGCTACGATCCCATTGTTTGAATATATATATATATATATGTATACATGTATATATATATATATATATATATGTATATACACAATACATATTCTGCTATATCAAACAATTTAGACTTCTATATAGACACTAGTGTTTGAATGCCACCTTGCCCAATTGTGCCGGCTGCGATACATAAATAATTGCGACCACAAATTTTATTTCGCTCTTGATTACTTTTTAATAATGTTGATCTGCTTGCAATTTACAGGCGCTGCATTGTTTACCGTGGACGATTACCAAATTCGGCATCAGCCACTGGCAATAAACGTCAGCATTATCACGAATACAAAGAGTTCATGACCAGTGTTTTCGGCAGACTCACAGATGCTAATAGAGCACGACTCAAGGCCATTATGGAAGAGAAGCAAAACAAGGCAAAGCAGAAATCGCAGGCTAGCTTGGCGAAATCCAAGTCCAAGCAAGCTGCAAAGAAGGCACCTTCATCGTCAGAAAAACCCACAGAACATAAAGAAGCATCTCGAAAAGAATCCAAACCATCCTCGCCAACTGACGAAGCTAAACCAAAACCGACAGAAAACGAACCCAAAAAAGTGTCCCCAACAGAACCAAAACAAGCATCGCCAACTGACGAAGGTAAGCCAAAACGGGCAGCAAAAACACCAAAAGCCATTAAAGTAGCTAAAGTAGTTATCAAACCTACGAAATTTCTATCTCCAGCTAAAAAGCATAGAAAAGATGAAAATTCAGCAGCTAAGACAACCAAAGAAACACCAAACGATCCTTTCGAAAAATAATGCTGATTATATTTTCCAATAAAGAGTATTGAGTCGTTTGTTTATAAAAAATTTCGTTCTTATATTTGAAGTATTTTAATAAAAATGCTTGCTCTTTAAATCTATCAACATCTCTGTGCCTTTCAGCTTTACAATAATACAATTAATAAGTCGCTCAACACTGTTTCCAATAATTCGGATTCTGTTCCATGCGCCGCTGAAAGTTCATATACCAATTTTGCACCACAGAGAAAGGCACAAATGTTTCAGATGTGGCGGGTGGAATTTCAGGCACGTTCACACAAAAACTCGAAGCGTAATTGAAGAAGTTTTCCAACATGCGCTGTCCGAATTGTTTATTATCATTGGCGCTGGACTGCATGGAAGGTAAGTGTGATTATTAGTGATATTGATAATTGGTATGATATGGAAATGAGGACGTACAACTGCTGGTGTTTGTTGTGCCACTGTTAGCTCGGGCTCAATGGAAATGCCTATTTGTGCTATATGCGAGATTTCTTGGGCGCCAAAAACCATTCCATTGCCATGTGCGTCCAGTTCGTGGCCTTTTTTGAGCTGAGCTATTTTAAATATTGCCGATGGTTTGTTGTTATTGATGTGACCCAGATATTGCCAGGTGGGCGCTGCATTTGCATCTGGCCAACTGAAGTAAATCGCAGCGGCTGTGCCCAGCGGAAGGGGCGAGATGCCAGTTAAAAAGACAACAACATAATTGACCGACTCAATGTCGGGCACGTTTATCAGCAGTTTGTTCTCATCTACAGCAACAAAGTCGGTTTGTGGCTGTATTAATAGTAAGTAATTCCAATAAATATGAATTAAATACAAGTTATATAGTAGTACTCACCAATCTACCTGAACTTATTAAACCAAACATTTTGGCCGGGTTCGGTCTTTTCTAGAATAAATAAAACTTGTGCCATTCACTAGACAGCGCCAACAGCTGACAACATGTTGTAGTGTCTCAATTTGCAGCTCTGGTCACACTGAAACCTCAGCCCACCAGAACTATTGAGTCGGATGCGATGTATCGATATTTAGTGCTGTCCCTACCAGCGAATTAGAATTTAGTATTTGTTTTTGCATAAAGTATGGCCGGACTATTACAGCTAAGAAAATTGTTCAGTAAAAAGAAGACGCTTTCCTACACTTTCCGCATTAAATGCCACAATCCACTTGGCACACAAGGCCAATCGCGTGTGGTAAGTAAAAAAATCAAGAATTCAAGGCCACTTGTAGGTAGATAAAGTTGCCCAGATTACGATTTCATAAGTTTATTGAATGATTAGCACAAAAGCAGCGCAAATTAATTGCAAACCCGGTGCCCAGTTCGCTAACCAAAATAAACAAAATCAAAGAGGTCAGGCAACAATATGCGTGTGTGTTGTTTTGGCCCCTTTTTTAGAGCTGAGATGAGTTTGTTTTCGGAGTTGTATTTAGATTTAACGCTGCTTCTTTCGTTGCAGCAAGCAAAACTCACCTCAAGGCATTAATCGGGCGCCAAAACAGCACACACATACACGAAAATGGGACGCACACAGCGCCAGCGCCGGAGTCATCGGCGCCCAGCAGCTGATACGCAATTAAATAGCCTACACGTGCTCTACAAGCAACTTCATTCGCTGGGCTGGCGTAATGAAACTCAACTCTCTGCGTTGAGTTTTCCAGAAACTGGACGCGGCCTGTGCTCCAAAACACAATGTTTTCGGGCTGGGGATGAACTGATCCGCCTGCCCGCTGGTTGTTTAATAAGCATCGCCACCCTGGAATCGGATGAAGAGTTTAAGGCGCTCTTTGACCCGGATCGGTTTCACAAGGACTCACGCATTTCGTTTCAAGCGCTCATTGCCTGCTATCTATTGCATCTACAACATCTGCATGAAGCTAGACAAGAATCCCCATTCGCTGCCTACTTGGATAGTCTGCCAAGCAGCTATACAATGCCATATTTCTGTGCAATGTCGGAGCTGCAATGCTTACCAGAGGCTATACTGGAGCGCACGGTGGAACAGAATCGTCAGATACGCGAGTGCTATCAGGTGCTGAAGTTCCTAGTGGGCACAGAGCATTGCCAGTGCTGTGGTCAGCGCTACGGCGAGGAGATTTGGACACTGGCCGAGTATCGGCGCGCCTACTTTGCAGTAAACAGTCGCAGTGTGTATTTAAACTCACGTCAACTGCATCCAGGACGAAGTCATTTTCAGGAGTTGCTAAGCGGAACAACCAACCTGGCGCTGGCTCCCTTTCTGGATCTATTTAATCACTCGGACACAGTGCAAACCACAGCTGAGCTGCAGCTGCTGGCCAGCACTAAAAGTCAAGATTATGTGCTGACAATCGATTCTCTGACAGTGCCTAAACTTACAAAATATGAGCAACTGTTCATCAGCTATGGAGCTTTACCCAATCTTAAATTACTGACCGAGTACGGCTTTTATCTGAAGCGTAATGCGAATGATTACTTTGAGTTCTCTTTGCTGGACATTGAGCAGCTCATCGCACATAATAAGGAGCTGGCTGCGCAGAGTTATCATCGCAACATCTTCAAGTTCATCAGGGAGCACAATCTAATGGATCAAATGTTTGTGCATATCAGCGAGGGATGCTCGCATAATCTGCGCGTTGTCCTCCATCTCATCTTCAAGCAGCGCGCATATTTTCCCAATCTGCTCAATCAGATTGCCTTTGGCGATGCCAGCCAATTCGACGATGTGCAGCCGGAGTTGTCCCATTTACTGACACACAAAATCATCGAATATCAAAAATTTGTGGCCGCACTGGAGAAGCTGCCACAGCTCACGGAAAGTGGCACGATTGCACATGGCTACCTCTTGGAGTGCCTACACTATCTGCACGACTTTGAGTCAACACATTGCGCATCTAATAATAATTAAAATACAAACATTTACAATAAAGTACAAATTTATTTTTAATAAAAATCTGTTAGTTATTTGTAAAAATATATTTTGTTTGCCTTGCAGCTATATGCCACGCTCGCCGGCACCGATGATGGTAAGCCCAAAAGGATAACGCCGTTTACGCCCACACCGGGCAGCAAACTGCTTGGGGGCGTCTTTGCCAAGAAGGCAAAAGGTATGTGTGCTTAGTTAGAAGGTGTGTTTAACAGAAAATCTTACTAAAACTCTGCTGCATTTTATTAATGAAGTTTTGATTGCATTTTGATTTTGAAATATGACTAACAAATTGATTTTGTTTTTGTTGTTGTTAACTGAGTCACTTTTTGTAAGTTGAAAATACCCAAAAAAATTGCCAGTTTGTTTCTCTGTTCGTTTGTTGTGTTGGCGCCTGCTTCGATTTAGGGGCATTAAAGTCAATTCAATGCGGTTCCAGTGCTAAATCAACAACAACAAAAACGACTGCCGACACAACAGCAACAATCACGAAATTGTCACGTTCATATAGGCAGCGGTGGCAACGATGGTGGCTCAACGCTGGGCAAACTCGACGCTCCGGAGGTCACCTCCAAGGATATGATGCGTGCCATGATGGCATACATTTGGCCCAAAGAGGATCCCCTTGTGCGCAAACGGTAAGAATGTCCAAAATTCTTAAACCTTAAGCCTAACTATCCATCCGCAGCGTGGCCATCTCGCTGGGTCTGCTCGCTGGCTCCAAGCTGCTGACCGTGAGTGTGCCATTTCTATTCAAAGGTGCTGTGGACACAATGACGTCACTGAACATGGATACTGCGCCGGATGTTGTGCTGTCCACAGCAACGGCAATGTTATTGGGATGTGAGTACTTCCATTCAGAATTGGAACTTCATTTAATTCCCCTGCTTCTTTCGAAGATGGCATTGCTCGAGCTAGTGCCGCTGGTTTCAATGAGCTACGCAATGCGGTGTTCGCCAAAGTGGCTCACCATTCCATACGCAAGATTGCGACCAATGTGTTTCTACATCTGCACAATCTGGACTTGGCGTTCCATTTGAACAAGCAAACGGGCGCATTGTCCAAGACGATCGATCGGGGATCGCGTGGCATTAACTTTGTGCTCACAGCCATGGTGTTCAATATAGTGCCGACGATTTTTGAGCTGGCGCTGGTCTCCAGCGTTTTGGGCTTGAAATACGGACTGGCGTTCGCTAGTGTTAGTATGGGCTGTGTGGGCGTGTATGCCCTCTACACACTAAGTGTGACGCAGTGGCGAACACGCTTCCGGGTGTACATGAATCAGGCGGAGAACGAGGCGGGCAACAAAGCCGTCGACTCGCTGATCAACTACGAGACGGTGAAGTATTTCAATAACGAAAAATACGAAGCTGGCTGCTACAACGAGGTGCTCAAAAAGTACGAGGCGGCCAGCTTGAAGACCAGTTCCAGTCTGGCGATGCTTAATTTCGGACAGAACGCGATATTCAGTAGTGCTCTGAGTTTGATTATGGTGCTGGCGGCCAAGGAGATATCGCAGGGCAACATGACTGTCGGCGATCTGGTAATGGTAAATGGATTGCTATTTCAGCTGTCCATACCGCTGGGCTTCCTGGGCAGCGTGTATCGTGAGGTGCGTCAGGCTCTGCTAGATATGCAGGCCATGTTTACGCTTATGAATGTGGATAGCCGGATACAAACAGCGCCCAATGCACAACCCATCTTCGTGGACAATAGCAACTCATCGATTGAGTTTCAAAATGTGAATTTCGAGTACGAGCCGGGTAAGGCCATTTTCAGGGACCTCTCATTCACCATACCAGCTGGAAAGAATGTGGCCATTGTGGGTGGCTCCGGGTCGGGCAAGTCATCTATGGTGCGTTTGCTGTATCGTTTCTTCGAGCCGAATTCGGGTCGTATTCTGATCGGTGGCCAGGACATCAACGGCGTTGAGCTGGACAGTCTGCGCAAATGCATTGCTGTGGTGCCACAGGACTCGGTACTGTTCCACAACACCATCGAGCATAATATACACTATGGCAACCTGGGTAAATCGCACGAGGATGTCGAAAATGCGGCACGCATGGCCGATCTACATGAATCGATAATGAGCTGGCCCAATCAATACAGAACGCAGGTAGGTGAACGTGGCCTAAAGCTCTCCGGCGGTGAGAAGCAGCGTGTGGCTATTGCACGTGCCATCCTGAAGAACACGCCTATTCTAATCTTTGATGAGGCCACCAGCAGTCTGGATTCCATCACAGAGCATGTGAGTTGCATTCTAATACTATAATCCAATTCACAAGCTAATCAACGCCATTTACAGAATATTTTGAAGGCTCTTTCGCGCGCCACTACGGGCCGGACCAGCATTTGTATTGCCCACCGCCTTTCCACAGTCAAGGAAGCGGATGAGATTCTAGTGCTGGAGAATGGACGTGTTGGAGAGCGTGGCACACATATGCAACTGCTGCAACAAAAGGGACTTTATGCCCGCCTGTGGGAGACGCAGACCCATCAATTTGAACCCAGTCCTCAGCGTGCAGAGCCGGTTGCTCTGTAGTCTAGTGCTCTTCTAGATTCAATAATGAGCTTTACAATTCGACAAAGCCAACAAAATTTGTGGTTGAGGCTCCCTCGCGGAGATTGTGTAATTATTTAGGCTGAAGATAATATTGTGTCCGGTTTGTAAATACAGTTATTCATGTATGTGTATAGTAGATAATCCTATTGATTTCATTGGGTGGGTGGCATCAGAGTCTTAAATTAAGAAGCTTTAAGAATTTCAGATTCATTGATGATTATGCTTGTACTTTTTGAAAATTTCGAGAATTCACTCAAGATAAATATGCGAGACATCGTTTAGAGATATAACATTAAACATTTATTATCAGTTTTATCACCCACACAATATGTGACACTTAGGCAAGCAAATACGTTGGTTAGCAGGCAGAAATTGATCTCAACTGCTTCATTCTTAATCTCTCTCTCGTATGGAAATGGGTATGGGTACATCGTATAGCAAATACAGTACACAATTAGCCAGATGCTTAAGGAACTGCTGGTAGTTTGTAATGCGTTGCATGATCTCCTTCCACAATGGCAACAGAGGCCGCTGTTCCCTTGGCTGAGCCGCATCATCGATCACAATATCCTGCTCCAACATAGTCCTGTTCACGTAGGTGTACAAATAGGAGGCAGGCTTCTGACCAATGGTGGTCACAAAATGCGTCACATTGCTCTCCAAACTGATGCTTTTGCCGGCTGTTAGAAAATATGACTCCTCTTCATTGCCACTCTTGTAGCGCACATTACCCTCGAGTATCGTCAGGGAGCAGTTAAACAGCGCCGGAGCGATGAAGTTGCTCAGCGTCAGCCCTGGGAAATCAGCTACAAAAATTACGTCCGAATAGTTGTTCCATGCGAGCACCTCATCTGCAATCGTTTTGAGCTTTGGACGCATATGATTTAGTTCGGTGAGCAATGGGAGCGACCAGGGTGTCTGTTTAAAGGGCGACCAGGGCGCCTTCAACAGATCCACGCGCGGATCAAAGGTGCGTTGCTGGAATCGGCCGTTCATGGCGCACCAAATGTCAAAGTAAATGGAAATGTTGCTGCTCATTGCCGGATTGCTGTTCGGATTTTTGGTCATATCATCGCGTATGTTCCTCTCGATGCACTTGGCATATTGGACAGCCATGTCGGCATACTTTGTCCAGCGATCGTATTCGGTGAAGGCATAGGGATTCAGGTGATGCACCTCCTGATTGTCATTGTCTATCACCTTGATGGAGGTCAGCACCGTATCGTAGGAGTGCACCATCATGTCCCAGGAGTAGCCGTACAGCCCATTCGTCCAGTTATTGTAGCCCTTGGTGATGAAATGCGAGTAGGGCAGAAAAAGCTGGAGTATGCAATAGATGATTACGATGCAGCTGCGCAGCTGAGCCTTGAGTCCAGCTTGATCACTGATTGTTGCTGTATTTTCTTTCACATTTGGCCGAATTTTGAGCAAGTGACATAAGCGTCGTGGCCAGTCAAAGCTGAAGAAGAGTGGCACCTCTGCCAGACAGACCCAGGGGAACATGCCTAAAAGAGCAATAGAATAGGAGAGAAAAGATATCAGACTATACTCGAGGGTATTTTATCTTCGGTTCCTTCTTCTTTCGAGTTCAACTTACCTATGGTGAACAGTCGCGAGTTCATCAAATGAAAGCTTATCATGAATGGTGTCACCAGCAGGCGAGTCCTCTCGCACGTCATGAAGAATGCAATGGAGAGATCGAAAATGGCCGTGAACCAATGTATAATCAGCAAATCGATAAGGTTCTCGTCCAGCACTTGTCGGAATGGCGCAAATACCCAATGTTGGCTCAAAGTGGACATGGCATAGCCGGAGAGCCACTCCAGTGAGAACTTCTTCAGACCGGCGTACATGTAGAGCACAAAGAACTGAAACTTGATGAGAAAATAATTCCAATACGGCACCGATTGTCTCAGCTGCGGATTTAACCAACTGTCCAGAGAGCTGCAAAAGCAAAGACTTAAGTATTTGATCGTTGGCATTGTTAGTTTTTACCAACCAGTAGTTGTGCGCCTGAGTGAAGAGTAGCAATGTGCCAACGAGTCCAAATAGATAGCTGTGATTATTCCACGCCGGCTTGTCCAACAGAAAGATGTACCAGTAACCCGCCACAAACATGAAGCAGCTGCCGCGAAAGCGATACCCAAACATAATGCCCAATGCACCCAGCCACATGCCCAGATACAAGCAGCCCATCATCGGATACTCCATAGCCTCAATCTGATTGAACAGTGGAAAGTGGCAATGTTGCGGTTCACCAAAGCGCACGTCCAGCTGTCCACCGCCCCGCTCCTCGGCTATATCGATCAGCATTGCGGCGCCGAAGAGCATCCGAAAGACACCCAAAGCGTCACCGTCCACTGGTCGATTCAGCCAACGTGTAAAACTCTTCAAGCTGTCAAAGTTGTCCAGTTCATGGCCTAAACACACTCTAAACAACTGAGCAGTTTGGGTTGCTTGCTCTGAAGCAGCTGCCTCCCTTTTGGGCATGACCGGCACATCATCGGCGGTTGTCGATTTGTTTTCTGTGGCCACATCTGATGATGTTGGCTTTGTGGGCTGCTTACGTTTCGAGTTGGTCATAGTTGTGGTGGTGGCGGGCTGTGTATAAAAAGTACGCTTTAAAATAAGCCTTATTTCTCAATGTCGTTCAAGCTATTATCTTGTAACTTCCAAACAGTTACCCTCTAACCCAAGCATCAAATATAATAGACCCGCCTTCATATTAATTGTGTGGTTTTTTTTTTGTAGAATTTATTGAAAAAGTTGACATAAATACATGCATGCATATTGTTGTATACTAAATATATAATATATGGTTTTTTTTTTTAATTTTATTTTTTGATTTTGTCGTTTCTGACCCAATCTTCTGAAAATAGAAATCTACGTTTGCTGTCTTTCATAATGCGCTTAAGATGCACACCTCAAACGAACCCATCCTGCCAAAATGTTCATTACCAAAACTTTCTACTTGAGGCAGCGATCATTCTCCATCCTATTGCTGTATGTGTGTTCCTGTGTTTTTAGCGAAACTGGTATCGCGTAAAAAATATACATCAATTACGAAATATATATTATTTCTATTATTACATCTCTATATTCTTGAGTTGAGTTGAGTTTATTGCAACAAATTAGCCCAGCTGCCTTTCGTGAAATAGCCAACCTCAACTGTTGTTTTTCATTGTTGTTAAGTTGTGTCGAACAGGTTTCTATATATATTCATTTGGTTTGTGTATTTGTATTTAAATTTTATTTGTTGTGTTTTAATATATAGTTTCGAATACAGAATATAAATTTGTTTTGAATAAATTTTACAATTTGCCATTGTCCATTTCATTGGGTTCGCCAAAATTCTAGAAATTTTTGAGAACAAGCTTTGAAAATGCCTCAAACTACGCATATGAATACAATAATTCTGAATATACTTGTAAGTTGTAGTAAAGTTAATGCTTTGGTTTTAAAAATAAACTCATAAAAAACATAAAACATAAGAAAAAAGAAGGAAATTCATGAAAAGAACTTATAAAACAAAGGATTACTTAGTGCCTTGCTTAAATAGTTTAAATATGTATATTATTTTATTTTGTTTTTGGTTTAAATATTTACTGACTGTGTGATTTAATAGTTGTCTTTCGTTTTGTTTAATTTAAATACGACAGTTATGCATAAATGACTAATATTTGACTTTGTTTCACATTTAAGTATCATACTTTTTTTTTGCTTTTAAAATTATTATATTTTCCTTTTGGTTTTTGATAATTTACGCAACGCTTAAACATTTTAAAATGCATTTTCAAAGTTAATTCGATAAGTACGTTTTTGTTTAGCTGTAATTCATGCTCTTGATAATGAGTAAGCTTGGAAAGTTTTAGACAAAGTTTTCGAGTTGTCAAAGTCAAAAAATTTGCATACAATTTGTGAGCCAACCCCCGCCGCCGTCTCTGCCCTCCACACATAACACACACCTCCCAAAGTCGGCGACGGCTAAAAAACATTATCGAATGAAAAAACTATGTGTTGTTGTTGTTGTTGTTGTTTTTTGTTGTTTTTCCTGTCATCTCGTCTAGAGGTTGCTATTGTCGCTGACCGACCGGCAAGCAACCCTCATACCCTCCGCCAGCTCCAGCTCCAGAGCGCCCTCTCTCTCTGTCTCTCGCCAAATGCAATGCACCCCCCTCCTTGGCGATGAGGCGCAGGCGCGCTCTCTCCGTGGCTCGCTCGTTCTATATGCGATTCTGATTCAGCTGAGAGCGTGGAGTGAAGGGGCTAACCATAACACCACTTGGCCAAATCGCCTCGTTGAACAGCTCATTGAAGCGATAGTCCGGTATGGATATCTTGAATTTGCAATATGATAACTGCGATAAGTTGGCATCGTTCTTCACCAGTTTGGTGCACTTCACCAGATTCTTGTTGATCTTTAGCTCCTCGGCGAGATGCTCGATAATGTCATCCTCGCTGGTGTTTGTCGCAAATTTGCCCACTTGCACCCAGCGGCCGTAGTCGCATACGACGTGCAATCGATCGGAATTGCAATTGTTGCCGACAACGATGAGATTGTTCTGCTGTGGGTGCTTTTTCCCATCGAGATTGCTGACAATGGGCTGGTTGCCAAATTGGAAATACTGTTGGTACATCCGTCCCTGGATCTGATTAACCCCATTGCACACCTTGTTCACCTTCTCCTCGATGGTCTGCAGTTTGGAGCAGAGTGCTTTCGGCGTTTGAGTGCGGCACTCATCACAGTTAAATGATATCATTGGATTCTTCTGAATCATATCGAACATGGCTTCGTCAATGTTACAGCATGTCCGGTGGAACTTCTTCTGGCAGTCATCCGAATTGCATATGATGAGACCATCCTTCGAGTTCATTGATTTTTTGCATTTTGTGCAATTTTCGGCCATCTTGCTTTGCTTTGGACCTTTGCACTTTCAACTCTCGTTTCGTCTTATGTTCGTTTGGGGAGAACAAGAAAAACACACAAACACACGCACGCACACACACACACACACAACAACACACACAAATACACACGACTCAGTTGCGAATGTTAGGGGGAGCTCTGTCTGCTGTCGGCTCTGATGGGTGGTCTCCTATCGTCGATGGTATCGGGTGTGTGAGTGTGTGAGAAGTTTTCTAAAAATGGTTGGAGAAATATAGAAACGCGACTGCGACTGCGAACCGTTAACCGTTCGCTTCGAAGTTTGCTGTTCAACTGAATGGCTCTGCGAACCCTTAGAAAAGCTGTCGTCTGCCAGCGCACTCGTCGCCACTTAGGGGTGGGTTTTGCTTGCGCTCATGCTTGTGCTTTTTTAACCACTATTCTTGGGCCATATGATGAAACCAGTTTTTTAACACTCTTTTTTCACTCTTATATATTTCGATGGCATTGTGGGTGTTTTTTGTTATTTTGTTTTTTTTCCTGTCGTTTGCTTTTCCCTCTCATTTATTACAAATGTCGCAAGGTGGTAACTCTGGCAGCATTGCTCGAATGTTGGACACATTTTCAATACGAGTCGCAGTGTTGGAAAACAAGTTTGTTCTCCCTTTGGACTACACGGTATAATCCAATGATCACTTTGTATACTGTCAGTTTGGGAGTTGCATTTGACTAGTGATCGAAATAGTTTTGTGAATGATTCAAGTAAATGAATGAACTTTACTTTTTGTATTATTAAAATAAACACATTATCACTCTAAACACCTTTTGAAGTGTCAACTTACTTTCTGTTTTATAGTTAAGTTTATTTTTCACTTCATTATAAAAGTAACGACTGCTCTTAATAATATGATGGGCTAAAATAAAGTTCGAGTTACCGCACTAAATTTGTTTATAACAAATCATATTTCAGGTTGAACAACATTGCGTATATAATCAGATTACAGATTGATAGCTTAAATAGTAAGGGACTGGCAACTTGAAGCGAATAAAATTAGATGTGCGTCTCACCTGGTTTAGGTTTAATTATACTCCAAAACCGTTCTCGAATTACACACCGGCAATTTGTAAACACGTGCACACAATATCAACTTCCTGACTGGTAATTGGAGGCTTCTACTGCTGCTGCTGCTGCTCGATTTTCGCAACAGTTTGTGGTTTCGGAATTCACTTGGCCCAGAGCCACGAATAGGAGCAGCTGGGAATTAGAAGGGCACGCGAGCAACACGGTCCAGCAACTGAGGCTCAGTGCTCAATGTGGCGTCTTATTTATACAGAGATGAGCTGCTCTCGATGCTGGGGGTGGGATTGGCGGCCGTGTGTCGGCACGGGTGGGCGGGGTGTTGTTTGCGCATGTCCTTGCCAATAATGGAGAATGACGGGGGCCGTGTGCGTTAATAATAATAAAATATATATATGGCCATTGTGTGCAACTTGTACACAAGCAGGAACACTGGCAAATACAAATATAACGTTAACAGGTGTAGCTGGCAGCTGCGCCAGCGACTCTGCAGCTGGTTTGTGTTTGTCTTGGTCCTCGGACTCCTTGGACTAATCGGCACTCGTAATTGAGTTTCATTATTGGAGGGTGTTTCCTCTGTGTTGGCTCTTGTTAGCGTGCTCTAGATTGGTGTCAATAGATTTTAATCAGGTGTGGCAAGCATAGTAAACAGGCTCCGGACGCCCGCACCACCAGCACCGGCACCACTTGCGTACAGCTGATTTAAATATCAGCGTCGTCTCAGTCTGTCTATTTGTATTCAGCTTTATTTTTATTATTGTCCCGGCTGCTAGGTGCTATCTACGTCGTTTCTCCAATTGTTATTTATGTATGCAACACACACAGCACCCACGTGTGCCCGTTTCCAGCTAAATCCTCGCCCAGCAGCTTACTGCTTGCTCCTTGCTGCATATTATTGGCCCAGATGCTGTTGCTAGTGCCAAGTTTGGTTAGAAGCGAGTTTAATTTAGGCACTTGGCTGTTCGGTTTGAGTATTTTACTACTCCTATTTTTAGCACATTGCCTGCCACTTGGTTGTCAGTTAAGTAGGCGTACGAGCCACGTATAAATGCATTTAATCTATAATATATTATAAAGTGTTTAGCAAGACAATAGATTTGAAACTATTTAGAATGTAATTTACGCTGCATCAAAACTTTTGTAATTCAATTTTCTCAATCTTGATTGAGATGCCTTGCCAAAACATTTTTCAATTTTGTAAAACGTCTCAGCTTTGCCAGACTTATGATAATATCTAAGAGCCCTTCTCTGCACTTTTAACCATTCAGTATGCACAGTGCAACACAATGAAACCTGATTGCCCTTAAGTTGTTCCATTCAAGTTCACACACACATTACGCATTTCTTTGCGCATGCAGCTCACAATTGAAAATAGTGTTAAATGAAATAAAAATAAAAATCAAATTCGATTGTTTTTCTATCTAATTTATTGGCTACTGCAGTTGTGTTACACGCACTTAAGTTAAAGTTGGGATAAAAAGCAATCTATTTTGTATTTAAGTTGAATGAGAGCACCTTCGAGCTACATTTGTAAAATGTGCACATTTATTTTGGTCATTCAACACCTCGTTGGTCAAATGTTTATTGCTGGACGCCCCAAAGTAACTGTTAACCTTTTTGTTTTTTAATTTAGCTGTTGCTTTACATACGAGTAAATACGTGAAAAGTAGTTGCGAATTCTACACCAACTTCAATTGCGCAAGTTTGATTGACTGCTGGCCACACGGGGCGTATGAGAAGCAACTGATTAAGACTATTTTTGATTGAGACCAACAAAAACACAACTCAAATTCCAATTCCAATTCCACAATGTGCATTCGGGCAGTTCAACGTATCGTTTAGAAAATCGATTGCGATCGGCAATTTCAAGTTCAAATTGTAAATAGTAAAGTAGTAAACATCACTCATATGCGGCGTACGCTTGACCTGACCTTCCGACAATTACGCGAATATGTTGCACTCGGCCAATTAAGGCTGGCAGCAGCGGCAAGCTTCTTGTTTGTTTTGGGCAATTGAAATGCGCGTGCCACAAAGTGTTAACAAATTTCTGTTGACGTGTGTGCATCATCTAGCCGCATGCCTTTAATTGTAGAACTGGGGCAAGCAGCATCTCCTCCCTAAACAGGGTGTTTTTAGCCGCGCCGACATTGACCCTGATACGCTTGCGAATCGCTCGATTTGTGATCGCTCCCCCAACGCGTATAAATGTGCGGCGCATGCGTCGCTATTTGTCACACAACGAGACGAGTTCGGCGGGTGCGTTCGCTTTTCTATCGGACAGACAATAAAAAACGACAAAGCAGACTGCCAAAGGAGGATCTACAGCTAGTGTTATGATGATGTGCCGAGTGGTGTTGTTGCTGTTCGCGCTGGTTGCTGGCAGCTATGCGGCGACACATGTCAACATTTCGATTGCCCAACAGCCGGCCACAAATCCGGCGGATGTTAGCTTCGTTGATGGACATGCGCCAGCGGAGCTGAGAGCCGGTCCCAGTCGTACTGAGGAGGAGCCACGCTTTGCTCGCCTGCAGGAGCGATCACAGCAGCAGATGCAACAGGTGCAACAGCAGCAAATGACGCAACAGCAACAGCCACAGCAACAGCAGCATCAGCAACAGTCGTCGCAGGCGGCACAGCAGGGTCGCCAGCCACGTCGTCGTATGCATAGTCGCCGTCCCTCGTTGGTGCAGCAGCCGCCGCATAGTGGGCAGTTCCGTCAACGCAACCAGCAGCTGCGCCAGAATCAGGAGTTCGAGCGCTACATTCAGTCCTATCATAGTCATGGACCCTCCGTGGAAACCGTAAGGAATTTACTGAGTTGACTTTAAAATGATTCCAAGCCAACATCAATTTTTTCTTGAATTCGTTGTGCAGGTCTTTGAATCCTCCAGTCCATCGCCTCAACGCTATACGCAATCCAGCAGCAGCAGTAGTAACAGTGACAGCTCTAGTTCCATTGCTGGAGATGATGTAGTGTCCATTGGTGGTGGCAAATCGCAGCAGCTGCGCATGTTTGAGCGCCAGGTAGCTGCTCCAGTTGCTGTCCAAGGTCAGAGCGCCAATGTGGAGCAGGCACAGGATAGCAAACCCATTTATGAACCGCAGCAGGAGCCTGTGAAAGCAGCTGCCTTTGCACCTGCTGTAAGCTCCAGCTCCAGCTCCAGCTCCTCCTCCAGTTTTAGTTCAGGCAGTACTCCTGCTCCGGCGCCCGCTTCATTGCCCAGTGACGCCAAGCTGGGCGGCAGTAGTAATGGCTTTGAGTCCTCCTATGAGCCTGCCTTCGATGCGGTCAACAGCTATAGTCGTCCTAGCTATGATCAGAGCGGCTACAGCGGCTATGACGACGTACAAGATGATTATCAGGACCAATATCCGCCACAGCCAGCAGTAGACGAGAGCTTCGGCTACGAGGATTATGGCGATCAGTCCGGTGGCTACTTGCCACCACCACAACATGGCTATGTGCAGCCAGCTCCACCCCGCCAACTCGTCACGAAGACCATCCAGATTGTGCAGCCAGCGCTGAAGGCCAAGAAATACGAAGTCCGTCATCCGGCCATCCAGAAGGAGTTCTACGACATAGAGGAACGTGTTGTGATCAAGCCAGCTGGCACATTGGTTGTCGAACTGGATCATCCGGTTGCAAAGATACCCAAGGGTGAGACTCTACTGCCTCTGGGTCATCCACATCCCGCTGTCGCTGGTGCCTACCACAACAGCAACAACAACAACAATGTACAGGTGCAAACTCAAAGCTACAACAATAATGGCAATGAGTACAGACCCAAATATGATGGACCCAAGGAGCAGGCACAGGTGACCACTGTTGGCTCCAGTGTGACCACAATGCCCGCCTATGATCAGGCACCCAAGGATGAGTTCGTCGAGTCGCAGCTGCAGCAGCAGCACACACTGGGTAACGATGCCACCGATGGCAATCGTCAGTCGCCCTCGTTCAGCTCCAGTTCCAGCACCAGCAGCAGCTCCGGCTCCATTCCCAGCTCCAGTGTTGTTGCTACCGATTCGAATGGTAATCAGTTCCAGATCAACAAGAAGCATCTGACGCCCAAGATGCTCACACGCCTCGAGCCGGAGCAAAAGGACTATGATTATGGACGCAGCGAAGCAAGCTATCCAACACAGCGTGGCTATCAGCGCACCAACAGCTTCGGTCGCCAGCCAGCCTATCAGCAACCCAGCAACGATGACTACTTCAGCGGCGAGTATCTGGCCAATGCCAATGCCGGCAATGTGGATGCGAAACCAGCACGTCTGGAGGAAGCCCCAGCACCACGCCCACAAATCATCAAGCACGAGCACAAGATTCACTTGCCGCCATCGCAGCATAACATCTATTTGAGTCGCAGTCGCCAGCCGCCGCCAAAGGAACGTCGCATTCAGGAGGAGCTGCCTGCTCATGTTGCCGAAGTGAAGCCCCATTTGCGCAATCATAATGGTCCCGCAGTGGTTTACGCAAAGTCAGCGGTGCGACCTGTTGCCACACCACGTGGCAACTACTACAATCAGGCGGCAGTGTCACGGCAACGTAGTCCTATCGCCGAGGAACTGGAATATAGTGCACCATACTCACGCATGCGCTACGATCCTGATGCAGAGTCCGGCCGTCTGGTGGAGGCACCCAAACAGCAGACAAAAGAGCCAGCAAAGGCACAAATTCAACTAAAAATACCAAATCACGATGACCGGGATCAGTCGATTGTGGCCACTGCGACGATAAGTCCACTCAAGCCCGATTGTGATCAGCAGGAGAAGCAACAAGAGCAGCAGCAAGAGGATCAGGCTGATCAAAGATCTGCACGCTACCGGCAGCCTCAGCAGGAGCAATTTCAGCGTCTGGTTGAGGCACCAGTTGCTCCCGTTGTGTCCAGCACACAGGCCACACCCAGTCAGGCCCAACCCGAACTGGATGTAGATGTGTCACTCAATGGCGGAGCCGGCCACCTCAATCGACACCTGCAGCCCAATGAGCGCGTCATTTCAGCGACAGCTGCACCCACCGATGCCGCCTCTAAGAGGGAAACGTTCCACAAGCGTCGCATTGTGGTCAATCATCCGTTCCAGACGGTGCGCGAGGTGGTCGAGCATGAGCCCATCACCAACTATCATCAGATTCAGGTGAATGAGCCAGCTTCACCCACTCTCTACCACCAGGCGGCCTACTATCAGCAGCCGGTGCAGACACATGGCAATCTGGTGCAATTCAAATCGACATCCACACATGGCAATCTGTATGCGAGATATGGCTAAGACCTGAAGTAGTTGTAGACCTTGATTTGCGTAGCTGACTAATTCTATTGTTGTTTTTTTCGTTTGTAATTAAGAGATACGAGTACCCCCGAATCGGTGGAAGGGCCCTTTCCATTACATTTTTGATCTTATCTAATATACATACATGTGTATTATCCCATAGACCTTAGGTTTAAGTGCAGTTTTACTTGCCATGAATAAAATGCATACAAAATGCGATGAAAAAAGCTCAAGTTGTTTAACTTTAAATTTTAGCTAGATTGCTGGCGACATCTATCAAGTTGTTGGCGCCATCTATTGTTCACATTGTATGTGCAACAGTCTGAAAACGGAGGCGGAGAGTAAATTTCATCTTTGAATATAAAATACTTAAACTTTTCACATATAATAATTTTATTGGTTTTGTTTATGTTTTGTTTTACGAAAATTATATTTAAGCATAATCATACAACGAACAAACTTACAGTTACATTTTTATAATGCAATTAAAACATTGACTGTATAATATAATAATTGTTTATACTTTTTTCAGCGCTTCAAGACACAGTTTCTTTTCTTCTTGCTTTTGTTTCGAATTTTTGTTTGCACTGCTCGCAATGTGTGTGTGTGTGTGTGTGGGTAAAGAATTAAACATTATTTATTTATATATGTATATAAAAAATACAAAAACAATTGGCATCGCCATAACGGTTAAATCGTTCAATGCAATTGTCCAAGAAATTTTGTTGTTTACGTTTTAGGCTGATACCGTGACGAATTTCCAATTTTCTTCACTGTGGCGGCGTTTGACTCGAGCGACGCTTTTCCTTCTCCTTCTCCTTGTCGCCGCCCTTGCGTCCAAAGATGCGGAACATGCCGCTGCGACGCTCCTCTTTGCTCTTGCTGCCCTTCACACCCGACACCGATGAAATCGACTGGGCTTCGCTCTCACTGGAACTCTCCGCCGATGCTCGCGTAAAACTAATCGAATCCGGCTGCAGCGAAACGGGACGATTGCCCTCAAAGCGGGTGTTGCCCCAACCTGTAAATGCAACAGACATATAGAGAAAGAGAGAGAGATTGTGAGTATTTGAATGAGATTCCTATGATAAAGCGTCTGATGATGATTAAGCGGATGCAGCATAACATAAAAGAGAGCGCATAATGTTAACATAAAACATAGAAAGAGTGAGTGTGCGTGCGAAGATAGCGAATTCTTAGCTTAGAGTTGACAAAGAGAGCGAGAGCGGGAGCAAAAGAGAAACATATGCGGAATACTTTGCAAACTGGTGCGCAGATAGGATCGCCGCGCTATTTTCACCGATTTCACCGTTGAACCTTCACATATATATTAAGGCATGCACAAATCATTGAGAAGAGAGAGAGAGAGAGAGAGAGAATAACTTATGTACCATTAACCATTAACAGATTTGTGAGCTAAACACATATTTATATATAAAATCAACTACATGCCGCATACAAATTCAACACTAATCTAAGAGAGAGACAGAGAGAGTAACAATCAAAATGCAAGCCATAGTTGTTAGGAAATGTGTTCATTTCTTGTTTGTTGTTTGTTTGCTGTAATGTGTGCTAACCACCGATTCCATCGTTATTGTTATTTAGATGTAGACCCATGTAGCTTGGATTACTGATGGCATTGTTATGATCAACGGAGCCGGATGATGATTTCGTTGATGATGTTGGTGAGCTCGTTAAATGCCAAACCGTGCGACTGCTTGTCGCATGTTGTTGTTGTTGTTGCTGTTGCATTGTTGTTGTCGATGATGATGTGGTTGTTGTTGTTGTGTTGGTGCCCTTTTGTTGGATATTACCGTTGCCATTGCTGCTTGCGCCGCTGCTTGAATAGTTAACAGTACGCTTTGTTGTCGTTGTTGTTGTATTGTTGCTGCTGCTGCTGCTATTGCCGGAACTGTGGCCATTGTTGTTGTTGTTGCTGCTGCTGCTGCTGCTGTGACTGTAAATGTTGCCCGGCGCATGCGTCTCCATTTCAATGAACTTGCGCGTCGAATCGATGCGTCCAGTGTTGAGAGACGGCACACGTTGTGGTGAAGCCATGTGTTGTTGTTGCTGTTGCTGCCTCACAATGTTGCTGTTGTAGTAGTCGGGCTGATGTTGCTGTTGATTGGCGGCCGCATTGAACGCATTGATTCGTTGCTGCACCTGCTTTGATTGATGACTATGCTGATGTGGATGCTGTTGTTGTGTATGTTGTTGTGGATGCTGTGGTTGTTGCTGATGTTGTTTCTGTTTCTGATGATGACTACTGGCGCTGCCCAAGGGCGGCATCGTTGTGGGCAATGGCGGCGGGTTATCTAATATACAAGTCGATTTTTGGAGGGGAACACGTTTTTACAAATGGGTGATCAAATAAGTATGTGTATATGTATGTATATGTGTGTATGTGTGTGTGTGTGTGTGTGTGTGTGGAACAAACACAAGTATATAGCTGACTACACAATGAACTGCCACAATTGGGCGACTTACCCGACTGCCTGGAGTCGCTGTTGCGCATAAGAACAGCGCTGTCATCTTTGCTATTTCCATTCTGGGCGGGTAACGTGGCCGATTGATGCAGGCGGCCATCAGTTAAATCTGCGAGAGCAATAAGTGTGATATAAACAAAGAGACAACCAGATCAGTTAAATATTCTACACACCATTGCTGGAACTTTGGCGATTGCGCAGCACAAGCAGATTCTCTTGGCTCTGGCGGGTGGTGGCCACGGGTGGCGCTCCTCGCGGTGGAATCGGTGGCTTCTGATCGGTAGTGGGTGAGCTTGGCTGGGATGTTTGCTGATACTGCAGATACTCTTGCTGCTGTTGCATTTGTCGCAGGAAGGCCATTTGTGGCGTTGCTTCAGCAGAGTTCGGTGTTTGGACGCTCGCCCGGCGCTGTGAGTCTGGCGAGGAATTGCGAGAACTGACGGGCGACTCCATGCCGCTGCTCACCTTAATGTCCGGTGAGCTGCTCGATTGTTGCTGTAAATTCAAATTGATTGCTCAGATTAGTTGCATTCGTATTGGCATTGGATTTGACTCCAACTCACCTTCATCGATTCATCGTAGCTGAGCAGCTGTAGATTTGGCGGCAGACTAGCGTGAAAGGATATCTTGCGTACCCAATCGTTCATAATGTCCAGTGAGGGTGCCTCGAACAAAAACTCCGAGCCGTCGGGCAATTTCAGACGGAACACGTACTTCTTTTTCGTATAGTCATCGGCACGTTCGCATTTCGCGCCCAGAATATTGACTGGCGCCTGGGCCGTCTTCTGTTGCAGGAAATCGTTTTCGTCCTTGAAGAAACACACCAATTGACCGCAAAGCACCGTATGGAATTGTTTCCAGGAGCGGACGGGCGCCTTCTTGCCACCCGATTGTAGTCCGTGCTTGCGCTCCAGCATGCCCTGTATCTCGACAGGTGGCAAGTCGAAGCCTTCGCCCTTCTGGTTCTTGCGGAAGGACTGGGCACGACGCCGTGTGGTGAAAGATGGCGTTCGCTTGGCTTGCTTGGGCTGCACCTTCATGCTTTCGGCCCGCTTCACATTGGCATCAGCGGAGCCGCGACGTAGTCGATCACCGAACATGCCGCTCGAGGTGCTCTTTTGCAGGGCGGCATGCTCATCTAGTGGCTGCTGATCCTGGAAGGGTGGGCGCAAATGGGATTGGGAAATGGCTGGCGATTGGCTGGCACTGCTGGGTGCACTGATGTTGCTGCTGTTGCCAGTGGTCACCATGGGCGCAGAGAAGATGGGTGTCTTCTCCTGGGCGGCGGTATTGTTGCGATGCTCCTGTTGCTTCTCGGCACGACGACGTTCGTCGTTGAGGCGCTGCAGCTCCTTTTGCTTGAGCTGCTCGAGTCGCTCCTTCTCGAGGCGCTCCTTCTCCTTGAGCTTGGCCAGTTTCTCGTGCTCGAGTTGCTTGCGGAAACGCTGCTCGAGCAGTGTGATGCGTTTGATCGCCTGGAATTTCTCCTCCTGGGCGGCGACCGTCTTCTCAAAGTCCTCGTGACGACGCAACAGATCCTCCACCTGCGGTATGGAATCTCCGAGCTTGGCATCCTTGAGCAACGGTTCGCGACTACTGATCCATTGCTCCAGTATTTCGGCATCCTTGAGGAAGAGCTGTGTGTCCAGGTTAAGTTCATAGATCTCCTTGCGCTGCTGCAGCGTATGCTCGAGCAGCTCATGGCGCGACTGCAGCACCTTGATCTTATCCTCCACCTCGTGGGCGAGGAAGTGCTTCTCCTTGATCAACTTCTGACCGTTGGCCGTGAAATTGGCAAAGGTCTCGTCACGTGCGCGTATCTCAACATGATGATCCTTGATGCTGGCAAGGAGTAGTTCCGCACCGGCCACACTAGTTGCCAGCTCGGGGGCCGTAATTTTGGCCAGCATCTCATTGATCCAGGCAATCAGATCGCGATACTCATCGAAATAGGATTGCAGCTGTTCCGCCTGGTTTAGTTTACCCTTGCGCGCATCTGCCTTCTCGTTAAGATCCGTCCACGCTTCGATGGTCTCGTCGCGCTTCACCTCGATATGTTCCCGGGCATCCGGATAGATTGCACCCAGTGTGATGACTTCCCGGAGCACCGAATCGACCTGCTCCTTGATAGCAATCAGTTCACCCTCGAACACCTGATGCTTGCGACCCAGCGCTTGTATGCTCTCCAGATCCTGGCCGTAATCCTCGGAAATGAGCGATGCATCCTTCTCGTTGATCAGCGAGATGGTCTCGTCGGCAACACGATCATAGACGTGCACCCGCTTGGCGCCGGCGAGCGCATCCTGGCGAGCATTCACCAGCTCGTTGAGCTCATCCCACAACTGCTTCGTCTTATCGCGTTGCGTCTTGATGGAGTTGCGATATGGATTGTTCTCCTGGATCAAACGGTCGCCCCGTTCCAGACAGGCCTCGACACGCGCCTCATTCGCATTCAGGTTGGACACAAAAGACTCAAAGGCCAACATTAATTGCTCCACATGCTCCACATCCTCGCCATAATCCTCGCTAGCTGTAACGGTCATTTGATCGCCGACCCATTCGTGCAGTTCCTCCGTTTCCCGCAGATACTCGAAGAGTTTCTTGGACTCCGTCAGACGCTGCTCTCGATCCTTGGCCAGACGCAGCAGTTCCACATATTGCTGGGCAACGGCACCATTCTTCTCCTGTATATTGGCGCTATCGAAGTGATTGCGTTCAATTAAACCCGTTGCCAATTTGTTGACCTTGTCAATCGAGGGCTTGAACGAAGTCAGTTCGCGTTGGAGGACTTCCAGTTTCTTTTGATGCACCTGCACGGAGATCTCATCGCGTCCATAATCGCTACTGGCCAAAATGGGTCGCTTCTCGCGCATCCAGGCATCGGCCTCATTGGCCTCCACATAGAACAGCTGACTCTCCACGGCATCGAGTAGACGCAATCGCCGGATGGCAGCCGAATCTCGCAGCTGGACGAGCTGTTTCTGCAGCAGCTCCGATTTGTATTGCAGCTCCTCGCTGGCAAAGTGATTGTCCCGAATCATTTGCTGGCCACGCTGCAGCAGCGCTTGGATTAGGGGCTCCTGTGATGTTAGCTCGGCCTCTAGTGCATTGTGTTTCTTTTGCAGACCCTGCACGGCCAACAGACTGCTGCCCAGATCCTGAGAGCCAGCGATCAACTGCTTCTCGGCCAGCCATTGCAGCTCATCCTCGGCATCGCGCAGGAATTGCTGCAGACTCAGTGAATCCTCCAGATTCTCGCGACGTATGGCAATCGGTTCATGGAGCGTATTGTAGCGTTTAATTGTGGACATTGCCCGCTCATGGATATCATGCTTGAGGAAGTGATCCACCTGGAAGAAGTGCTCATCTTTCAACTTCAGCTGATCGGCGAGCTCATTGTGATGCGCCACATCCGCCTCGAGACGTTCATGTTTCTTCAGCAGATTCGTAACCGTGGCCAGATCCTTGCCATAATCCTCGCTGGACAGCTGCAACTCCACATCGTCCATCCAGTTGTTGAACTCATCGACGCTGCGATTGAAGGCAAGCGCCTCGTGCGCCTGCTGCAACTTCTCCTTCTTCGCCTTAGAGGCGGCCTTCAGCTTGAGCCAATCGCCCTCGAGCAGCTGCACCTGCTGTGCAATCTCATCCTTGGCAAAGTGCTCACCCTTAATCAGACGTTCGCCCTCACTGATCACGGCTTGGACGCGCGGCGAGTTGCTCAAGAGTTCGGCATCGAAAGCGGTGTGTTTCTGTATCTTGCTCTGCAGATTGCTTGGCTCGCGATAGTTCTCATCGAGCGCCACTTGGAGTTTCTGCACCAGCCAGCGATCGATCTCGTAGAGGCTGCGCAGGAACTCCTGTAGCTGCAACGATTGGAGTAGACGATTTTTACGCTCCGCCGACAGATCCAATAGCTTCTGTTTTCGGCGCAGCACATAGGCCAGTTTCTCGCTAATCAAATCCGCATCCTTGGGTGCACCTTCTAAAATGCTATTGGCGAACTTTTGCAATGCATCCACATGATCCGCATCGAGCAGCTTCTCGAACGCGTCGTGTTTCTTGAGCAGACGGTCCACAGCTGTGTAGGAGTCGCCCAGATCATCGTTGTTGAGGAACGCCTCCTTGTTGGCCAGCCAAATTTCGACCTGTTCAACCTGAGCCTTGAACAGCTGCAGCTGATGGGCTTCGGTCAGGTCCCGAGAGCGTTCGCTCCATGCCTCGTGCAGCGTCTGATGCAGTTCCTCTAGCACTCGCAAATATTGCTTAACGCTCTCCGGCTGCGTTGCCTGACCACTGAGCTGTTCGCCATGCTGCTTGAGTGTGACAAACGCGGGATCTCGTCCCTCGATCTCCACTTTGCGCTCCTGGTGCAGTTCCAGCTGCGTTTCGCAATCGTTGATCGTCGATGGCGCCTGGGTGGCATTCATTTTCTTGATCATATCGTTGACCCAAAGCTCCAATTCGCGCACATCCGACACAAACTTATGGGTTAGGTACGCCTCGTTGAGCACCGTCTGCCGCTTGACCGATAGATTCTGGAGATTACCCCACGATTTGTGCAGCTCTTGCAGTTTACGCTCGATGACCTGAGCACCACGCTCCGGATATTTGCGTATGAGAAACTCGGCAGCCGTTTCATGCTCATCAATCTTCTGCTTGACGGCGGACATGTCACGCTCCAGCGCCTCCTCGCGACGAATGAGCGCCTCGACAGCGGCCAGATCGCGACCTGTATCCGCTGAGCTCATGGCCAGTGCCTTCTCCGCAATACGCTCGGCTGTATCATCAACATCCCGATTGAAGACGTGAATCTCATGAGCACCACCGAGCAGGGCACGATATGCATTGAGAGCGCCCTGCAGCTGACGCCAGTTGTGATTGAAGTCACGGCGACGCTTGTCCACGCTCTGCGTATCCTCCGGTAGTTGGGCCTGATTGATGAGCTTGTCGGCCAGCTGATTGATGTGCTTCACCCGCTGATCATCCACTCGCATATCGGAGTCGACGTCGTCCAGTTTGCGCATGAGTGCGCTGCAATGTTCGAGATCGCGTCCCGTATCGCTGGCCTGCACCATCATCTCCTTGTCGCGTATCCATGCCTCGATCTTGTCCAGCTGATTGTTAAACTCCAGTATATCCTGAGCCTCCTCCAGGCCGCGTCCACGCTGATCCAGCTCAGCGAGCAGTTCTTGCCAGGCGGCGAGTACACGTTCGATCGCCTGCTTAATCTCTGGCGAGGATTCGTGTTGTTTGCTCAGCAAAATGACGCCAGTGTCCTGAATCTCCTTGATGCGACCCTGGTTAGCAGCAACTTCAGCCTGGAAGGCCTGATGTTTCTGCAGCTTCTTGATCTTCTCGTCGAGATTGGTAACCTCCGCAAAGCTTGCCGCATCCGCTTCCAGTTTCTTTTGCTTCTCATTGATCCAGGATTCGCTCTCGGCGCAGTCGCGCACAAACTTGGCATAGAGCAGGGCATCCTCCAGTTTGTATCGGCGCACCGCGCACAAATCCTTCACCTTCTGGCGACGGGCGAGCACACCTTGGAGTATCGTTTGTATGTTGGCGCTATCGTAATGCCGCTGCTCGATCAGTTTGCGTCCATGCTCCTGCAACAGGGCAACCTTCTCCTCCTGCGTCTGAATGACCCTTTCGAATTCATCGTGTTTCTTGATCTGATTCTGGACATCCTCAACGGTTTGGCCAAAGTCGGAGCTGCTCAGCGCCGCTTGTTGGGTACTTGAAAGATTATCGATTTGTTTCGCATCGCGCAGGAAACAGAACAAATCGATTTTCTGCTCCAGCATGATCTTCTTCTTGTTCCACGCAGCGTGCAGTTTCTGGCGCTCATCCAACATCGCCGCACACTTCTCCTCCACATCGGCGGCCGCATAGTGTCCGGTTTGTACCATTGAATCGCTCAGCTCATTCAGATAACGGAATTTATCCTCACGTGCCTCAATCTCACCATAGATGGCATCATGCTGGATCTTCAGGGCTGTGGCGCCGGCAGCATCGCTGACATGCTCCTCGGCTTGGAGAGTGGCACGCAGATTCGCCGACCACGACACAATGTCACGGACATCGGTGAGGAAGGTCTGCAGATCGGAACTGGCCGCCAAGCGATCGCCACGCGCCGTCGAACGTTCCTTCAGATCGTTCCACGCAGCCACCACTTTATCCTGTTGCTGGGCAATGGCCTGGGCATTCGATGGATATTTCGCTTGCAGACGCACCGAATCCTCGACCAGCACCTGCAGCTGAGCCTCCAGCGCAACCAAATCATTCTCGAAGCCTTCATGTTTGCGGAGCAAAGCCAATGCAGAGTTCAAATCCTTGCCCAGCTCTGATGAGAGCGCCGCATTCTTGTCCTGAATACGGAAGAGCGCCTCAGCCACATCGCGATGGAAACGATGAATTTCGCCAGCGGCATGCAGCTTCTGCTCGCGTTGGTTCAGCAGCTTCAGGAGATTCTCCCAGGATGTTCTGCAAGAGAGAAGATTAAAATTTAATTGTTTTTTATAATATTTTGAAATTATATATTTTAAATTGATTTCTTCGCGTGCCCTTACCTCAATTGTTCCTGTCTCTTCTCCACCTCATTGGCATAGGAGCTCTCCGAATCGATGAGTTTCTTGGCGAGCAGCTCGCACTGATCTACCCGATCGGCGCCGACCTCAACGCGATGCTTCAGATCATCGAATTTGTTTTGCAGCAACTGCAAATGCTCAAAGTCCTGTCCATAGTCCTCCGATGACGCTGTCTGCTCTTGTTCCCTAATCCATTGCTCCACCTCGTCCGATTCGAGGAAGTACTCGTGCTTCGAGAGGCTCTCCATGAGGCGCATTTGTCGCTGCGAGGCCAACTTGTGCAGCGATTTGAGCATCTTCTCGATCAGCTGCTGCTTGGCGGCCAGAACTTTGCTGTCGGGATGCTGGGCAGCAACCATGGCGGCGCATGTGTGTCCCATTTCAGTGACAATGCTCGAATATGTGTCCAATTCCAGTTCGATGGTCTTGTGTTTGGTCAGCAACTTGGCAGCCGAATCGCGATCGCGACCATATTCGGTCGATCGCAGGGCATTGTTGCGTTCACCCAACCAGGACTCAATCTCGCCGGCATCGAACAGATATTGCTGTGCCTTCAGTGACATTTCAAGCTTGCGCGTGCGCTCGCCACAGTGCAGCTCAAGATCCTGCCATGCTTGCTCCAGTTGCACGCAGAGCGCCTCCACATTCCTGCTCTCCGGATGCTGTTGAGCCACCAGCGATTGTCCGCCCTGGAGCGCCTTATTGATCATCGGCTGATGACCCTTGATCTCGGCCTCGAGTTTCTTGTGTTTCTTGAACAGCGATTGGGCTTGATGCAAATTCTGGCCAAGCTCATTGGACTTGGCAGCCGGCAGATGGTCATTGATCCATTGGAATTCCGCATCCAGTTCGAATACAAATTTATGGAAATTCAAACTCTCTTCGAGTTTGTCGCGACGCATTTGGGTTGGATCACGCAGATCCTTGAAACGTTGCTGCAGCTCCTTGGTCTCATCCTCAATGTTCTTGGCATTGAAGTGACCCTCGTGGGCCATATCATCGCCCGTCGACACCAGTTCGGCTACCTTCTGATCCCAAATGGTTATTTCCGATTCGAGCAGTTGCTGCTTATTGATCAGATCCTTGCAGCTGCGCAAATCGTTGCCGACATCCTTGCTGTTTAGTGCCGTATCCAGTTCGTCCACCTTCTTCTTGGCATCCTCAATGGCGCGATTGTGTTCGCGTTGTGATGCAGCCTGCTCCAGTTTGCGTCCCTTGTCCTCCGACAGGGTGAGCAACTCCTTCCACTTCCGGTTCAAATTGGCCACCCTCGACTCCACTTCGGGCACACGATTCTCGGCCTGAATCAGCGCATCCCCGTCTTTGTTCACATTGCGCAATTGTCCCTCATTGGCGCGCAACTCCCGCTCAAAGGCCTTGTGCTTCTGGAGCTTGCGCGGCAAATTGCTCAGATCGCGATAGCTTTCGTCGCCAGCGATTCTGGTCTTGTCCTGCAGCCAGGCCTTCAAATCATCGGCCTCGGCGGCAAATTTGTGATAGTCCTTGGAGGCTTGCAGCAGACGCTTGCGCTCGAAAGCGCGATCCTTGACAGCCTTGCGCTTGCCCAACACTTGTTTGCGACGGTCGCCAATGCTGGAAGCGGATGCAGATTTCATGGGTTAGAATTACATTTTGTCGAGGTTACTTTGTAGCTACTTACTACTTGGCATCGTAGTGATCATTGGCAATGAGTTTGTCCGCATTGTCCGAGAAGCCCTTGAGGATCTTGTCCTGTGCCATGAGGCTCTTCTCAAAGTCCAGATGACGCTTCAGTATGGCTTCCACCTCATCCAGCGAGGACTGTAAGCAAAGGATTGTTATACAAAGAAGCTTCTTTTTGTCAACTGTTCTCTTACGCCCAGATTGTTGTACTCGAGGAAGGCCTCGTGACTCTTGGTGGTGGCATCGATTTTGTCCGCTTCGCGATTGAACATTTGCAGTTCGACGCACTGCAGCAGCCACTTTTGTTTCTCGCTCCAACCCCGATGGATGGCATCCTGTTCGGCCTTGAGCCGTTCAATTAGCTGCACCGTTTCGGCCATGTTGGGTTTACCGTCGGAGAGCTGTTTGCCCAGCTGGATGACCTCAACGAATTCGTTGTCATGCGCCTTGATATCATCACCCAGATCATTGTGTTTCTTGAGCAGATTGTTGGCCGTTTCCACATCGCGTGCCGACTCATCGGCATTCAGCTGATCCTTGACCGAATCAATCCAGGCGAGCAGCGTCTTGGCGCTATTATTAAAGATCTGTTGACCCACCTCGCTCTCGATGCGAGCACGTAGCTCACTGCCACGTAGCTGCACCTGCTGCCACATATCCTGCACCTCCTGCTGACGGGCGTTGACATTGTCCCGCTCTGCGGGATAAGCGTTCTTTACAGAGTTACCCAGATAGGTGACTCGATTCACCTTCTCCTCGACTGGGGCCAGTTCGCGTTCCAGATTCTGATGACGTCGCTGCAGGGCCTGAACAGTCTTCAGATCAGGCGTAATGACTGCGGTGTCCAGTTGGAGCATCTTCTCGCTCATCCAGACCTTGGCCTCGTCGCATGTGCGATTGAAGAGCTCCACACTGGAGGCACCCTCGAGACTCTTCTCACGCTGTGCCTTCGCATTGTTCAAACGCTGCCAGATTTGATGGATTTGACGCTGGCGCGCTATGATCTTGTCCAGCTGGGAGTGACCCTGTTGCCGGAAGGTATCAACGGCGCCATCGATCTCCTCGACACGCTTCGAGGCGGCGGACAGATCAGTGATGAATTTCTCAAACTTGCGCTTGGCATTGTCGACGCCCTCGCCATCATCTGTCTTGATTATGCGCTCCTTCTCCTTCATCCACTTCTCAAAGTCGTCGCATTCGCGATAGAAGCCAAACAGATGGATCGAATCCTCGAGCAGGGCATGACGCTTCTGTGCCATCTCTTGTAGTTCGTCGTACGTCACATTGATGCGTTGCTGGCGCTTCTCCACGCTATCGGCATTCTCATTGATGCTCTGATTGGAGGTGCGACGCTGCACGAGTGGCTTGGGATCCACACTCACCGGACGAATGCGCTTCACGGGCACCACTTGTCGCACCAATATTGTCTTCTTTACCTTCTGCAAACTCTTGACCTTCTCCGCCTTGGGCACAATGCAGGCGACGGGACGTGCCTCGATTTCGCGCACATAGTTGGCGGGCACGAAACCCTCATGGCCATTATCCTTGCGCACACACCACCAGTCATCGTTGGTCTTCGACTTGAGCAGCATCACTTCGCCCTTTTCCATTTTCATGCCCTGACCCTCGAAGGGGAAGAGGGACCGCACATGGGGCAGCATTTTCGTTTCGGTTACCTTCTTGTGCTCCAGCTTCTCGACCCATTCATCCTCCCACACCTCCTTGGGCACCAGACGCGTCTCATTCACCCACTCCTCCTGCTCCAACTCGGGCAATTCGGGCTCGGCGGCCGTCAACTCCAGCGTGCAAATGCCCGCCTTGATCAGCTTATCGGCCTGCTGGTTCAGATTGAGTATGTCGCCGGAATAGGCATTCAGTTCACCCTGCAGATCGCGATGACGCTGGAGCAGCGCCTGTGCCGAGGGCTCATCGTTGCCATAATCCCGAGAATTCACCAAAGCCATCTTCTCATTCAACCAGGACTCGGCCTCGTTGGCGTCCGTGTAGAACTGATACGCTTCGGCGGCATCCTCCAATTGGCGGCGTCGCAACTCCACAAGCGATTCCAGGGCCTGCCAATGCTCTGCGAGGGAATCAATGCGACTCTTTATCTCGCTGGCACGCGCATGATGTTCGCCAATCAGACGTTTGCCCGCCTCCGACATTTGTGACGATTTCGGCTTGCGTGACTTGATCTCATCCTCCAGTGCTTTATGCTTCTGCTGCAGCGAGAGCACTGCACGCAAATCCTTGGCCGTAATGCCCGTTTTGCAGATGCGCTGCTTGTCCACCAGCCAGCTCTCCTCGTTATCATAATCCTCCATGAAGTGATGGAACTTCCGTGCTTCCTCCAGACGTGCTCGACGCTGTGCGGAGAGCTTCAAGAGTTCGGCATATGCTTCCTCCAGCTGGCCGAGTCGTTGGGCCAGCACAGCGGCATCCTTATGCTCGGAACTCTTGTAGGGCTGCGCCTGGCGAATGAAACGCTTGAGCGTCTCACCGTACGAGTTGACTTGCAGCTCCTGCAGCGAGTGTGCCTGCAACAGCTCCTCGACGCCCAACAGATGTGGACCCACATCTTCGGAGGCGAACTGTTGCTGCAGTTCACGCACCGATTCCGTTGTGCTGGCGATCTCACGCAACAGATTCATCAGCGTGCTCATCTGCGAGAGATTGAGTCGCTGATTCTCGAGCAGCTCGAGCAGTTTGCGCCACTTCTCCATGACCTCCTGTTCGCGTCGCTTCACCCGCTCCTTGCCATGATAGTTCTCGCGCTCCAATTCATTGGCCATGGCCGTCAGATCATTGAAACGTTCCACACGCGCCAATATATCCGCCGAGATGGCTTCGTGCTTTTTCAGTGTGGCATCCACTTGACGCAAATAGCGCGGATCGGAGAGCACTTGAATCATCTCCTTCAGATAGCCCTCGCGCAGCACAGATTTCTTTTCGAACTTATAGTTGAGCTGCTCGAGTTTCTCCTGGCGCAGGAGCTCGTCGCGCAAGGCGACCTCGCGCTTGTGCTCCGCATACTCGAGTATCTGCCAGGCCTTCTCAATGTCATTGACCAGCTGACCATCCTGGGGATTATACGACGGCTGATTCAGTGCCTTGAGCAGCGTATTTATCGTAAAGTACAAAGCCTCAATTTCGCTGCGCTCCTTATATCTGCAAAAGACGAAACATTTTTAGTTAGCTGGCTATAAATAAATCTCTTTTGATAGATTTGCAACTTACTTGGGTGGTTTCTCAATGGTGCGATACTCCTTGAAGGCCAACAGTTCTTGCTGTATGCCCTCCAGTGAGTTGGGCAAATCGCGCTGGTTCAACTCCGTCGTTTTTTGCCTTATCCAACTAAGCAGATTTGTGGTCAGGCGCTCGTAGTTCATCTTCTTGCGATCGGCATCCATAAGCTGCCCCACAATCTATAAACAACAACAACAACGACAACAAGAGAAAAAGAAAAAGAAGGGAAGAGCAGCAGTTAGACAACTTTCTAAGGCCCAACCCGATCGATCGAGTTCAAATCGAGTGTACGAAGTAGAGCGTTAACTAGATTGGAGCGTTCGTTACGCTGCAACAGCTTCAGGGCAGAGAGCAGCAGCCATGCAATGCCCCCGACCCTGACTGACTGTCACCCAAGACTGTCACCCCGCACCCAATCGAAGGTGTGTTTCACTCACATTGGCGATACGCTTGCCACTCTTCTGTTCGTTCTTCATGCGAGCAAACGTGTGATAGTATGATGCCACATAGGTCAAGATCGATTTCTCATCCGGTCGCGCCGAATCGATATCCTCCGCATCGAGCAGACTGTAAGAAAAACAATTTGGTTAACTATCTAAAGAGATATACAGGCCATAACAGCTTAGAGCAAAGAATCTGTCCTTGCTTCTCTTACAGACATTTAAAGGCGTACCCATAGGTAACGCCCATATACATATATATTTATATCTATAACTGTAAATATCTATTTACCTTGGTATGCCCAATTCGTTGGCAGCCGTATCGAATGCATGATTCAAATTATCCAAATTGGAATTCTTTGAATTGACAACGGTGCTATATTCGAACAGATCGGGTCGGTGCGAATGGATGAGTGCATTGAAACCCAAACCGGAACGCCATGATGATGTAAAGTCCGTTATATTAACGCCCGGATAGCCATGCGTCTTACGCTGACACCACAACAATAGCGCATCTTTGGCTGAACGTTTCTCACTGGATACGTTTTCCTCATCCTAAATTGCAGTTGAGTTAAATCTTAATAAATCGTTGCCTTATTATTCGAGCAGTTTAACTTACAACATCGATGACGATTTCCTGAATTTGAAAACGCAAAATGATGGTCCAGATGAGACCCAAAATCAATCTGGGATTGCCATCGACAATGTCCTCAGCACCAATGGACTCCAAGCGTACCTGTTGGGAACGAAATTAAATACAAGTGCTTAACAATGCTACACTTGGCTTGGGGGATGGTGTAAGTAGGGGGGGGGGAGGGGGGTCTGTGGGTCTAGCTGCCCCGTTTCGCTAAGCTGCACCGTTTCGAATTACGCTTTTTACAAGTGAACCAAGCAAAGAGAACTTGAGCTGCTGTCTCTGCTTTGGGGCCACCAAACAAGTCACGCATTATCAGAGCGAATGTCTCGCTAGGTGTTTGACCCCCTGCTGCGTGTGTGTGTGTGTGTGAGTGTGCTGCTTTGTCTGTTTGTCTCAGGTTCATTTGAATTTATAGTAGGTCATGGCGCGAACAGGTAGGCACAGTTCAAATGGAAATAGGCGAAGAAAGCATAAGTTACGAGACTTGATCTTTATCGCATACATCAAATCGTATACAAAACTGAGCTTTTAACTTTCCATCAAAATTTGATTAATGAATGAAGTTGAAGAAAGACTTTATGTGGATCGATGTTGAGCGACTGTGTATTGGCTATTGGCCAAGATCCCTAACTAAATGCTTGCTCAGCTGTGCGTTAAGTGTTTTTCTCTAATTTTTTTCTCTTTTTTTTGCTTCGCTTTCAAACTTCTTTGCAAGCTGAAAAACCAAAGAAAATGCAATAAATGCCGATGTCACCGAACAACAAAAAAAAAAAATAAAATAAAAGCAGCAGTAACCAAAAGACAACCCCAAAAAAAAAAAAACAAATGCAACAAAATCAACAACTTTCACTGCGTGTGCAGAGTGTCGTTGTTGTAATTGTTGTTGCTGCTGCAATTCGTACAAATTACATGCTTAACGCCATTATTTCTAATTAGATTAGGCTTAAAGCGAAGCAGACACACACATGCAATGCAGTAGAAGCTAGACCACAAGCGAAACTATGTCGCACGCTAAGCTGAAAGTGAGAGAGATACACAGAGAGTTGGGCCAAGAGAGGGAGAGATCATGTCTTTGAGCGGGGTTTCATCTATAGATTCCATTGAGCTACCCGCACACACACACACACACACAATTAAAATTAAATTCAAGCAAAGAAAGTGCACAAAAATTAAAATGTGCCGACACGAAAAGCAAAAAATTATAACTAAATAAAAAGTGAACAACAAATGAGCAAATAAGCAGCGCGTGCATTAGAAAGTATGCAAATATTTAAGGCAAATGTAATTAAATACATGCTGCATGTATGTGTGTTATGTAGCACTTGGCAGATGCAGTCTTGCATCCAAAGTGTCAATTTGGTTGTAGACGCGGCTTATAACTCTCGCGTCTTTTTGGTTTTCGCTTTTCTTTTCTTTTACCTCATGTGGCAAACAAAGCACGCAAACGGGCTACGCGCAGCTGCCTCAAGACTTGCACTTTCTACAAATGCGTAGGCCTAAGCAAAAGCTCTCTCTCTCTTTCTCTCTCTCTGTTGCACTCTTGGTTACCTTGGTGTGCAAGAATGCCAGACTCTTGTTGACATTTTCGATTTTGTGTACACGCATCCGTCCGCTGTTCGGCTTGCCCAGTTTCTCCGACGATATAATCTCAAGTAGCTTGAGCAGCTTGATGCCATCGGCTAGATCTGTGAATAGGTCTTCGACCTCCATTTTGGCCTGCAAGTTGTGCGAAAACAATATGAGAGAGAATCAAGATTTAATTGCTATATAGATATTATGCGAGTTTACCTTGATCAGAAACGAATTCATCCATTTTGTAAAGGTCTTCTTTTGGATGTGTAGACGCTCCTCCTGCAGCGTCTTGATGCGCTCATTCTCGAATTTGATAATGCCATCGCGTTGCGTCATTGCCGTATGGTTGCCGCGGGTGGAGGACGATGATGACTGCTGCGTTGAGTAGCCACCGGGCTCATATTGTGATGCTACAGGAAAAGAAAACACCAACAATGGATTAGCAAAAGCTTTGCCAAGCCCTAAAAGTGCTAAACGTTTAGCATTTTGTTTTGATTTCAACAACCCCCAATCGGTAAAGAGGGTGCTCTCCATAAAGAAGAAAGATATTCAAGTCAACGGGGTTTCTTTTCCTCCCCCTTGGTTTATTGGCCTTTTTAACACGATAAGAACAGTAATTTTTTTTCTTTCGTTTTTCGTGTTTATTTTACTTGGCCACTTATCGCAAGTCAAAGTAATTAATGTGAATTATATGAAGGTCTATATGTACATATATACGTTCATAAGTTCAATATTTATTTTGATCAGGTAGTGCCATGCTTGGGAGAGTGACTTGTCGACAATATGAAACGATAAGCAAACGATACTTATAATACAAATCATTTTTATATATAATACTATGCAATACATTCTATATACATGCTAACTGAACAAGTTGGAGAGTTTACCTTAGCTTTCAATCTTATCTCTTTACCTCACATAAACAGCAAACTCGCTAAATACTAATCCATACTTAAATAGAGATGAATAACTTTAATTGCTTGAGCTTTTTCTTTATATACCATAATTTATGTCATCATTTTTCTAGCTATTAGTCAATGGCTTTATTTCGGTGAGGTGAGGTGATACAGTCAGTCAGCCAGTCAGTCAGTAGCACTGTAGATTAAGACGGAAACCAACGAATACGAAATTCCCGACAACTACAAAAAACTTAACATTCCGGTCTATGCCGTAATATGGGCGCGTTATCAGCAATTAATATATACCAAAACTTTTTTTTCTTCTGCTTCTTTTATCAATTTGACATTTTGTACGGATTACGTAATATTTAGCCTATAGCAAAAATAAAAATGGAACAATCAAACAGCATTATGAAATATCGTGTAGTATGTCACATATTTCTAGAAAATATTTACTGTACATTATGATGACAGCTACTATTTGGAAAATAGTATTTTTTGTGGCTTATCGTGGCAGAGATAAGGTGGTAGGATGGGAAGGGGGGGTGGAGGTCGTCTGTGTTGTGTAATTAGATAGTGATTAAGTAGTCCACTCAACATTTATGAATATGTGTAGACAAACCGGGAGTAAGTTCAAGTTCAACCTACCCATAGACTGACGCTCAAACGATATATATCGCTTATACTCATGTCTCGAAAAATTTGAACGCAATATACTGTTATATTCCATGGTTGGGATTTGAACTGGATTGCAGGAAACAACACACACGACACACTTGACAACCAATTGCAGCCAGTCTATGCTATGGAACGATGCACTTTAAGTTCGTGTTTTTCTCGACAGTTTCGCTTTTGGATGGGATGGACGCAGTTGCTCGCACTGCCCGCGCTGTTTGGACACTGGAGAAGCGGCGCTGCTTGCCGTTTTTCTTTGCTGGGCGTAAGAAAGCTTTTTTCCGTGGATTTATCAGTTAGCGAACCAAATTGAAATATTGGTTAAAGCTATGCGAGCGGCTAAGAAAATCGAGAAAACGAAAGTGGCAAAAACAAATTCTGGTTAAGTTTCTGGCTTTTTTATGCGTATGGTGAATTCCTCGCTTTTCCTTATCATTTGACTGTTGTACTAAAAGCTTGAAACTGATAACGCAAAAATGTGTAACGAATGCCGCTCGCGGGGAGGTTGGACAGTGAGGAGGGATCGTCTTATCTTATCGATCGAATCGATATAACTCTCACATACCTTGCACATATGTCAGCCCATAGATTAAGTTGGGTATTTTTGCGCAAAAAAAGTAAACTACAGTTATTTATAGGGCGCAATGCAATTAATCTGAAAAGTAGTTGAACAGCAATAATCATAAATTCATTTACCAAAAATGGAGTTGACTAATGATGATCTCATAACTATAAAACATTTTTCTTAATTGCCATTAATCTTTGGAACGCCTATTCTTTTATCTTGAACCATTCTTGGCTGATTGTGCTTAAGCTGTAGCTGAGGTCATCCTAAAGGCACTCGAAGGCAGCAGTTCGTGCAAACAAAACACTTTTGCACTTTGCAGATAGCAGGGCATTTAAAGTGAAAAATCAATTAAGAACTAAAATGAGGTGAAAATCAAACAATAAACTCAGTAACAACAATAACAACAATAACAAATAACAGCGTGACAATAAACTTTACCATATACCGATAACAGGTGCGACGTAAACTTTGTTATCACTAGAATGCGACTTTGGAACAAACATATATAGACCATATATCCATATATATATATATAGCACATATAGCACAAACTGAGGCATAACTTTAGGCTTTAACAGGAAAAGTCATTAAAACCAATTGCGGACGACGACATGCCATATTGCATTCCCAAACATCGCAGCTAAAAGATTTCTCCCCTGCGGAGCTGAGCTGGCTGAACTGCGAGTTACCCCACAATAAATGGAATTTTGAGAATTCTGTGTTTGCTACTGCTTGAAAGAGGAGCACTATTAGCTGAAATATAAGACTCCCACACCCTGGGCAAAGGGCATTTCCAGGGCATTCAAACACCTCCCAGCTGCAAAATGCTGTAAAATGTTTCGACTATTTTTAGTGGCAAAGCGTTAAAAGGCAACAGCAGCAGCAGCAGCAGCAGCAGCACTGAAGAACTGGCCATAAAACATGAAAGTAAAAACACAACACACTCAGGCAACTGTGTGCACACACATGTATATGGAGCGAGAAGAGAGAGAAGAGAGCATCCTGTTTACAGGCACACCAAAAATAAACACAACACACTGCGCAGGCGCACAAGGATAGCCGGGCAAACGGGGGAGTGATGGAGGGAGGGGGGATAAGGGGCACATGCGGCACGCACATGTGTGTGTTGTGTGTCGTCGACAGCTGAGCAACATTTGGGAGGAGGTGGAAAATTTATGTGTATCGTTGTATTTATAAACAGCCTCCCCCTTGAGTTTTCAAGTTCTTCGTGACCATAAGATGTGCCTCGTGCATATATATATATATATAGGAAAGTGGTCTGTTCGCTGATTAGGCGTGCAATAACCTCGCAAACGGAGATTTGCATAAATCAATAAACATTAGGCATAAGACAATTTTCTTCCCAGCATGTTTTTTTATTAGGCAAAAATGCAAAATATTTCCATGCGCGGAACGTTTGTTTAATCATTCGAATATAATTATGGCCTAGCGATCGCTATAGATAACAAATTTATTTGTTGATCATTTCTTTTTATCAGTCTACAATCATTTCTTGTTCCCTCTCCCTCTCCATATATCTCTCTCTCTCTCGTTCTGTCTCCTAGCTTGACCGTTCCAGCGAAATATTCGAAAATTCGTGCATAAAATTACCTCATCACTTGCCGAAAATTAAAATTCAGTTTTGGCTTCAATGACAACAACCAAAATGAACAACAACAACAACAGCAACAACAATAACGGCAACAGAACCGAATAACAATGTTATAAATTCTTTTGTCTGTGCCTGGCATGCTAAACAATTTCCAACACAAAAAGAGAAAACCTCATTGAAAAAGTGGGCGAGAGCTCAAGCTCAAGCTCTCAGCTGGACTTGTGTAAACCTTGAATTTATTGGGAACTTTTATCTAACTGACAGCACTCCTAACGGTTATTTTGTATTTCTATTTATAAGTGCCAACATACTTATAAATAACCGAAGAAAATCCATTTCTATAGCTAAGAAAATCAGTTATCATTTGAAAAGAGTTATGGCAGTGGAAAGTGTGAAACCGAATCCCCAAACTAAAACGAGTATTATTCTAGAAGGTTTACTATTGGCAGCTACAACTTTATAACTGTAAACCAGGGAATTTTTTCGAGGGAATTTAAATATTAGGTATTTTTATACAGTTGGATAACAATGAAAAAGCGGGTATTTATTGGTACTTTTAATGTGTTGTGCATGTGTCGCTGAAAACTCATTTATTTTCATAAAAACCACAGGCAGAAAGACACGCCTCCCCTCACCACGCAACCAAACTTCAGCAACAGCTGCAACACTCAAATTGCTGAAGCGCTTTAAAAATATTATTACCAAATATATTGGCTCATTATTATTAAGACACATTGGCAAAAGTCTGTTAGTGTGTGTGCGTGTGTGTGTGTGTGTGTGGCTTGTTTTCATTTGTATGTCGGCTTTACTTCATTGTTGTGCGCTTCCCCAAAAGTTATTTGCGAAAATTAGTCAATAGGCGTCAACGCCCCTCAAGCCACTCTTTGCCTTTATGGCCATAACTTATGCTTTTGAAAATAGCTTTTTTTCTCTCCTTCTTTATCTATATGTGTTTGGCATTTGTTACGCCCCCCTGGGGCGTTACACCCGCGCCGTGAACATGCGCACAAGACTCGAGACAAGACCAAGACGAAGACCAACACAAACTCCAATCCATGACATCATTCGCAGCTGCGCATTTCTATCCGAGTATCTAACAGCTACGAATACGTTGAATACAACGCTGCCACAGGCAACGAATTGAGTTCTTTGTGCTCGCTTTGGTTTTCTGCGCATGCGCTACTGTATTTGTTTATTACTATTTTGCTTGTTGTTATTTTGGTGTTTTTGTCCAATAGACCCATAAAAAAGTTAAAAGGGTATAATGATGGTGCGTAAAAGGTATGTCACAGGCAGAGGGAAGCATCTGCGATATACAATATATATATATATATGTTTGATCAGCAGCAAAAGTCGAGTCAATTTAACCAGTGTATCTATGGGAACAAGTCTATAAGAACTGGTGACTATACTATAACATAACTACTCATATACTACAGGCAAATCCAGCTAATTTCATTTATCGATACAAATCGATTTCCGATAAATATAAATATACAACATACCCTAATATATTATTTATCAACCATAAAAATGTTAAGTTATTTGCATTTGGCACAAACTAACATCTAAAACTCTATTACGTATTTAGCAGCTGAGTTTAGGGTATCTACAAGTCGAGCATTCCCTCGACTAGAGCACTCAAGCTTCGCTTTGTTTTTTAGTTTGTGTGACATGTGCTCATTTGGCATGCAAATGGAATGTGAGTAGGCGCCGCATCAGTGAGCTTGACAGTGAAATTTTCAATTGTTGTTGGCCACATTCAAACGGTTTTCCCCAATCACAATCACGATCAACAAATCAATTAGAGTCTTTGCTGGGAAAATGCTTTGCCCAAATGATCGGCTTGAATGGAGTTTGGCCAAATGTTCAAATGATGACATCATAAAGTTCTGCAATTTCTAAAGAACCATTCGAGGGTTTCGATGTTTGTGCCATTTAACGGCGGGCGGTCGCCATTATAAATAAAATAGCCAAAAATGCGACGGGCTCAACAAACAATGGAATTTCACTCAGCACAGTTTTTTGCTTGTGCCACAATAAAGATCAATTAAAAGTGAAATTTCCTATTCATATTTATTTATTTTTATGAATAATAAACTGATTTCGCAGAGGCGTATCTAGGTTTTTTCAATTTTTTTCATTTTTTTGATTAATTTTAATCAGTCTAACGCCGTGGGCCAGCAGAGACTGTGGTAGATTCATTAATTATGTGCCAAATAGTTGAGCTCATCTTTTTTTAATCGATGTGTAATTAAGATTCGTTATGACGCATATAGGCCCATTAAACTGTCCGCTTCTTGTAACTGATGAGACTTATTACGTGGCAAGCAGAAGGTGTGAGAATCCCAACGGGTTCCCAGCCGATTGACTTCCTCTTAACGGCTGTAATTAGTTACTGCTGCGGAAGTGCCAGAGAAACCATTAGCAATGCCTAGCGAATCGAATTAAATCGAGCTGTCTGATTATTGTGCATCGTTCAGTTCAGTTAGTAGTGCAATTAAAGAGAAGCAGTCACAAGCGGAGTTAATTTTTAGCTTAATTGTAGATTGCACATAATAAAAAACTCTCTTAATAGACCCCAACTCATTATCTCGATTTATTTCTTTAAAAAAAAATCACAGAACCATTTTCTTGATTAGTTTATATAAGCGAATGTCGAGCAAATCCCAATCAATTGACCCAGTACTTTAGACGCATCGAATTTGATCGTAATCAAGTTTCAAATAACACTCATATAACCAATCACAAGATATCATTTAGTAGATACCATAAACTATATGAACTGCCGACCAATATTTACACATTTCAAAATAATACTCACTTAGTGTTATCTACTGATTGTCGAGCTTCTAAAGGGCACATCAAAGGAAGGAAAACTAAAGCACAATGCCAATGATTGAGTGAAAACTAAGAACATGGCTAATGAAACCCGTTTTCAGTTAACCATCAATAATTACACAATTAATGACATCGATTTGTCATCTTTTGATTAACAATCGATGCTTAATTAATATTATCGATTTCGAATCTCTAACGCAAAAGATAACTTTCAAAGGCGCCTATTGGCTTTCTGGGATTCTAAATGGGCATCTTAAATGCGACCTACTTCAGTTACATATCTTTTGAAAAATCGCTGCTAGAGACGCTGTCTATTTTTGGTGCGATCTGTTATTAATAAACACAATTTCCTTCTTAGCAGTAAGCCGGCTTGGCTTAATCAAGCAGCGAGCTGGAAATGATTTGCATATGCCGCTCAAAACACACGTGTAAGTCCAAAATTGGGCAACGAGACTGAGTCACATGAGCTATAACAACAACAACAACACACACACACACACACACTTCGCACATAAGTGTGTACTAATGACAAATAAAGAGTCACAGAAATAAATATTTGCTCAACTCTATAACAACCCCAACGCAATGAATATTTCCGTTGCTTTTTTCCCAGGAAGTTGCCAAAGCAAATGTGTTATCGTCGAAAAAAACAAACTGTGAAATTTTGAAGAGCTTGACGAGCTTTTAAGGTTCTTTCCATGGGCACACTATCAGTTTGGCAGTTAGGAAGTTTACAAAATTTGAAGGGGAAGCGGCCCTAGCAAACCCCTTTAGTTGTTAATTAAAATGTAGCACGACAATCTGGAAAGACGAGAGACCATCTCAAGATAGATCTACAAGCGGCAAACTGAACAATTCAATTCCATTTTGACAGCTCTACGCTTGGAAATAAATATATGAGGCATTCGTAGCTTGTATCTTGAAGATGTGTGTGTTAGTGTGAGTGTTAGTGTGTGTGTTTGTGTGTGTGTGTGATAGGGCAACAGTTTATTCGAAAGCACTTTCGATCTGTCATTGAAATTTTAATTGGCTAAGCCCGGAAGCGACTCAGACGACAACTGTCAACTGTGGCACACTTCATGGGACCACTTTAAACATTGACTCAAATATAAATAATAATATTGTTTGTCATTCAACTTTTTAAAGTTAAGAAACAACACTTTAATTGCCTCGTTTATGGAAAAGCCATTAATAAATTTAAATCGATGGTATTTCAAGTAGTACATTTGGTCTTTTAATGAACAGCCTTGTAAGCCCATCAGCGAAGAAGTGAGGATTGTTAACACCACATGTGATAAGCCCTTAACGCACAAGTAATGCCTTTTAAATGAATTTCAAACGATTTCAATGCGCTTTTGATGAGACACGAACTCCGATATGGGTTTGTTATTACAGACCCACCCAACCAAAAAAAAAGAAAAGTAATAACAAGAAATGGAAAACAATTGCATTTTGAACTCAAAAGCACGTTGCGCAAATCACATAAATAATAAAAAACGAAGAAAAAACAATAGCGTTTAATATTACATGACAAAATTCGTTTTTGATGACGTTATAATATAACAACAAATTGAACAACAGCTATAAAAATGAATTGCCTTTCAAGAATTCCTCCAAAGTGGATTTGTGCATAAATTATAAACGAGTCGAATGCCCATCAGGGGCAGAGATAGAGATAGAGATAGAGTATGAGAGAGTGAGAGAGAGTGACAAAGAGAGCTAGAGGTAGACAGAGAGCGCAGCTAGACAGTAGCTTTATGCGTTGACACGTGCAATAAAAACTATTTATTCAGTAAGCAAAGTAGTTATTAACTTATCAGTTGAATCTCTTGACTCTTTTGTGCCCATTTCATTATCTTAAGCTGCTTAGCTAGTTCTTGGCTGCTTATGTTCTTGCCTTCAGGTTTGCAAAAGTCTTTTTTGTCAAAAGTGTTTTTTTTTTTGGTTTGGTTTGGTTTTTAATTTAGTTTTGTTGGGGATATCTTGCGATTTGCTCGGGTGGCCAGTGCGAAAACGTGTTTCACGTATCGGCGGCAAATGCAAATTGACAGAGTGGTGCCTCGAACTGTCTCAATGCCCCGTTGATAAAGAGAAGACGCTGTCATATTAAAAATCGACAAAAATAAATAAGCCAAATAAACCGACAAGATATAGGTATATATATATATATATATATATATATATACATTTATGTGTGTGTTACTTCACGCTACAATGCTAAACAGAGGCAACAGTTTTACGAATAAAACCGGTAAAGAATCTTTTCGCACAGCAACCCAATAAAAAGACGAAACTCTTTCAATTCTACCAACGAGGAAAGAGTTTTCTGTCTATCTCTCTCTCTCTCCCTCTGTCACTCACTCATCTCTTACTCGCTCTCTTTCTGGCTGCCCAGCTGGCAATTACTGTCTGATGTCAGCGTTTAAGCAAATATTTGGCTTTTTAACCGTGTAATTATACCCTTTAGCCTAGCATGGCGCGCATGTCAAACGGCTTGTAACGCTTTGAGGCACATGTCGGCTAATCCCAAAAAAGGTCTCCATTTGATCATAATTATACGAGTATTATTAAGAATGTGCTTTCGAGATAAAAACATAATTGTTTGACCTCTATTTATAACTTAACCTCAACAAAAATGTAAGAATCAAATAATTGCAGAGCTTGTCAAGCAATCAAAATGATTTTAATCTAAAGAATTTTAGCATAATATTCAATAAAATGTAAAAGATGGGAATATATGCTTTGAAAACTTGGAAATATGTAAATAAATACTTGTGTTCCCAATAATAATAAAAGTAAATCAATTAACACAGTTATCTGTTCGAACTTTATGCAAAACAAACTGCATAACTTTTATTTCTACACTAAAATTAACTAAACAAACAGTTAACCGAACAATAATAGCAATATTATTTAAGGTTTTCAGTGTACAAAAGTTTCGGCCTTCACAATAAATATATGCATATTTTATGCCTCATTTTATTTTTAAGCCAGTCAGTCACTGGCTTGAACAACAATAACGACAATAAATACTAATGGGTTATTTATAATTTAATGCAACACAAGTACACATGTGTTTGTTTGTGTGTGTGTGTATTGTTATTGTTGCTATTTGTTGTTGTTTTGTAGGCTACTCTGAAAACGAGTACTGAAACTTAAAATACAAGGTTAGAAACTCATTCTTAAATGCTGAGCGCTCATTGAATGCAAATGCAAAACATTTGTCTAATGTCGAGTTTAATGTGTTCACGCAAATTGTTGTCAAAAGCTTTTAGACTTTATTCCACCTCATCATCATCAACTCAGAGAGAGTGAGAGAGAGACAAGTGTAAGAGAGAGAGACAAGAGTGATAGATAGACAAGAGTGAGAGAGAGACAAGAGTGAGCGAGAAAGGAGTAGAGTTAGAGAGAAATGAAGCTTAATCGGAGCTTAGGAGAGCGCGCTAGTTCCCAGCTAATTAATCAAGACAACAGACAGACAGTTAGCTCTCACCCATGACTAGTTGTGACTCGTAACTTGACTCATGACTCAGTCAAACCAAAACTTGTCCCTCTGACATCATGGCCTGTAAATTCTGCATAGACTGCTGTGCAGTTTTTTTTATCGCACCTGCGATCGATTATTGGCGCTGACAACAGCACTATCGGCAATAGATAATGGGCTAGTTTTTTTTATTGCACTGATTAAAGTTGGACAAAGAGAACTCAAGTTGTAAATTGCTTCGGCAAAGTCACCTTTTCCGTTCCACCGATAAATGATAACAGTGAAAAGAAAATTGCATGGACATGCTATTTATAAATACATGGGACAATGTTGACCAGCTCACATATGAATATATAAATATATATATGCCTGTGTAAGAAGTGGAACGAGCTTAAGACATGGGCCAGAATGTACGCCCAAGAATGCCATTTATATATTTACACAAATTGAAAGAGGAGCAAGGCAGGCCAAGTCGCCCCTCAGGGCCTTCTTTTGAGCACTGGTCTAACTTGGGGCTTGGCTTTTGGGTCGTCTTTGTCTGCTTCGCATTTCACAGCTGAGCTGATCTGAGCTTGAAGCTAAAGTCAAGAATTTTTGGCATTTCTGTTTTGTTGTTTGTGCTACGCTTTTTGATTTCGATCGATGTTGAGCGTATTCGACATATAAATATATATATATATATACATACATGTATAAATGTGTATATTACGTGGAAAGCAAGTATGCAAAAAAGGGGGCCAAGCATTTGCGAGTGGCGCACAACTGCGCATTGCTCATCTGTTCCACATAGCAATATATATTAACTAAAGCTAGACAGGAAGCTACCGTTTATGATAAGTCATCGTTATTATTGTAGAGGTATCTCATACATTTAATTTCCATCACTTGGCTACATTAACTGTTATTGCATTTAGTGCTAAGGGCATCAGCGTTTCGGTCAAAAGAACCGTTTGTAGTTGGTAGCTGCTGTTGCATTAAAATCAATGCCCTCGCCATAAAAAGGGGAGGGGTTGGGGGGCATATCATCAACACCTTCCTAGGCACAGCTGCACAAACACAAAAGCCGTCAACAGTAGTCGAAGGCAAGCAAAAGCAGCGGCATTTTTACGGCTTCATCTTTATTCTTTATTCTTTTTTGTCTTTAGGCAAACAGCTAAGCGAACAAAAAACAACTAAAAAACAAAGATAGAAGAAAAATGAGGCATACATATCGTACTAGGAAAATAATTACAGAGACTACGAAATTCTAGCAGTGCGCCGTGTAAAGCGGAAATAAAGTGCGCAAAATGTAATTAATTGCCCGAGGCGACTAACAGTTGAGAGCTGAGCTCCCCAGGCGGCCCAGGCGGCGTATGCTTAATGCGAAAAATCTTTGTCCGGCTTTGCGTCGGCGCACATGTGGCAAAGAGTGCTTTGCCTCCAACTCACACGATCTGCTACGTTGGACAGCAGCTCAGGGCTCCGGTCTCGATTTCTGCGTTTGTTGACTTTTTGCAACTGATAAGCTAAATATTTTGATTGGACTCGCGGCCGTTGCTGCAACAAATCAACAGCAGCAGCAAGAACAACATAAACAAAAGCAACATCAATATGCGAAGGCATCGCAATTTATTCGCAGACATTATTCAATTCGTTTGTTGTTGTTTAAGGCAGACCCAATTTGCCAGCAATTTGGCGAAAAAAAAAATTATAAAGCCAGATTCAAGGCAAAATTTCAGCTGCGATAAGTTTATTTAATGGGTTTCCTTATGCTTTATGCTGCCACGCCCACTTCAGCTAGGCGCACAGAGAGAAAGACGCTCTGTGCTGATAAGCTTCTATACTTCTAGTAACAACAAAAAATCCAAGCACTTCCGAGAAAGATTCATTAGTAAACCAAAAAATGCTTAAGCTGTGAAGCTATCACAAAAAATTTGTGGAATTTTTTATTAAACGAGCAATTTTATGTTAAATGAGTTTTTTATTAAATAAACAAAGGAAGTACTGCTATGACTGGTAGGTACCTTTTTGTACCAAAATGTACATACTTTGATACAATACTACGATCCTCTAATAACCCATTAATTAATAATCTAATGCAACGTACAAAGGTACAAATGTACCAAATGTACCAAATGGTGAATACATACTTTTGTACTCACAACTATGTACCCAATTCGGCAACCAGTGATAGGTACACTAGGTACACTCATTAAGTCACTTTTAAGTACCGGTTTCGAATGATTCATTAGCTGGCCAGCTTTCCTTAAGCTAGCTAAAGGAAAGTCTATGGCAGTTAATTTTTTGGATTCTATCTGTAAAAGGAAATTGAATCGGAAAATTTAAAAATCGTCAAACCTCGCCACTCAGCCCGTAATCACTTGATTAGCGAAATTCCATAACATGTCAGAAATAACAAAAAAACAAAATAAGAAAAAAAACTAGACATAATAAATAGGTTTAAGTAAAAAAAAGAGCAAACAACAACAAGTTGCTCAAAATTATTTATGGTGCGACTCCAAACTTGAAAGCAAAGACAAAAACTAATATCTAAAAAAAAAAAAGTAAAACCAAAAACCAAAACAAAGCAAAGTCTGAAAGGGGTAGAGAGAGACGATAGAGGAGAGCCAAGTCTCTCTCTCTTTTTTACGTTTTTGGTGAGAAATTTCACTCAGCCAGCGGAAGGCGAGGCAAGTTTCAAGGTTGTCAGCCGATTTTTCTATGATAATGGAACAGGTGAGTTTGAACAGATTTTGTATTTCGTTTTTTGTTTGTTTTTTTTCTTCTTTTGATTGTAATTGACTAAGCCACCAAACAGGGAACTATACTCAAACTGAAAAGGGAAGGAGAACTGGAATTGGAATTGGATGACAAAATGAGCGTGGAACACAGAAAATAATCAAAATGGGATGTTGATCAAAGTGAGGTTGTTCGAAATAATAATTTATAAGTTGTTTGGGGCATTGAAAATTAAGTCAAAAAAGAAAATCAACTAAATAAAGAAAATTTCATTAACTTTCTCTGTGTTGATTGTTGCTACAAATCTCAAGTGAAAAATATATATAGTATATGCATAGTTTTGAAGAATATATCAAAAAATAACTGTAGATGTGAATAATTTGCTAATGTTGTTGAAAGCTTTCAGACTGCCCAAAAATCCCACACATCGTCGTCAGTTTTGAGTGCCAAGCAAACAATAAGACCAAAAAACTGACCGACCCTTCACATTTCTGCAGAGATACAGATACAGATGCAGATATATCTACAGCAAAATCGAGTAAAAATAACAAAAACGCAAATATGCAACTGCAATTCCACTGTAAAATCGTGCAAATTGTTTATAAACTCAATGTAGAGACATGTTTATACATATAGATATGTATACAGATGTATACATATCTGTAAAGTGCATTTCCTGTGCACTCTTCAATAAAAAACATGAAAAAAAAATGCTTTTTGTGATATGACTTTAGCATATTTTTTGGCTACGTGCATTTACAAGCCGACGACGAAGAAAACAACAAAAACAACAAAAAAAAGAAAGCAAACCACAAGATGGAAAAACCAGTTTGAGTTTAGCCAGTTGTTGTTGTTGTTGCAACGATTGTTGCTGCTGTTGGAGTTGTTGCTGTTGCTGTTGATGTTGCAGTTGTTGTAGCCTTGAATGTGCATTTATTGTTGCTGCTCTTTGACTGACTCGCTGTTTTTGGCGCGCGCGCAAAAAAGAAAAACAGGCAAAATGCTCTGGCAACACGTAAAGTAAGGAGCAAAGTGAAAACGGCATGGCCAGTAAATACCCTGTAAAGTGTTGCTAAACAGCTAGCTTTTGAAATCATTAAAACTGCAAGTAAAAATTGCGTTTAACATTTTTAAATGGGCAACAACTAATTTGTAAATAATTATTATGCTTTGCCAGTTAACAGAATTTAATAACCACGTTTTTCAGCCTCTTCTTCGACAATCTGCCTTTCACTTGTGTCTGTAGTCGACATTAAAAATATCTGTATATCTAAGGAACTGTGTGAAAATGGGGAAAATGCCAGACTTGAGTCTACGGGCGTTTCCCCAAAAAAAACATTTGGCCGCAATTTGCCCGTTAGACAAGTGAAATGAGAATCGCTATCGCTATCGCTCTCTCTCTCTCTTTCTGTCTCTCTCTCTCTTTCTGTCTCTCTCTCTCTCCCTCACTCTCTCTCTGTTAGATTGTTGTATCAGTTTTGCATTTAAACATACGGCTGTTTCTAATTACACCTGACACACTTGGCAACCAGCTTCAGCCAATTGGAACTATCTTTGCACTATACACTAATACAATCATATAATAATGCATGTGTGTGTGTGTGTACGTGTATGTTTGTAGATCTCTGACATGCAAATGCAAAGCACATTAACATTTATAACTGTCTGTTCAGTTAACATTTGTAACGAGAACAGACTGTTAACATTTATAACAGAATACACGGTTAACAATCTATAGCTGAATAAACTGTTAAGTTCAAAATCGGTTTTTTAAAATGAAAACCCAGCGATAAACAAAAGAACTTGGTTTATCAATCAAATACTAACTATGAACTTCAAAGTGGCATTTTAACAGATGGCATCATTCTTTTTTTAAATGAAGTGTGAAGCGTTTCTTATCAATTTTGAGCCAAGTAGGTGCACTATATTGAAACAGGAGTATATGTATAGAATAAATATACATATATATAGATAGACGATTACATATATATATATATATATATATATATATATTCATTATTTATGAAATGCGATTAAATTTTATTTTCGGACTTTGTTGTATATAGATGATAAGACAGAAACCTACTCTATGCATCAATAAATGAAATTAAAAATCATTCAACTGAATTTGTCATATGTTTGTGTAACCCTAACACTGGGGTGCTTCACTTATACTTTAGAAAATATATATACATCACTTGCAGATAACGTTTTTCATTGCTGTATAGTATGATCAGATGACTAAAATTAGCTTGACATCTGAAATATTGAGTGAATAGATGAGTAATAGTATTTTTTTAGAAGAGTATTCCAGACAAACTGGAAATAAGTTTTAGTTGGAATATTTTTACATTTTTCAGCACTCAATTGGCGACTAATTCAAAAGGTCTTTTGCCCTTGCAGAGGCGGCAATCTTGTTCAATTAATTATGTGTATCTAAGTAGAACTGAGCACTTCTACCCTCCACCACCCCCACCTCACCCCACCTACTTCCATCACTCCACTTGAGCAATTATCATTAAAAAAAAACATTGTTTATCATTATCTTCAAATGAGGCCTTGTACAACATTTTGTGACAGTTTCTTTTCTTTTTTTTGCCCTAACAAGCGAAATAAAATTCTACAAATATTATTGGTTTGATTGATGGAGAGGCCAAACCAAAAATGCTTGTGATCGATTGATCACTGTGCAACTGGAAATTGAAACTGGAACTGGAATATTTTAGCGGCTGCTGTTGTTCAGCTTGCATTGTGAATGTAAATCTGGTGTATGGAATTATACAAAAAGAAATAATCGAAAACTGAAACAAAAACAAAAAAGTACAGCGCACAAATTGCGCAAAATGCTAAAGAATGCGATGCCAACAATAAAAAGAGCAAGGAGTGCAAGGAGAGCAGCACTATCAACAACAACAACAACAACAGGGACAGCAGCAGCCAGCTGCATCAGAAACAGAAAAGAACGAAAAGAAAACAAAAGCACAGCAAAAGAATCAAATGGACCAACTTGGTTTGCCAATAGGCATTTTTCTTTTTCTTCTTCAAGCACATTGCTCGCTCATCAATTGAAACTTAACGAAATTCGAGTAATTGCATTAATTTTATAAGCAACGTTTGTTTTTAAATACACTTACTTATGAACTTGTTGAAAATATGTAAATAAATTAGCATCTTAACATATTCAATATTTACGTAAAAATATGTAAATAAAAACAACACATTAACATATTCCAATAATAAAGTTAACATTCAGGTTCTTATTTACAGTGTTAATCCATAGTTTTACAAGCACTGTATGATATACAGTTATGTTTTTATATGCGTACAACTGCATATTGGCATATTCCAGTAAGTTTACATTCACATTCTTATTTCCAGTGTTCCACAGCAGTTTGACAAGCACTGCACGTGATTCAATTGCAATTGCACTCCAGACGCAATCTCTCCATCTCCCTCACCATCGTTGGCCTTTGGCTGCCCCCGTTAAGCGTAATTTAATTTAACGCAATTGTCTTTATACACATGTGTATGTTTGTGCATATACATAATATGCATGTATGTAAATCTGCCGTTGCTGCACAGCAGTGCCTCTTAAACTGCTCGCTGTTAACGGTAATGTTTCCAACGTGTATTCAAATGCATGTTTTTCTATGTGTATGTGTGGCCAACTGGCCCAGGCAAATACAAAATGCCACGCGGAATGCGGTTTAAAAACAAACCAAGCCCAAAGCAAGCAGCAAAAAGCAGGCAGACAAAAATCAAGCTCGAGCTTCAGACCAAAACGTGCTCTTGGCTACAGACCCTATTTAGCCTAGTTTGCAGCTGCGCCGCCGTCGACGTCGACGTCTGAGTCGAAGACAGGCTTAATGACCACACAGCTCCCATTCGCTGTTGCTGCTGCGCACCTGTAAACAGCCTCTCTCTGTCTCTCTTGCATCTAGCTATTGCGCTCATACTAATAAGAAGTGTGACAAACACTGGCAATTTTTATTATGACTCCCAAGCACGCAATCTGCGCCCTTATCAATCAAAAACTGTACAGTTTGAGCAGCTCCACCTAACTGGAATTGGCTCCGATTATGCAACAAGTTGTTTTTTTTTTGTGAATGGGTTTTTATTTTTGTGGCCATAAAAAGCGCAGCACGGTTGTGGCTGGCTTTCAGGTGTTTTGACTGCATACAAATGTTATGAGCCAAATGCTCTGATCTTTCTAGTAAAAAGGGGTATATTTAGTTTTATTTAATATTTATTTTAAATTTATTATTAAATTTTAGGCTTGGATTTGGATTGCTAAAATTCAAAATATCAACACCATGAATTAATTTTTCCAACAAAAAGGTTATATTAATACATATGTAATAATCAATTTTAATGTTCGATTTCTTTCCTATAATCCAAGCATTTAAACAGTGTGTTTTTTGCAGCGCATACAATGTTTTTTGCTGTCTTTTGGCGCTGTTAAATTTGGTAGCAATATATAAATCAGACCCATTGTTGCTATGTTTATTGTGCTTTGAGCTTTGAGTTGAGCTCAGCTTAATTAACAAAAATCGATTTCATGTTATTGTTGTTCATTACCTTTAACAGCCTCGTAGTATCCTAAATCCAGCGTGAATGATTTAAGTACAAATCCTGTTGACGCAAAATATGATTTTTGTTTTGTTTACAGCTTCCGCTCTCTTTCTCTTAAAAACAGCGCACACACACACACAAAAAGACGGCGTGATCTTTCTAATTCTTATTCGTTGCTCTTCTTTTTCCTTTCGTTCGCGTCCTGCAGTTGACTTTGCTATATGAATTAAATTTGATTTATTTTTGTTTTAATTTTCACACAGCGCCCTTTTCTCAACTCCTCTCTCTCTCTCTCTCTTTCTGGCACAAATAAAACGCGTAAGCCACGAAAATCGATGAACACACGTAACGTAAAATAAGCAGAAGACGCTGAGAGATGAAGCAGAGAAAACCGGAAAGTTTTTCTTGTTGTTGCTGTTGTTGTTGTTGCTTTGGCGGCGTTCTTTGGCTGCTGCGTTTTTTTTGTTGCCTGTTGCTGCTTCTTTTTGTTGTTGTCGTTCTTATTGGCAGTACAAAAAAGTAACAAACAAAATCTCAGATTAAAAAAATGCCAGCAATTTTTTTCTTCTATTTATTAATTCATTTTTATTTATAATTAATATTTTGAATTTCTGATTTTTTCCTGTTGCTTGTCACTTGTTGCTTTTGACCTTAATAATAAGCTCGTGTTTTTAACAAATTCCAATGCACACACACACACACTCTCTCTCTCTCTCTCACACACACACAGCGATGCGCAAAAATAAAAACCAGCTTCGCCACTTTTTTTTTGTTTTTGTTTTTGGGCCAACGTTCTAAAACGCCGGCGCAGCCGTCAACAGCGCAGCAGCTCTTTCTAATTAGCACAAAAACAACAGCGGAAATTACAACAACAACGGCAGCAGCAAAGAACAGTTAAACGGCTCTAACGAATTGCGCTTTATTCAATGAATTTTATTTGGTTACATTTGTATTTTTGTTGTTGCTGTGGCACTTTTAATACGTTGCTTCTTGCGGTTAAATTTCGTTAGCGTTGCGCGCTCGCGTTTCACGCACGTCTTGTCAACCCACGATCTCGTTTTACAATATTGTGTTCGCTGTTCAAGCAATGCATTGTAGCACCGCATTATCGATTATTACTGTATCGATTCTAGTAGATTTTTACTCGATTCACTTATCGATGCTTATCGAAAGAAGTAATGATTTAAAAATGAATTTTCAAACGGTCAAAAGCGAAAATTAATTTCTATTGTTTTTAGTTTTATTCAAAAGCTACATCAAAGACGTAGTTTGCTAATAAATTGTAAATTATATATTTTAAGAATTATAATTTTTAGAAACCATTGACCATCTAATTTTGTCTAAGAATTGTGTGTCTAGTCTGTAAAAATTGTATAACAATTTTATCCCGCTTCATATATCGATAAAGGTCTTAACATTAACTCAAATGGTGTACGTAACGCGAAAGCGGCATCTAGCGGCACGCATAAGACAATATTTCACCTGCAGACCACCACAACGTATATATCGACTACTTGCAGTGTTGAGAAGAAATTTCGTTAAATACAAATTTGAATGCTTAGCAAAAAAGTAGTTTCAAAGTAAATTTCAAAATTAAACTTTCGAGCTTTCCGCTTCCGAGACGTCAACCTCCTCCACATCCTCTGCAATTAGAGCAATTAATAAATGCAGTATTATGAATAATAGTTAAATGTTCACCTACGCTTGCCTCCTGGCAGTCGTCGCAAACGTTCCTGTTCCACGGCGGCAAAATATTCCGCGGCTGCCTGTTCGCAGGCGCTGGCAAATGGCGCCATATTTATTTTGCCATTCAGCATGGTCAAATCCGCCTGTTCCTGGCCATGATTGCCCTTTATCTTCAGTTTGCTCTCCCTCGATTTGGCCTCCAGGATTTTCTCGCGACGATTCTCACGCTCAAACATCTGCAAAAATAATTATATTATTTAGTTAACAATATTTAGTAATTGCAACTTACCGCAGTTAACAGCGGCTTATCATTCTTGGCGGACATGATCATATTTTCGGAAACCTCGATTAGAAATGTGGCGCCCAATTTGCTGCCACAGCTGACAAATTTGCCATTCTCATTGGTGCGCACACAATACAATGGTTCATCGCAGACTTTAACCGTTAGCACCGGTTCATTTTGCTGCTGCAGCAGATCCCAAGTGTCCAGCACACCATCCATGCGAGTGATGAAGAACTGGGAGACCCTACAACAGTTATTAATATATATATATATATATACCTCAAAATAGGTAACATTAACTCAAATGGTGGCGTAGCGCAAAGGCGACGTATAGCGGTATGCACAAGACAACATTTCATCTGCCGACCACCACAATATATATATCGACTACTTGTGGTGTTGCACAACGTAAGAAATATCGTTAAATATGAATCTTAATGTTGCTGTTTTACTTGAGAAACTAAGCAAGTTAAAAATAATTTCTCTTTTCTTTTACTCACTTAGTGTAACTCCAAGCGCCGTCTGTCAGCATGGATGAGCTACTCTTTGTCCAAATGATGGAGCTCTCGCGACAATCCTCAGACCAGATGCGTGCACACCAATCCCCCACTGTGAGGAAGTTCTTCACAAATGCCGGATTCCGGGTAATCGCATAAACGGGTCCCAAGTGGCACATCATCTGGCAAGGGATTTACGTGGGATTAATCTTTACGTCATCTCTCTCTCTCTCTCAGACTTACCCTAATTTGTATTTTCTCCGTGGGTGTTTTGCCCTTGCGATTGCATGAGAAAAGCATTCCCATTTCGGTGCCCGCCATGAATCTGGTTGGTATCGTTGTCTCGTACTCCAGCACCGAGATGCCATAGGAACGGGACAAATCCTGCTCATCACTCTTCACCGGATCCATGAGCAGACGATCCAGGGGTTCGCTCAGCTTCCGTGTATCCCACCAGAGCACCTGACCGTCGGAGCCACCGGAGAAAAATTCAGTGCCGCTTTTCGAGTTGTTCCACAGTACCGAATTAACCGGATCACGATGACAAACCTCCCGCTCACTAATCATCACTGGATGCTTGCCATGCCGTGTATCCCAGGCTGCGACTTGGCCATTGTACATGCCACTGACCAGACTCGTCGGATCCTTCTGATTGTACTCGAGGCACACGCAGGGCACTTTGGGTTCCAGCGTGAGAAATGGCTCGTTGGGATTCTCCACCTCCCAGATGTACGAGTTGCAACGCTGTCCAGTCTTATCGCCTTGAAACTTCATATCACAATGGCTGACGGCCATTTTGATGCCACCATCCGGTGACCAGGACAAATGCTTCACGGGCACCTTAACTGGATTTGGATCCCTATACACATTCACCGTACGCGATTTGCAGGGCTCTGGCAACGGAGCCGGATCCATATTCTCAAAATAATTCTCATAGATATTGACCGCATTATTCTGATGAATATAGTGCTCCATCGGTTTGGTCAGATTCATCACTTGCGTTATGTAATTCTCGTCCTTTTCGATTTTGCGCTTGTAGCGCACCGTCTGCTCGGGATCCTGCATATTGATGTCCTTCGGCCAGCCGCCCTCATTGTGAGTTATCCCCGTACTTTTGTACGTCGCCCGCTCCGTATTTGCCACACTCAGCGAGGTTTGGCCAGCATATTGTGTGCAACGCTCGACGGGATTCTTGAGTATATAGCTCTTGACCAATTCGGGATTGGAGTTCTCACTGAACACCACCTCATCCTTGTCCTCGAAGTGAACACGCGATCCAAATGTGCGACGCTCCTTCTTAAAAATATAATCCATCACCGAGAAAGCCATGATACGTAATAATCCAATGCAATTTGCTCGAGGAAAAACTGCTTTTAAGCTGGGCATCGTTGGATTTGCCAAGGCAACCAGGACATGTTTTGTCAATAAGTGGGAATCACATATTTAGCATATGGCGCTCCGAATTCTCTTTCTGAATTGTGCATAAAATACACATTCAATTTTATTTGATTTATTATTTATTCATTTGATTGCTTATAGTATTGCACAGTTAACAGTTCAGGCCTCAACTTTATTAATAATTTAGTTGGCTATTGTTATAAATAATATGTATCAAACTTTACTGGTGTGGAAAACAAAAAAAAACCATCTGATAATATATTTGAAGATTTAAGATTTTAGATTGATTAATATTATCAGCAACATTAAACGAATTCATGCAAATTGTTGCAATTTGGCATTTAAAATAAAATAAAAATAAACTTTAGAAATTCGACAAATGTATAAAATATATAAGTTAAGAACAATTACTCCTAAATCACAAATATGCCCAAACTCACCGAAAATACACTAACTCACTGCAACAAACAACATTCGGATCTTGCGCCGCGTCAGCACATTTCACCAAACGCAGCTGCAACCAACGAGCACAGCTGCTGCTGCTGCGAGGCCCCGATCCAGCTGCTGTCCAGCTGCTGCTGCTGTGAGGCCCCGATACAGTTGCTGCTGCTGCGAGGCCCCGATCCAGCTGCTGCTGCTGTGAGGCCCCGATCCAGCTGCTGTCCAGCTGCTGCTGGTGTGAGGCCCCGGTCCAGCTGCTGTCCAGCTGCTGTCCAGCTGCTGCTGCTGCGAGGCCCCGGTCCAGTTGCATTTTACATGAATTCAGGCTAAGCATTTTTGTATAAATATAGAGCCTGCTCATCAGAGCAGTTGAGTTCGATCCTAAACGTCGACTCACTAAAACCAAACAGTTCAGTTTTTTTTATTAAAAACGCAGCAAAGTCAAATGTATATTTAAACAATAATAAAAATCGCATAGCTTAGTTTGTGTAAATCACATTTTATTGCAAAGAGTATCACGTATATTTAAAATATACTCAAGAAATTCGTCTAAATAATTGACTAAATTTTGCTATGTACAATTTTAACTAAATAAATTGGACTATTTTTGAGGGGTTGCAGGATTATTTACAATTTGGATTTTTTACAAATAACTATTTTTTTTTGGTTTTTTTTTTTGCTTGTAAATTGCTGACATTGCAAGTGGTAGCTGGAGAAGATGTTAGGTGTTCCATGGATGCTAGTGGCAGTTCCACATGGATGCCAGTGGCAATTCCACATGGATGCCAGTGGCAATTCTAAGTGGATGCCAGTGGCAGTTCCACATGGATGCCAGTGGCAGTTCCACATGGATGCCAGTGACAGTTCCAGTTGGCTGACATCCTTCAGTCCGCCATCTTGGGTCATCGTCCAACTTAGTTTTCCTCTTCAGATGTTGTTCGCTGGACTGTTTCGCTTGCAATGCAGATCGAATCCAAGTCGACCCAGCTCTTTTATAGGTCTTCAGGTAGTTGAAAGAGCACATGTTCCGAATCTCTCATCGTAATGAGTTTGACCTTGTGGAAAATTTGTGGGAAACGCGATTACAGCTAAATTTCCGCGATAACAAGAAAAAGGCAGCGAAACAATCGCAATTTGACTGCACGTTTCAGTTGTGTACAGATAAATATATATATATATATGAATTTCTGTGTTTGTTTTTCTGGGAAACTCGACCTTTTTGAATACAAATTATTGCTGAGTTTTCTTCAGCTGTTGCTTAAATATTAAAATGGCTTCTGCTCAAATATGAACATTTGTTTTCAAAACGAGCCTGCTCAACATCAATTGTTTGACTAATGACTAGTTTGTGTGTATAAAAACATATATATTTTACATTTTATACAAATTGTTTATGTGTTTATTTAGTCAGTCGTCTTGTTAATTTCACGCAGTTTTCTGATGGTGCTAATATCAGTCGTAAACAGCATGACTGTCTTCTTTATGGGTGATTTACTCCGTGTTCTGGATTTGGCTGCCTGTAAAATAGAGTAAGGATTATGATTAAAATGTATCAAGTAAATTATATATTTGGATTATAATTAATAGCAGTTGAAATACATATGCTCTTCCTAGCAAAAGACAAACCATTTTATTATTTCGATTTTCCACGGCATCGCCATGTTTGAGTCGTGAATTGCGAACGGTTGCTTGAAGATTTTCAATTTCATCCTTTAGTTTCTTACGCTCATCCTGCAGAAAGAATACCTGACGCTTAAGTCTGTTCCTGTTTAAAGCAAAAATGAGTAATATTAGTAATAATAATGTGTTGGCTTCGCTCGCATACACTTCGCTTTCCAAGTGCCTCGCATAGCTGTCTCTCTCATTATCGATGATCTCCACTTGATGCTCGGCATCTGATTGAGTGTTGAGCTTATCCAATATTTCTAGTTGCATTTGCTCGTCATCGTTTAGTAAATCAGTTGTATACTCTTCAGTTTCGCCTATATACTCTATCATTTCATAGTTTTGCCCTTGACTGGTATCGCTTTCAGCTCTTTGCTTGAAGTCGTCGAGCTCAAATTGAATGAAATCGGAATACATGGATACCAGCTCCGGCGAGGAATCTTCTTTGATAGCTTCCCCCTCTTGGCATAAATTCGATTGTGGCTCATCTAATTTGACTCTGCTCTTTTTTTCTTTAACTTTAGCTGGTTTGTGGTGCGGTTCATTGAGTGAGGGATTCGAGCCAGGCTTTAATTTCGTTGGATTCTTGCGCGTGAAACCTGCAATTGTGTTGATCTTCGAAATCAATCGTTAAATGCACTATAATTTTAAATATTTACCCAACTCATATTGCATGTTCCGCTCAAAATCATCTGTTGTGAAATGCTCATTGCAGATGCAGGCTAGCAAATTGTTTATTATTATTTAATCAATTTTATTGTTTAATTTTTAGCGAATACCTGTTGCCGTGTTTACGATTTTGCGATCGCAGAACTCAATCCATTTTTGAAGCTGCTCTTTATCTTTGGGAAAGTGAAAATAACGCCATTTTTGCTTATCACGATTTCGATTGTTGTTGCCGCAATTGCTAACGGCACAACGCATTATAATATTAAATAAAAATTAATGCATAAACAAATGAGTCAGCTGATTGGAGCAGGGCTGTTAAGGCTTGCTATCGATAAGAGACACAAATCGATATAAGCTTTGTGTTGGCAACTTTTACAACAGCTGTTTTGTTTTTTTTGCTTTCTTTTGTCTTCCTTAGTTATTTGTTTTGTTTGACTTTCGCCATGATAAAAAGCAGCAACTTAAATAGGTAAATTATGGAATATCATATTAACAAATTATATTCATATGTAATGATAATTAAATAGCGTAATCAATCAACTGGATGCTGATCGCGCTGCCAGCGGCGAGCCTACAACAAACAACAACAACAATGCACAATTATTCGATGCAGTTGGAAACGAATGCAGTTTGGCAGCCTTACAACTTTCCCACGGAATACTGCAAATTGCCGAGCCACCTTTGCAACGCTCTCGTCAACAGCTCAAGGAATTAATGTGAGCATTGCCAAGTAAATAGGAATTCGATTAATCTAAAAAACAATGTTAACTATAGTGGGAAGCAAAACAAAATCTACATTGACTTGTCGAAGGAGAAATTTAAGCTCGATTGCAGTGAAGTGGCCCAGCTGAATGATATGGTGAGTGTTGCAAAACGTATAAGACTGTGCACTACGAGTGCAATTCATATAAGAGATTTTTTTCTTCAACTTCTTACAAGATGTATAAGAGTGCGCAGTCTGACTGCATTTCACAAGAGCGTAATTCTTTGAGCTGCCCTCGCCTAAAACCATAAATAAAAAACTCTTATCGCTGGCAGTAGAATAAATGTTCGAATTCGTGCAGATAAATGAAACAATGTTGCACGAAGTACCATTATAATAAAAAATACAATCCACAATCTACATTTCCAGATGAACGACGTGAAGCGTTACAAAGAAAAATTGACGCGAATCAAAAAAGAAATGCAGAATATTTATCAGCGCACTAAAGTTTTGAAGGTGAGCAACAAATTTAATCTAAAACCCATTGAAATAAAGAAACTTTATTGCATTGCATAAATCTATAAAAGTATAATCATAATCATAAACTGTTAACATGCGTATTAAATCAAGTATTTTTATCTCTAATTTGGTAATTTCAGAAACGAGCCGCAAATGTTGCCAGCTGCAAGCAGCGCGATTTTCAGCGCAAACTCGACAAACAGCAACAGGAAGAGTCGCTCATCGGCAGCCAGTCGCATTAGTTGTCTACTATAACTAACTAAAACAAAAGGCGGGACTTGACTACAACAACTAAACTTTCAACTAAATAAATATTGTATATCTTTTTACACATATTTCATTTGCTACAATCAAGTTTTTTCTCCGTTTTTTTCATATATTTTTGTATAATTTGGTAAATACTTTTGAGATTTCACAATATATATATATATATAATGTTGAAAAGAAGCGACATGCAGTTAAAATTTAACAAAAATGAGCTTTAGACATTTAAACATTCCAAGTGACAATTATAAAGTTTTAAATACAATTTGTAAGACATGCCAAGTTAGGTTTAACACATTTTTACAATATGCTACGTTTATGCGCTGACTGAACGTGATAATGTTATAAGTTATCGAAATTTCGAAAGATATTTACGTAAATGTAGGACTAAAAAGAGACATCACGATTATAATACACATAAACTTAGCATATGCATCGAATAAGTTTGCGAGCATGCACTAACTAACATAAGTGTGTGTGTTGTGTGTAAAGTACAACTAGATATAAACATTATAAATACAATTCACAAGTTATTTAAGTTGCCGTTGTTTTTGTTATTGTTGTTGCTGTTGCTGCTTTTGCGTGTTGTTCTTGGTTGAGAAGTGTTGGATAATCGCTGACAAAAAATATATCGGTAGATCACAGTACAAGAAGAAGAGAAGGAAGAAGAGGCAGGCAGCTTAGCTAATACAACTGGAATATTCCTGTTCATTCAGCATGTGCATTGCATCTGTCGGTGCAAAATATTTGACAGTGCCTAAAAGTATTTGAAATATATTATCATTAGTTACAGTTATACACAAACATATGTATAAATATATAATATATATATACATGATTATTCCGTATCTAACAGTTAATCATTAATATAAATACCTTCGCTTAAATATGTTTAATGATGGTTCATTTGCATGACAGGGATGAAAGTGCTTTTTTTTTATATGTATACAACAAATAAAATGAATATTTTATTTACAATTTTATTATTATTATTTCTGTTGTTTATAGAACTTTACAGTATTTATTGAATTCAACTTATGTATATAATCAAGAATAAAATAAAGAAATTTTCGTTTGTTTTATTTTCTGAAAATGTAACTGCAACGATAAAAGCCGTGATCTCAAGCCAAAAATTTTCGATATTTCAAGGATAGGATATATATATATATGGGAAAATTCGTTCTCTACACTTTTTATGGTGTAGCTTCTTTAAGATTTATTAGCTTAAAAGTATTTTGTCAGCTGAACAAAAACACGAAATTAATTTGTAGTTTTCACTTGCTAGCTACTGAAATGTTTTACAAACCAGTCAACAAGTTCTTCTAACAGCTGCTATGAATAGTAAATGTAATGGTCAATATTTAAAATGTTCCGGTTTTAATATCAAGTCGTATCTATATATAGGAAGCCTGCTTGGCATAGCTGATGATAAACTTATGACAACATTTAAGAGTGTTCAGGTTTTAATATCAAGTCAAATCTAAAATCTTTCAGTTAACGATGTATTGTCTTTATATAGGAAGCCTGCTAGGCATAGCTGATGATAAATTTATGACAACTTTTGGACACAAGTTTGTTTGTGAATAATTTGTGAGAAGTTCTTTTGTACTATGGAAAAGAGTCTACTTTATGCGTGAATCAGCTCAAATCGACTTCGCTAAAATCATCGTTGTGCTTATTGCTAGACGGGCAGTCAACGTCTTTGGCGCTGCTTGGCGTGGTTGCTGGAGTGGATCTACCCTTACCATTTTCAGGTTGACCATTGCGCTGCAGATACATTTGGACGCAGACGTGGATAATGAAGGCAATGAACGCGCCAATGCCAAAGATCTCAAACGTTGTCCGAGCACTGACGGCATCAAACAGTTGGCCACCAATTTGGCTGCCCAAGGAGACGCCAACGCCCTCAAAGATGGCACCAACCAAACTCTGCAAGTAGCAAACAAAAATTTGAGCAACAGCATCTCTGAGCCACAACTGCTGCTGCTTACCTGCATGGTGGCCTCGGTGCCCGGTGGTGCCACGATGCTGGCATACGAGGCCATCGTTGCATAGAAGAGGCCAAAGGTGACACCATTCAGCAGCTCAATGGGCAGTATATACCACGGGTTCTGCAGCATCGAGTACAAAATGAAACGCACTCCAAATCCAAAGAGCACCAGACTCATCGCATTCACATGCCCAATCCGCTTCAATATCCAGCCGGACATGAAGAAAAATGGCAGCTCACCGCCAAAGCACTGAATGCTCATGACCAATCCCTCCAGCGTTTTAATGTAATCGTTGCTATCGCCAGCCAGCTCCTCCAAATAGATGAAGAGAAAATTCCAAATCAGAGCCGTGCCCAATCCAATGGCCACGCACCAAAGAAAGAAGACAACGCAACGCATCGACAGAAACATTTGACCCACATCCTTCAGTATATTGGCCGACATGTGCGTCTGTGTGTGCTGTAGTAGAAGAAGATTATAATTAATCCACCTCCATTTTGAACAAGTTAAACACTCACCTTTAGCTTGGTGGAGGCGAGCATATCGAAGCCGAGTATAATGAGCACCATCCAGAAGACAATCGTATAATTCTTGTCCGCGCTGCCCTCGTGGGACATTGTGTCCACGAGGAGTCCAGCGAGCAGCGCAAAGATGCCCCAGCCCAGGGAGCCACACAATCTCTGCTTGCCATACAAATGATGACGTTCGCCGAGTATGCCAAAACAAATGGCATCGCCAATGCTGACGACCACAGCCATTCCCACCCAGCTAAGGATGAGGAGGCCAAAGAAGAACCAGAATTCGGACATGCCCATTGCGGTGCTCGTGTTGATCGGTTCGCTCTTGTGCAGATACGCCTCCGGACTGGGCTTGAACATCTCCTTGTTCTGCGGACAATACATGGACACATTTTGTGCGTCCATTGTGCCCAGATCGTGTGGTAACATGAATTTTAGACAATGGCCACTTTCAAGGATTCCCCTCATTGTTGTACAGTTGCTCGTTGCTTTCTTCAGCAAATTCTGGCACACAACGTCCCATAATGTGGGCTCCATTTGGCAGTACAGGTTGCAGCCCTGCGTCCGATTGCTGTAGTGCGTTCCATTGCTCGCTGAGCAGTATTGGATGCTCGTAAAGCCATCTTGACATTGGACATTCTCCGCCGCGGGCACAAACATAATCAGGAAAAAGGCAACGGCGGTCAGCAGTTGACCGGACAGAAAGAGGAATCTATGGCGATGATAGCTACGGATACAATGGAATTCATATAATAAATATTAAGAAATAAATTTAAAGTTTAAATTAATAATAAAAATATTCTAATCAAAGTCGTAAACACTTACCGATCGGCAATATAGCCAAAGATTGGCTTGGCCAGCAAACCAACGATGGGCAGGATCGTGTACATGGTGCCCACAACTACCGAGGAATAGCCGAGCTGTTGTGCCAGTTGCGGCATAAAGGGTACAACGGGTGCGGTGCCTGCCTCAGTTTCGGTGAACAACAACAAGTGGCAACAAATGGAACAAATGAAAGTAAACAGACAGAATGTATGCAGATTAGTCAGATGAGTGGGTTGCGCTGATAATTCAGCCAGATAAGTCGCGATCTAAGTATGCCAAGAGCTAAGCTGACAAAAGGGTGTCTGTGCTAGCAGATACCCTGTACTCTCTATAGCTATGCGAAATATAAGATGCCCATCAGTACACCCGATTGTGTTTGTTTACTGTGTAGGGTGTGGCACGATTAGCGAGAAGTGTACAAATATCAAGTGTGGGTGTTTATGACTGATAAGCAAACCAGCAATTGTAATGGGCATCATATATCTTCATAGACTAGGTCTACACACACACTTGTACATACATCTATATATACACACATATATATGTAAATAGTTCTGTTTCTAGTCGGTTATCAAGTTGACGCTGGTGTTTGTCCTTACTATTTTTATATTCGTTTATTTGGTTATTTTATTTTAATTAAGTTTACAAGTTCACAGCTCACCATCATCGGAGTACTATATCATTTTGCTGACATATGTACGGCATTGTCAGCATTTTATAGTTTTATAGTTAAATTTGAATGTTGGCAAGTGCATTCAACCTTCGTTGTGTTTCATAAAGCCATCTTTACTTGTTTTTTAATTAATTTAAAAGTTAGAAATTCGCTTTAATTGCTAACATCAGCGTGATGGGGCCAGACAGGGCAAAGTACCGTTGGGACTTGACATGTCAACTTTTGACCTAGGCTTGCCAGAGTATTCTAGAATATATATGCATTCAAATGTTGTACATATATCAATGTATATATATATATGCCACATCAATAATAGTTAATATATATATGTAGACACATTTTTGACCCGTTTTTGCTCAAATCATTATTTTAGGTATTTCTGATTGATTGCCTTTGCCGAATAATATTTAACAGTTTTTATTGATTAAATACCGCAAATCAGTGCAAACCTTTCAACTGAATACAAATATTTTACAAATTATTCTCTTATCAACATATCAGATTAATTAACAAAGTGCAATTGTAGAAAGTAATAAAGTTCTGATGTACGCATACTTTTGGCGCATAGTGTATGCACACATATAACATATATATTTTTTTGGAAACCACAAGCTTTTGGCGATCGAAGTGATTAAGTGAAATGTTTAAATAATCTATATTTGGCCATTATGCTTATCGAACAAAAAAGTTTATCATGCGAACATTTATTGCCAGTATATGTCTATATACATATATATATGTATAGATGCCTTTTCGGCTCTTTATTTTTTATCTATGAAGCACTTGGCACACCGATTTGATAAAACAAACAGTTTGAAAGATATCCACGCAGATAATGTATATAATTAGTTTATCTAAAGTGCGTGTCATTTGTATGCAGTACTTACTTAGTACTTACAAAGTACTTCCTTATAACTTACCGGCATTGAAGAGAAAGTAATGCCCCTTCATCGGCAGCAATTCCTTATCGATGTTGACCTTCATTTTGGCTCTTTTGCTTTGTTGCTCTAATTTGTGGCTATAAGTGAAGCATTAAATCAAAATTCGCTTTTTGCACTCTGTTCACAATTTCGCCAAAGTTTAACAATTTTTTGCACACTTGATTTCAATAATTGTTGATTTAGTTGAGCAAAGAGTTAACTTAAGCAAAATTATCCGATTCCACACACACATATATTTATCTATATATATATGCACTTGTGTGTGACTGTGTGAGTGTGTAAGCGTGTATTGCGATCACGTTTATTGTATTCCCATTGAATTCGCTGCTGTCAACATTATATTAAACTTGTCCGTATATTGACCATTTTGCATGCTACGAATTCACTTCAAACACGCGCAATTTGATACGTATACGGTAAGAGTTCCACCAGCGACTACGTTCAACTGACACGTTGTGCTGGATACGTGCATATCTAAATTACTATTTGCTCTTGCGCTTATCTTTAGCAGACAGGCAAATTTACGTATGTATCGAACAGTCGCCCACAACAGCAGTAGCAAACATGCTTCTTCTAACGCGAATGTGCAAAACATAAAAACAAAAATGCCGAGAACAGCTGATTGGCAGGCTAAGTAACTAACAACTAACAGCGACTCAAATTGGCACTAGAAAACAGCAGTGCGTTGCTTCAATAAATGTTAGAAGAGGAAAATCAGTAGAATAGTAGTATAGGCTATAGTACTACTGACAAGGGTGTATATATTTATCCATCTGCGACTCAAAGTTCATTATTGCGCTGATTAAATATGAGTTCATATTTGGCAATGTACCGCAAATTGCGTTAACAGGCGGATCAGCTGTTCAGATTTGGGCATAAACTTTTGGCGCCATTATGGTTTTTATTGAAAGAAATGTTAGCTACGTTATTTAAAAGTCCATTTAGTATGCAGACTTATAGACTAAAATGAATGCCAAATTGAGTAGAATCAGTCGTATATATGGTTATTCTCTGACTTAAATTGGCATTGTCATCCAGCATTGCATAGCTCAGATATGCGTTAACATTTGGCAACTGTCTCGCCAATTGCGACAACAGACACTGTTAGCCCACAGGCTAATCAGCTGTTCAGAGTTTTGCATCAAAGCAGAAACTCAACTTTTGGCGCCATTATTATAAAGATTTCATACATATTACGATGTTTGCATATCCATTTAATGTGCAACTAAACTAAGAATGGGACTAAACTTAATGCCTAACAATTGAGCAGAAGAGTCAGTCGTATATGTGGCTATAGTGCTGCTGATAGACATGAATATAGTTTTCCTTCTCCTGCGGAGTCATCTGGGCAATCAGTTTGTCATCCAACTGATCCAAGGGATGCGGTCGCCCAGCCACCAACACAGTGGGCACATCGTCATCATCCTCCTCCGACTCCGAATTGATATAATTATCAAAATTGACATTCGCTACAAATACAAAAATTAATTAAATCGTTTCACTCCAAATTAAGAATAATGAACTCACGAATCTTGGTGTTGTCGATGTCGTTCTCATCGTCGCTGGAATCACTGGAATTTGCATTCGAGGAGCCCTTGCGCATGCCCTTCATATGCGCCTCCTTCTGCCCGGGCTGCTTTTCGTGCTGCAGTAGCACGGACATAATATCCTCGTTCTCCTTCCGATTGCGATGCCCACCGCCCGAGGTGCCACCGCCCGCTGGCCTATCCCCATCATTTGTGGCGCTGCCATCGCCCGCATCCCCATCCGTTATCACAGTGCTCTCCGTCATCCAAATGGGACGAGATTTACGCTCGATTATGGCGTCGGAGCTATCCTCATCGCCGCCAATGGTGACATCGACTCGTGCCTCCTCGACGGCAAATCCTTGATTCCGTGTCGCTTCGCCCGACCATTGCAAGCCATCCGGTCGCAACGCATTCGGTTTGTTCAGGCCACGTATTGTATCAATGTCCACAGGTTCCGGTTCGAGCACCTCCGGCGCCAGCTTAATACCCTCCACTTCGCGGAGCAGATCGTACAGCGGCTGCAGTTGCTCATTGAAGTGGGCGAGCATGAGACGTGAGTCCTTCTTGGGCATTGCAGCGCTGTCCTCCTCCACTGAGCTGCCGCAATATGTGCAACGGAACTCGCAGGTGGCCACATCGAACAGTTGATCGGCCTCCAGATCCGTAAACGTTTTGCTGCATGTCGAGCACTTGAAACTAGCACGACTTGTCGCATCCCGCTCCTCCGTCTCCATGCGTTTGCGCATCAGATCCAACTTGTACTTTACCACATTCACAAACGTTTTGTAATTGATGAAATAATAGTTAACCTTTTGCGCTTTGCCATCGGGTCCTGTTTCCATTTTGAGTCTGATCTGGATGAACTTGTCGGTGCGCAACGTTGTGATGCGTGCCCGTAGCTGTTTCTTCTCGAAGCGAAGCAGTTCACCGATATCGTCCTCTTTCATGCAGGGATTGCGCACCAGCATATCAATGATCAATGCATCCTCCTGGGAGTAAAAACCGCGCACCACCAAACGGGCCAATTGTTTCAGGCTGCTGGGCACCTCAGTGACGTAGCGCACCTCGGTTTTTGTTGTCGGCGCTGCATTTGATGTTGCAGCCGCCGATGTTGAGGACATAATTGTTTTGTTTGTGCGAAATTTTTCCGCAGCAATTTAATTTAATAGAATTTATTTTTTGACGTTTCTCCTTGGTTTGCCGCTTGCGGCTGTTATTGGGTGGAGCAGTTCGTTAACACCACTGTAAAATATCGATAGCATGCGTTGACTTATCGAAAAGAGTGCTGAGTAACGCAAAATGAGAGCGCCAATGGCGGCAAATTTGTTACGACTGCAGACTTATATAAATTATACAAATTTACTAAACTTAAATTGTAAAATAATGAATATTACTTGCTTAGCTCAATGACAAATTATTGATATATTGATTGGTAATTAGCTTGAAGATGCTTCATAGTTGTAATGATCAACAACGCCACATATAATAAAAGCCATACTCAACAGCGTCTGCATCCTAAGCTTAAGTGACGTTATTTGCTTGTGTGTATGTTTGTGGCATTATGATGGATTACGGTAGAATGCACAGAAGCACAGAATTTTGCGTCAGAAAATAAACGAGCGCAGACAGCAGAGCATGAAATATTAAGCACATCGCCTGGGTAAACAAAGAAGGAGCGCGAGAAAATACTTGTTGGATTTTTTGAGTACCGTTGCAAGACAACAAAGCCGAAACAAATAGCAAAGTGTTTACTACATAAATATATTTCCTTTTTTTTTGAGTTAAAAATAAATAACTAACCTGGACAATCTTCATTAAATAATTGCTTATCATAATTAAAAATTGCATAAATGTTGCAATTAAAGTAAAATAATTAGCAATAGCAGGAAAAAAAGAAATGCATTCAAAAATGAGTAAATTTAAAATGAGTAATTAAATAACGCTGATTATTTTAGCTAGCAAAATCTACTTACTCTCTTCATTTCTCTCCCTATCTCTTTCTCTCTCTTTATCTCTTTTGCACCTCGGGGGTGTATTTTTTGCTTGTTTACCTTAACAACTGCAGTGCGCATTCTCTCGACATGCAGTGGCATGGTTAGAAGGGTCACTTGAACAAGTCTATAGTCGGCCCCCACTTAAGTGATTCATGCAATGCCCATGTATAAAGCTTTTTCTCAGAGCACAGGAGCAGCAGAGAGCACACTGCGCAAACTCCTTTTAGCTGTTCACTCTTTATTTCTTTTACGCTCTCTGCAGCTGCTGTGGAAAGCTTTCCCTTATTTTTGCAACTTTCGCTGGCAGTCGCCTGCAGTTACGTGTCGTGCGCGCTTACGCTCGGTTGCCCAATTTTCGGTTTGATTGTTTTACACGGCTCTCGAACGTTTTGTTTTTTTCACACACACACACGAACAATCAAAAGCGTGCAAACTGTTTTGAGATTGTTGCTTTTGCGGTTTCCCCGAAAAAAAAACGTTATCCTCTTAAGCGTTATGTGTCTTTGTGCAGTTTCGTGAAGCAACAACAAACGGTCCAAATTTTGATTTCCCCCTCTATGATTAAAAATACACAAATAAAAAACAAAAATAAAAATACAGCCAAAGAAACCATTCAAAATAAAAAACCACTTCGCGACGCGGTTGTAAAAATTGATTTTTATTGCGCGACACAAGCAAAGCAAATTCCAAATAACAACAACAAATATTCACAAAAGTGAAATATATTTTTTGAAAACAAGGTGTGTTTTTCACCCCAAAACAAATTGTACAAAAATCTTTCCTATTTTGAGTCAAATTAGAAGGTTTCGAGTGGGTTTTTTCTCTTTGGAACATTTTTGGTTGGGTTTGCTGCACGTGATTTGTTTGACTTTGGTCAGCGCTGTCTGCTTTTCCACTCGGACTCCATTATGCACCACATCCATCCAACCACCCACTCACAGCAATTCACTGGCCTCCATCTTTGAGCAACCCCCGTCGCGTAAGCCGGGCGATAAACTTCCACCCCCTCCCTTGCCGCAGGAGGGCTGAGCTTGTGATGTCATACTAACCATAATAATAAGGGTACTTTGGACATTCCTCGACTCTTGGTTGTTGGCGCAATTATTGCATTTGGAATTGCACCTGGATTTGCATGATTTCAACATATACATATATGTATATATCATATACATTTATATATCACATATATATCATATATATATTTATTTACTTTGTAAATAGTGCAAGTTATGCACGTGAATCGGGTCAAAGTTGCATAGTTTGACCCAGTTAAATGCAAACTGCCTGCCATGTGTTGCATGAATCAGCAGCCTATTGATCAGGCAGCTGGGAATCCATTTCATCGATTCATCAATGAAACAATACTCCATTTATTGCAGCAAGGCATTTATCAATTTAAATAATATAATTTCTTTGACCGCTTAAAGTCTGTTATGTACTTTGTGGAGCTCAAGTTCAAGAACTCCATCAAGACAAGTTATTTTCAACATAGAACTTTATTTTCTTTTATTGTGGATATCCAGTTTAAATGAACTCTTTTTTTCTGTTATGGATATCCATAATTCCTCTCCATTAAACTAAACAAATTTATTTTTAATATTTACAAATAAATTCGTTTTAATTCGAGGCTTTTATTATTAATACTGCAAAGCTGTTGTTTTAGACTGAAAAATCAAGATTAAAGCATGGATATAGCATGGCTACTGTGGGTTTCAGCTAGAATTCAATGCATATAACTAGCAATTTAGTGCTTTTAAATAAAACCATTTAAAATATATTATATAGCATACTTTTAAGCTTTCTATGCTGCTGAGAGTATGAGATGAGTATTATCCTCCCTACAAAGGAAAAGAATGAAAGCTGTTTTTTTGTATTTTCACAAAACAAACGAATAAATTATTCAATTGATTTTCAATTTGCCTCTCCAATACAATATGAAAAAGGACAAAAACCTAAAAACAAACAATATTAAAATTTGTAATAAAAGGTTTCTTTATAAAAACCACAATTGAACAGTGCTAAATATATATGCTTATAAGAAAGATGCCCTTCTTTTGCAAAGGATATTAAATGTTTTATGTGGCCATCTCTAAGCGGCCGATTTACTTTGTTGTTTTCGTCGCTTAGATCAAAGCGCATATGGGAATGAAAACAACGGTACGAAATCGATATAAATGTGTGTGTGTGTGTGTGTGTGTGTGTGGAGTTGGCCCAGCACGCATACAAAACGGGGATGTGGAGTGGTTGGGAGAGGGAGAGAGGGGAGGAGGGTACTTGGATGTGGAGCAACGGGCCCTGACACAGAGCAGCGATTTACAGCAGCGTGCGGTATTTACCGTTACGCGACGCGAACTAGCAGAGAATGAAGTAAAATCCAATAAGCGAGGCACGCGAACCAAGCAAAAGCAACAACAACAACAACATTAACTCAACTCGACTCAAAACAACTCCAAAAATAGACACACAGACCAAGCGACGGAAAATGCTAACAAAGCATAAAAATGAAATAAGTACAGCAGAAAGAGAGAGAGAGAAAGAGAGAGAAAGTACACACACTAGTACGCTGTGTGTGTGTGTGATGGTCGTCAAAGTGGTGACATTCACATTCACACACACTCACATTGACATACACTCGCATTCACGCACACATTCACAGCCGCACAGCATGCAGCCTGCTGCCGCGAATTGCGGCATAAAAAGTTTTGCTTGATTTCAGTTGCATGTCCCAATGACGACGCCGCTTAATGGGCACATACACACGCCACAAACAGCTGCTGGTGACCCAAGCACATATTACTGTCACATTCCACTCATACTATTATTCAGTTGCTTATTGCAGTTCATTTTGTATTTTCTTTTATTTTGGTTGCTTTCTGCTCGAAATTCTAAGAGTTGGCTTTGGCTTTGATAAGCAATGCGAACGAATTTGTTAACAATAGTTTGATAAATGTCAGAACAATATAAGAAACTGTTAACAAATAAAGAGCCCATTAAATATCCGATTTCAATTGTTTAATTAACAAATTGTATCAAAAGATGTGAGCTTAAATACACAGAATTTTAGGCGACCTCAGCTACATTCGATAGGTTCGATAGGTCATGAATGGGGGTAGCAGCAGACACAGACAACTTCAGTTGGGCATTAAACAAGAGGACACAGGTTTTGCCATTGAAAACAGAAGCAGGAAGTAGCCACAAACAATTGTGTTGCATCAAAGTCTCAGTCAGCTTGGCCTCGTCCACATTCACCTTTGTCAGCGTGCTCGTTGTGCGCCCCATTGTGTGGCAAGGCAATCACAAAGATTTAGCAGGAAATGTGGCATAAAAGGGCCTACATATTTATGGCAATTAGATTGTCTTTCGTCCTCCTTTTTTTCCTTTTGTTTGGTCCTAATGAGCATTTTGCTGAAGTCTTATTTTATTTTTTTAATAACCCCATTTGTCTAAGATTGGAAGCAGGTTAAGTTCTTAAATTGCCGCCCACGTCCGACACACACACACACCCAAGCACACACAGAGAGCCACACTTGACACGCTTCTTGGCTCGAGCATATAATTTGTCTGCTTCAATGTAAGATTTAAGCAGAATTTCATTTTTCATTTATGCAACATAAATAACAGTCGTAGTTAAAGTACATTTGTTAGCAAATAGCAAAACAATCAGTGAATCGTTTGCTGTGCATCCTTTTAATGTCCTTGTTTTTTACTTCCACTGTTCAAATTTCTCGTTGCAATTGGCCATTTGGCTAATTGAGTGGCCAGCCTTGGCTTAAGTGATAAATGGAAACGTGTTGTTAGCTTGCCTCAGCGGAAATACCGCATTCAACTGGAAAATTAATGGGCAAATTCCACTTTAGTAACATTTTTTTAATGATTTTCAGTTTGTACGCATGCTATATAAATACAACTTGATAAATATCGCAGTGAAATCCATTTTATATAAGCATAAATATTTCCCGGATCTGATTATTATTAATTTTATTATTTATTATGTTATTTATTATTTATTATAAATAAATTCTGGATTTATTAAAAAAGTAAAAAGTATGAAACAGGCCAATCGAAACATCTTTGACCACATATAGTGTATATATTCGTGATCAGCATGTAATGTCGAGTTCACTTAGCTTTGTACGTCTGTCGGTCTGTATGAATCAGCGAATCTGAAAGGCTATACGAGCTGGAGACTTCAAATTGGGTGTAAAATTTCGCTCTTACCAAAAGCAGATTAAGTTTATTTAATTTTATCGATAAGCGCATCCGTTTCGCGAAAATCGATACAATTCAATAAACGATAGCATAAAAACACAACTCTAAAGATATAGGCCTTTCAATAGATATGTATTATAATATAATAGATATATTAGAGATATATAATAGATTCATCACACTTTTCGCTAACTGTATGTAATATTTTCATTGGGATCGAATAAGAAATGCTGATTTTAGTTAACCAAAACGTATATTCGAGTTACCTCGTAATCGAGCTATCTCGACTAGTCTTCTTTTAATGTCGAATGTGAATTAAGCCTTGAATCTATGGTTCAGAGAACCTTTAACAGTGAACATTTCCTTGGCACAGTTCTAGTTTAGTTCAGTTTCAGCTCTTTTGCATACGCTTTTCATTTACTGCCGAAGTTCTTAGCAGCCACAACAAATCGCAAATGCCGAATGGATGAGTGGGTGGACTGTATGAGTGGATGAGTGGGTGAACGGGGAGTGATGAATGAGCGATGGGATATGAGGCAGGGCGGATGCCGTGCAATGGAACAACAAAAGGAACAAAAACAATGGAAGCACTTCATGAAAATGGAACATAAATTTGCACTGATTTGAGTTTTGCGTCTGCCGTTTGCATTTGAACGACGCTGCTGGGTCGTAAAAAGTGCACCACTAACAAAGCTACACTTAGAGAAAAACTTTCTTTGATATTCAACTAAAAGCGTTTTTTTTTATGAATACATATATATATAAATATATTTGGTTTATTTGAGTCTTGATTAAAGAACTTGAATTGGAAATAGAAAAATAGAAAATAATATAAATATTGTAAGCAAAGTAAAAAGCTTTCAAAAGTAGTCTACATTTTGTTGCTGAGTGTACTTAATTTACAGTTCCTTAACGATTCCTTTCTGCATGCTTACAGTTGAGAGCGAGACGGAAGAACGAGCAGGCGCAACAAGGTCAACAACGCTCAAACATGTTGCAGCTGCACGTTATATAAGAGAGCCATAGAGAGAGAGAAAAGATATTGACAGAGAGAGAGAGAGAGAGGGAGTGTGTGAAAGGAAGAGAGAGAGGGTGAGAGCAAAGTGACAAAGTGCATTTGTTTCAGCAAACGATGTCATCGATCTCGGCGCAGGGCGTGGTCGAGAGAGCCTCCGCCGAACTATCGAAACGCATCAACGGTTTGGGACTGCGCTCGAAGCACCATCATGGCAACAGTGGCAGTGGCAGTGGCAGTGACAACAACACCTCCTCCACCAACAACAGCACGAGCAGTGCCACCTCCTCCTCCTCCTCCAACTCATCGTCGGGCAGCGGCAAGACCTCTGTAATGGAGCGTGTGACAAACGCACTCTGCGGCGGCAGCAACTCCAACTCCAATTCCAATTCCAACTCCAACTCGAATAACAACAGCTCAAATGCCGTCGCGGCGGGCACACAACAAACGCCCGATAAGCCAACGAGGGCTAATCAGAGTGCCAGCCAGAGTGTTGCCGGTGGACCCACGCTCATCTCCTTGTCCAATGCGCAACAATTGGCACCCGCATCGCAACTCCTAATGCAACAGCAGCAACAGCAACAACAACAACAGCAGCAGCAGCAACAACAGCAGCAGCAACAACTGCAAGCGATGGCTGGCTCCACGCTCATCAATTCCAATCATCATATGATGCCAGCGCCGCCCGGCAACATGCCACTGGGTGCGCCACCAACACCCACAGTCAAGTCGATTGCTAAGCAAATGAATATTATGATTCCAGCGCCCGTCTCGTCGCCCACATTCAGCACAATGGGCATGGTTGCGGCACAGAAGGCGACGGCAGCGGCGGGCGGTGGTACACCGTTGCAGTTGCGAAAACAGTTGCCCAATCCTCATCTGCATCATCATCATCCGTACGGTGGTGTTGTGGGCGCTGCCCAATCCCAGACGCAGCTCAATCAGCTGGCGGCAGCAGCAGCGGCGGCGGCAGCTGCGGCAACGGCATCGTCTGCCAACCAAACTGCGCTCATCCTTCACAAGCACCCGCCACATATGCAAAGTATCGATGCCCTGCTCCTGGACGATCGTTTCCTCAATCGCTTTTTCCAATACTTTTCGCCGTACGAGCGTCGCGTGCTCGCCCAGGTGTGCATCAAGTGGCGCGACATCCTCTACCGAAGTCCACGCTATTGGTCCGGCCTGTTGCCGACGCTGCAGTGTCGCGATCTCCGCCAGATGCCCGCCTGCGATCGGGCCAAACTCTACAATTCGCTCATTCGACGAGGGTTCCATGCCCTTGGGCTGGTCGGCGCCTCCGATGAGGATGCCCTCGATGTTGTCCACTCGTTTCCGCTGGCCTCCAAGCATGTGCACTCGCTGAGTCTGCGCTGCTCCTCGATCAGTGATCGCGGCTTGGAAACACTCTTGGATCATTTGCAGGTGAGCCAAAGGGAAACATAATATTTGGAAAAGCTGTATTTGGCTTACTTTGAACAGGAAATGGAAGTTACATCGTGGACCTGGATTAGTAGACATTTTTCAGATAGCCTTTCTTTCCTGTCTATATTTTTTCAACGATTTCTTCGAGTAACTCATTTGTGGTTGATATATATCATATTAGCCAGTTTGCTGAATAAATCTATTTGTCTAGTGGCCTTTTCATACGCATTATTAGTTACCTTTCAAATAATCATGTTCCATGTCCAAAGCTGTCTTACCATTAATATAGAGTTCTTGTACCTAACATCTGCAGCATTCAGCACAGATAAACTAGATAGATTATTTTGTGTATGTCATCTGTGCGCTGTCATCTTTTTTGTTAGCTTCGTCAAATGTGATTTCCCCAGGCGCTTCCCATGACCGTGGGCGGCTTGCTAGAGCGGAGAAGAGAGGAGCACATTAGAGCGGACCAAAAGCAGTCCAAAATCAGAGCAGAGAGCGTTGTCAAGTTGACGATGGTCAGTCACACGACAACGGAAATAACAAGAATAGAACAAGTTAATTGGGTACGCCGAAGAGTAGATACCCTTTCTGATTGCCTACAGCAAAAGGTCGGATATAGTTTCATCAAGATAGCCTTAAACCTGACGGACTAAAGAAGTAGAGAGACAGATATAGCTATATATCGACTTGACTCGTAATACTTATCAATAATATATACTTTTTTCACAAGAAAATTATACTACCCCAAGGCAGGGTAAAAAAAAACACTCACTGAAATTCCTGCCGCCCGTGCGAAAAAAAGTGAAAAGTATTTTCAAATTTATTTTGAGCTCTGCGACAGCGAAATGAAAAGTGTTAAACGGCAAAGTGTGTCATACAAAGACTGCCCCGAAAATATATATATATATATATATATTATATATATATTGTTATATATATAATTGAAATTCGTGTGGTAATTTCTATGGTGTGCTGCTGCATCTCATAACGAATTGATGCGATCAATTTCAAGCGCACATCACTTCAAAGCAGTGCCATAAATTTTATTTAATTTACTGAAATATTCCGTTGAGCTAATTTTTAATTTGTGCAAAATGAATATATATAAATTATATAGAATATTCATGCATATAGTTGCAATGAGTCCAATTTTCATGCTGCATCTTTTATGAGATGCATCCAATGTTTGCTGCCAAAAGTTTTAAGCTGAACTGATTAGGAGAAGTCATTCAAATTTGATGAGATGAATAAATATTAGACGAACATGAATGAAAGAAAGACTGATGCGGGAACGGAGCTGGGCTGAGACACCGGGACTCCGACAAGCCAGAAATCTCCTAGGTGGCTATAGCCATGGGAAAGAATAGACTCAGGATACTTACAGGTCTACTGACAGGACACTGTAGACTGAGAAGTCGCCTAACCAAATTAGGTATTTACAGCAGCAACATATGCAGGTTCTGCGGACGCGAGGAGGAATCCTCGACGCACGTCCTAACAGAATGCGTCGCCTTAACCAGGAAAAGATGCAACATACTAGGGCAGCAAATCATGAGGCCCAAGGACATAGAAACCCTCAACCCAACGAAGGTTCTAGCATTCATGCAGGAGTTGGGATTGATGGAAGAGCTGTAGGCTCAGTAAGGGGGCACAATAGACCTTATAGGTCGCAGTGCTAACTATCCCCAATTATAATAATAAATAATTAGACGAAAATAAATATAAATAACATTAAATATAAAATAAATATAAAAAAAATATATATAAATATGTTATATAGTTGCAAGCGCTTGCTTGGCATCCTTCGCATTTGAACTTCATTTTGTTTTAGTAGATTTGTTCTTTATTTATTTGAGTCGCTTTTTATTCCCAAACTATAACATCACTTTCTTTTTTATGGGTATTTTAGTTCTTCTTAAACACTCATTTGTCTTAACTAACTAAATTATGGCTCGCTTACATATTACAACTTAATTTTGGCGCCTTTAACTATCACATTTCAATTTTATTATCCCTGTAGATAGTTGGTCAATGAAGGAGCAATAATCTTTTGCCGTTGCTTAACTGGCAGTGACTTGACTGGCCCCCAAACTAATTAGTTGGCCTTATTGCTGCCTGTTAGTTGTTGACAATACAGCAGAGTTCATCGTAGATGCAGGAAACTAATCTATTCAGTTTCATGGGCCAACACAAAGCAATCTGGCAATATAATCCACTGGCATCAGCTCAGCATGAGATAGAGATGGATGGAGAGTGGGACAGATACACATGAGTAAAGTGGATAATGTTTGTGAACTGCTTGTGGCCAAGTTAAATGGAATAACTCACATTCTGACTGCTTTGCGCATACCACATCAATTTACGCATATATATATAGTATATATATATGTATGTTGTACCAGCCAGTTGGTGGCAGCGTGTCAATCTGCAATGTCGGCATTAATTCAATGTGAATGCATGTCATGTTCACGAGCCTAGTTTGTGGTTGTCTTAGTGTGTGTGCGTGTGTGTGTGTGGGAGCGCTTTTGGCCCGGTCGACAAATGGTTTGATTGCAAGTCACTTGTTACTGGATATGTCAACAAGAGTGGCACGCACAGCGACCCCGAACACTTGTCAGTCCCAAGTACCACATGTGTATGCATATGTGTATATATATATATATCGAAAATTTGACCTTGGGGAATGCGCTGAGCATTATGTGCATCTGTCTTCTTTTATTTGCATTAACAAGTCCTGTGCCTACACTCGGCAAAAAAATCTCAACGAATCTTATAAGAATCCAGGTTTTTCTTTGCTTTAGTTATTTCTTTTTTGAAACTGGTTTTGCTGAGTGTAGTAATGCGATAGAATAGGCTGTGTTTGAAAATGCGGCGGAAATGCGACAGCATTTGCCATGCATACATATTTAATAGCTGGCCTTTTTTCCAGTGAACACGCGGCGTATACGTTATTTCCGCATTGCAAACAGTTAATGGAGCCGTCGTTGAACTCGGCTGACCCATAAATTATGCATACTTAAAGACAAAACAAAATGAGGTAGCTAAACAGCTGCTGTTCCATACAAGTTTTCAAAGCTTAAAGTAATTGATGGTTTTATGATAATTATATATATATATATATAAATGAATACCAATTGAATCAAATATGGTAAATTTATGCAATAGATGAAAAAGCAAAAGCCACAATTACAAAAAGTAAACCTAAACGCATTTCACTGTGGTATCGTTCTGTTTGTGGTTGATTCTCGTTGCCTTTGTGGCATATTGATTTTGTGACAGACATGTGCAAATGAAGTTGCCCTGGATACGTTTGTTGCCAGCCATAGTTGGGTGTACAGAAAAAAAGGTAGAAAAGTTTCGTACGTTCTCCATAAATGCTAACGGGCAAAATGTTGCAAATTCCCGCAGACTATATACCATGAACAATGAAGTCATTTCGGGACGGTGGCTTCAATTAGTGGGACTAACTAATTAGCAGCATTTATGTCATATGTGGTTAGTTGATTTACCAGAAAACAACTTATAAATAATTAATATATTTATGGTTGCATTGACTAAACTCAACGATTACTGATATTAATTATCAACTGTTGTTTATACTTTTAGCCATTAAAGTTAATCGCAACTTAAAAATAAATAATTACAGCCCCGGGGGATCCGAATGTGTCTGGCTTGTTGTCGTCTAATTGTTGATGTAGTTAGCGATAAATATTTGTGTACTTAGTTACTTCATTGTTTATGACCGTCAATTGTATATTTGCCACTTTTCCCATTTCCCATTTTTCGACAATTCGCATTTCCCTTCAACTTTTCCTTTTGCTTTTCCTTTTGCTTTTGCGTCATGCTTCCGGATTGCTTTATTCGACGCAACTTTATTGCCATTGTGCTTTGATTTGACGTGTTTTGCTCGCTTTTTTTGTTTTTGGGCCGCGGCGTGGGGCAAAAGTTCTTGAGTGTCGCCAAGGAACCGAACTAAACTGCCTGCCACAATAATAACAACAACAACAACAACCAGAATGGTGACTAGTCAGATTGAGTCCCCCGACGACACATTGTCTGGCACGCAATGTGGGTCGCCTTACCCAGTACTCGACTTATTGTGAAATATTTGGCTTGCCTTGCCTTGTCTTTTGCTCAGATGTTTTGCTCTTGCAAAGGTCAAAGGTTGAGTCATTCTGTGCAAATTTACAAGTCCTTTTAAATGCAGGCAAGCGAAACTTGTAGTCTAGGGTCACATATGCAAAAGGGTGATAATGAAACGCAAACATGCCAACAAATTCAAGCTTAAGACGTTTTTCAAAAAGTTAAAATTCTCATTCAAAAAAATGATTCGAATTTCAAGTTATGTTCACTTATATGCAGTGTTTTTCAGCTATATTATTTCTGCATTAAAAAACGATAAACGTTCGAATATTCCAAATGATTATAAACATTACTTTTAAGTGTTCCAAATGCGATCTCTAATATCCCTTTGTTCCAGCTAGGCTTTAATTAAAAAATGTTATTTGAATTTATACTAAAATGTAAATAAGTTGGCAACCCTAGTAATGAGAAACACAGTTAACTCTTGTTTATGTGGGATATGTTAAGCCAGGCTTTATCAGCTGGCTTAACATAACCTACGATCCACATCCTCTCTCTTTGCAATGCAACCTGCTCTCAGCGCACTCAGCGCTGTTAGCAGCCTCCACACAGCGCACTCAGCGCTGTTATCTCTATATATAAATGCTAATATGTTGGCACTTGTCATCGTGTAATCTCGTAATACAGCTAGCCAACGCAAGAAGTTGAGCTAATACTTTCGAAGTGAAATAAATATATCTAGTGATAGATAGAAGATTAGGAAAAAGACGCCCCCCCACATTTTCAACTCTAAAACTTAATTACACATATGAAAACTTGGATTAAGGCTTTTATTATTAAACATAGCTAAAGGCGTATTATTAAGTTGATTTTCGAGGGATTAGAAACATTAATCAAAGGTATCTGAATACTTTATCGAATTCTCTATCAATCCCTTTTTTCTGCTATACACATTTGTTTGGTTTTTAGCTTAAGCTAGTTTTTAATTAAAAAAACAAATACGAATACGAAGAATACGTTTTGTAAATGTGTTTTTGTGTATGTAAAATGACAATTGCAGAGCCTGTTTGAACTTGAGCTGGCCGGCTGCAATGAGGTCACCGAGGCGGGCCTCTGGGCCTGCCTGACGCCGCGGATCGTGTCCTTGTCACTGGCGGACTGCATCAACATTGCGGACGAGGCGGTCGGTGCGGTTGCCCAGCTGTTGCCATCCTTATACGAGTTTTCGCTACAGGCAAGTATTGTGTGTGTGTGTGAGTGTGTATGTGTGCCAAACATGGGCTCATCCTTAATTGAATTCTGTTCTGCTCTGCTCAAACCACAGGCTTACCATGTCACAGATGCTGCCCTCGGCTACTTTTCACCAAAGCAGAGTCACAGTTTGAGCATATTACGCTTACAGTCATGCTGGGAACTAACCAATCATGGCATTGTTAATATCGGTAAGTCACAAGCTTAATATATATATACATAAATTGAGAACGCTTCAAATATAAATACAAGTCATAAGTTTTGCAAGCTATGATTCGCAATTTCCACACTAAAATCGATAATTTAATGCTTTGATTTGCTTCGTTCGCTCGTCAAGCGTTATTCGAGTGAAACCAATTTGCCACATACAAGTCGCAAGTTGTTAGTTGAAGGTCTGTCCAAGGGATGTCGCATCACAAATTCCGGGAATTGTTTATCCCTCGGGCATTCGTATTGCTGTTGTTATGTTACATAACTGTGCTGCTTGTTCTGCGCCAGAACTGTGCCGGACATCCGCCAGGTGTTTGCCAATTGTTGAAGCAGGAGCTATAGAAATGAGCGAATATTGTCGCTATTTATAAATAGCTATTACAAAACAGCAAATAAAAACTGAATAAAATAAACTCATGCTATCATTTTGCTTATTTCCAAGTATTGCACTCAGCTAATTAAGGTATTTTTGACGACTTGAATAACCACATTTGATGTCACACACAGACAAACGGGCTTTCACCCTTGTCAGCCTTGGACGAGAGGACAGCTTGGAAGTTTGAGCACAAATCGAAAACATATTCTCAAAACTGCAATTGATATAATCTGTCCATTTAGGTAATGCTTACAGCTTGATATCATACGTTATTATTGTGCTGATGAAGCTCACTCCTCACACCTCCTATCAAGGTCACATTTCTAATCCCAAATAAGTTATTGTTTTCGCAAGGTATTCAAGAGTTCAGACCTTCTATGTGTCCCAAGGGACTGCTTTTGGCTTTGTCGTTTTGTTGAACCTGGCTCAGCGCCGTTTCGCAGGTCGCTTGCACTTCATTTGACAGCCTGTTATGGCTATGCAAATACCCTGTAATAAAAGGCAAAAGGGCATGAGGCACACATTTTTTTTCTTCTAGCTGTAACAAGTTGATGTATTTGTGTATGTTTTGACTTGTACAGGGTATATGCTAGTCAGTTGTCTATCAGCTGGCAATTTGAATGCTGTCCCTAGGGGAATGTGTTTATTACAAATTACAAAATGGCTGCCATACGCTACAACGCTTTTTTGTACACACCCCTCCGCTGCCCCTCCTCCGCCATCTCCGACACTCTCTCGAGTCTGAAATTTCATTGGAGTTTCACTTCTGTGTGTGTTTGTGTGTGTTTTTTTTCGGACCGTTGAAGTGCAGCAGCAAATTAAGTAGCATCGTTTGCTGCAGGCTGCCAAGTCAAATGATTTGCCACTTGGGCTGCCAACTCAGTCACACATACGCCTCGTTGCTTCGTTGCCTCGTTGCCTCAACCAAGTCCAATTAATTGTGTGGCACGTTTGCTGCCCACTGTGACTAACTAACTGGTATTACTTCGACTCTTGCAGTCTAGTTAGTTGCCCTCAGTTAGCCTGTGCTAATCAATTGAAATCTCTAGGAGCATAAAGAGTGCATAATTGCTATATTTCATTATATATATAGTCTACTCCCCACTTGATGATTATTTGCAATCGATTAAAAGAAAAAGAAATGAGAACTTTTTTTTACCCAATTCGTCAATCCCAGACTAATCTACCTTTAAAGTTTCACAAGCAAGAAAATCTGATGAAAATCATTTCTTCCGATACCAATAATTTCTGTTTAAATGTTATATGCATAATAACACACATAAGTTATACATTTTATACGAATATATTGGTAAACAAAAGAGTTTTCCATAAAACAATGAATTTTTCCAACGATTATTAAGGTGGATTGGCCTCATATCGCCTCAACCAGGCACGCTGCTCACGAATATATAATATATATAGCGAGAGTCGAAGATATCTGCTTCAACGGAAACACTTGGCACGTATAACTAATTTTATTGGTCACATTAATTACCGAGTCCCTTGACGACAACGTTTGCATTATTTATGCGTAATTTAGGAGCCAATACAAGTGATAACAACGGCAATTAGCGGGAATTGGATATATAGTTGTAGCAGTTTATCCAAACGATTTTGGGATTTAATTTATATTTTTCAATTATATTTTGCTGCAAACACAAACAAATGGAAAGCAAAGCCCCGTGTGTATTGTATGCATTTGAAATCATTTTTCACTTCAAATATTTCAATTCTCAAGCGTAAAAAGATAAACTTTTCGATCGAGCTAAACACAACAATTTTGCATGTTGGTCATATTTTTGAATTTTTATATACAAGTGCTGACAGAAAAACACAAAATGCCAATGCGAAAACTCATATGAGAAATAATAAACGAATTTATCGCACAAACCCCAGGGAATTGTGTGTGTGTGTGTGTGCGTATGTGTGTGTGTTTATTTGTGCATTTGTTTATTTACATAATTATAGCACGAGCAAATATTAAACTGACATGGGTATATTTTTAATGAGGACACTTCGTATCGTCCATCAAATATTTGCCCAACAAAAGCCAACAACAGCAAACACACACACACACACACACACACACACACACACACACATACACACAAGCACATACATTATTTACAAATACTTTAATCTATAAAACCATATTTTATCATTTTAATTTGAATGCTTAACGGTTGACCACATGCATGTAAAATGCGGAAATATTTAATTAATGGCCTGTTCCGAACTCAGTAGCAGCAAAATGTGGCTCGTAGGGAGGAGTTCAAAGTGGACCCAAAAGCATGCTGTCAGTGAAGGGGTCAAAACATTCGAGAACCTTAACTTTATCAAAATTAGTCAGATATACAAAAATGTTGGTCATGGTTCGACTTTAATCATGGTCCTTGAATAATGCTGTAATGCGATTCTGAATCGATATCCTTGCTAAAATTCTACCTCCAAGAATTGCTTTTGGTAACGGCCCAAAACTTTCGAGAGCCATAACTTGGTCAAAAATAATCAGAGTTTAAAAAACCGCTGCTTTTTAATCCTGGCTTGGCCTCAATAATAATACTATATTTAAAGCTAAAAACACGATTCTGTATCGATATCCATCAATATCGTACCGGGATTTTAGGTCCGAACATAAGTGAAAATTATAGGCTGAAAATCGGTATCTGGGTCGAAACTTCAAAATGGCATAACTTCGAGTCGAGTTTTGACGAAGTTATGGCATTTTGAAGTTTCGACCTATGCCCAGATACCGATTTTCAGCCTATATTTTTACTTGTCTTCCGACCTCAAATCTCGTTTTTAACTTTAAATGTACGATTGATTTAGGGGCAAAACTATGATCAAAAAGCCCTCGCTTTTTAATCTAAGTCGAGTTTTGACGAAGTTATGGCATTTTGAAGTTTCGACCTATGCCCAGATACCGATTTTCAGCCTATATTTTTACTTGTCTTCCGACCTCAAATCTCGTTTTTAACTTTAAATGTACGATTGATTTAGGGGCAAAACTATGATCAAAAAGCCCTCGCTTTTTAATCTAAGTCGAGTTTTGACGAAGTTATGGCATTTTGAAGTTTCGACCTATCGGTCCATCGATTTTCAGGCTATAATTTTTACTTGTCTTCCGACTTCAAATCTCGTTTTTAACTTTAAATGCACGATTGATCTACAGGCCAAACTATGACCAAAAAGCCTTCGTTTTTTAATCTAAGTCGAGTTTTGACGAAGTTATGGCATTTGGAAGTTTCGACCTATGCCCAGATACCGATTTTCAGCCTATAATTTTTACTTGTCTTCCGACCTCAAATCTCGTTTTTAACTTTAAATGCACGATTGATCTACAGGCCAAACTATGATCAAAAAGCCCTCGCTTTTTAATCTAAGTCGAGTTTTGATGAAGTTATGGCATTTTGAAGTTTCGACCTATGCCCAGATACCGATTTTCAGCCTATAATTTTTACTTGTCTTCCGACCTCAAATCTCGTTTTTAACTTTAAATGCACGATTGATCTACAGGCCAAACTATGATCAAAAAGCCCTCGCTTTTTAATCTAAGTCGAGTTTTGATGAAGTTATGGCATTTTGAAGTTTCGACCTATGCCCAGATACCGATTTTCAGCCTATAATTTTTACTTGTCTTCCGACCTCAAATCTCGTTTTTAACTTTAAATGTAGGATTGATTTAGGGGCAAAACTATGATCAAAAAGCCCTCGCTTTTTAATCTAAGTCGAGTTTTGATGAAGTTATGGCATTTTGAAGTTTCGACCTATTCCCAGATACCGATTTTCAGCCTATAATTTTTGCTTGTCTTCCGACCTCAAATCTCGTTTTTAACTTTAAATGCACGATTGATCTACAGGCCAAACTATGATCAAAAAGCCCTCGCTTTTTAATCTAAGTCGAGTTTTGATGAAGTTATGGCATTTTGAAGTTTCGACCTATGCCCAGATACCGATTTTCAGCCTATAATTTTTACTTGTCTTCCGACCTCAAATCTCGTTTTTAACTTTAAATGCACGATTGATCTACAGGCCAAACTATGATCAAAAAGCCCTCGCTTTTTAATCTAAGTCGAGTTTTGATGAAGTTATGGCATTTTGAAGTTTCGACCTATGCCCAGATACCGATTTTCAGCCTATAATTTTTACTTGTCTTCCGACCTCAAATCTCGTTTTTAACTTTAAATGCACGATTGATCTACAGGCCAAACTATGATCAAAAAGCCCTCGCTTTTTAATCTAAGTCGAGTTTTGACGAAGTTATGGCATTTTGAAGTTTCGACCTATGCCCAGATACCGATTTTCAGCCTATAATTTTTACTTGTCTTCCGACCTCAAATCTCGTTTTTAACTTTAAATGCACGATTGATCTACAGGCCAAACTATGATCAAAAAGCCCTCGCTTTTTAATCTAAGTCGAGTTTTGATGAAGTTATGGCATTTTGAAGTTTCGACCTATGCCCAGATACCGATTTTCAGCCTATAATTTTTACTTGTCTTCCGACCTCAAATCTCGTTTTTAACTTTAAATGCACGATTGATCTACAGGCCAAACTATGATCAAAAAGCCCTCGCTTTTTAATCTAAGTCGAGTTTTGACGAAGTTATGGCATTTTGAAGTTTCGACCTATGCCCAGATACCGATTTTCAGCCTATAATTTTTACTTGTCTTCCGACCTCAAATCTCGTTTTTAACTTTAAATGTACGATTGATCTACAGGCCAAACTATGATCAAAAAGCCCTCGCTTTTTAATCTAAGTCGAGTTTTGACGAAGTTATGGCATTTTGAAGTTTCGACCTATGCCCAGATACCGATTTTCAGCCTATAATTTTTACTTGTCTTCCGACCTCAAATCTCGTTTTTAACTTTAAATGCACGATTGATCTACAGGCCAAACTATGATCAAAAAGCCCTCGCTTTTTAATCTAAGTCGAGTTTTGACGAAGTTATGGCATTTTGAAGTTTCGACCTATGCCCAGATACCGATTTTCAGCCTATAATTTTTACTTGTCTTCCGACCTCAAATCTCGTTTTTAACTTTAAATGCACGATTGATCTACAGGCCAAACTATGATCAAAAAGCCCTCGCTTTTTAATCTAAGTCGAGTTTTGACGAAGTTATGGCATTTTGAAGTTTCGACCTATGCCCAGATACCGATTTTCAGCCTATAATTTTTACTTGTCTTCCGACCTCAAATCTCGTTTTTAACTTTAAATGCACGATTGATCTACAGGCCAAACTATGATCAAAAAGCCCTCGCTTTTTAATCTAAGTCGAGTTTTGACGAAGTTATGGCATTTTGAAGTTTCGACCTATGCCCAGATACCGATTTTCAGCCTATAATTTTTACTTGTCTTCCGACCTCAAATCTCGTTTTTAACTTTAAATGCACGATTGATCTACAGGCCAAACTATGATCAAAAAGCCCTCGCTTTTTAATCTAAGTCGAGTTTTGACGAAGTTATGGCATTTTGAAGTTTCGACCTATCCCAGCTACCGATTTTCAGCCTATAATTTTTACTTGTCTTCCGACCTCAAATCTCGTTTTTAACTTTAAATGCACGATTGATCTACAGGCCAAACTATGACCAAAAAGCCCTCGCTTTTTAATCTAAGTCGAGTTTTGACGAAGTTATGGCATTTTGAAGTTTCGACCTATCGGTCTATCGATTTTCAGGCTATAATTTTTACTTGTCTTCCGACCTCAAATCTCGTTTTTAACTTTAAATGCACGATTGATCTACAGGCCAAACTATGACCAAAAAGCCCTCGCTTTTTAATCTAAGTCGAGTTTTGACTGAAGTTATGGCATTTTGAAGTTTCGACCTATGCCCAGATACCGATTTTCAGCCTATAATTTTTACTTGTCTTCCGATCTCAAATCTCGTTTTTACCTTTAAATGTACGATTGATTTAGGGGCAAAACTATGATCAAAAAGCCCTCGCTTTTTAATCTAAGTCGAGTTTTGACGAAGTTATGGCATTTTGAAGTTTCGACCTATGCCCAGATACCGATTTTCAGCCTATAATTTTTACTTGTCTTCCGACCTCAAATCTCGTTTTTAACTTTAAATGCACGATTGATCTACAGGCCAAACTATGATCAAAAAGCCCTCGCTTTTTAATCTAAGTCGAGTTTTGATGAAGTTATGGCATTTTGAAGTTTCGACCTATGCCCAGATACCGATTTTCAGCCTATAATTTTTACTTGTCTTCCGACCTCAAATCTCGTTTTTAACTTTAAATGCACGATTGATCTACAGGCCAAACTATGATCAAAAAGCCCTCGCTTTTTAATCTAAGTCGAGTTTTGACGAAGTTATGTCATTTTGAAGTTTCGACCTATCGGTCTATCGATTTTCAGGCTATAATTTTTACTTGTCTTCCGACCTCAAATCTCGTTTTTAACTTTAAATGTAAGATTGATTTAGGGGCAAAACTATGATCAAAAAGCCCTCGCTTTTTAATCTGAGTCGAGTTTTGACGAAGTTATGGCATTTTGAAGTTTCGACCTATCGGTCTATCGATTTTCAGGCTATAATTTTTACTTGTCTTCCGACCTCAAATCCCGTTTTTACCTTTAAATGTACGATTGATTTAGGGGCAAAACTATGATCAAAAAGCCCTTGCTTTTTAATCTAAGTCGAGTTTTGACGAAGTTATGGCATTTTGAAGTTTCGACCTATGCCCAGATACCGATTTTCAGCCTATATTTTTACTTGGCATTTTGAAGTCGAAAACGAGATTTGAGGTCGGAAGACAAGTAAAAATATAGGCTGAAAATCGGTATCTGGGCATAGATCGAAACTTCAAAATAATAAACAAATTTAGGTTACTACCAAAACACATGAATAAACCTAAGTAACCCATTTGGTTTCAATCTAGAGCTACTAAATAGAGATATTGTTGCAATCAATTTGAAGTCAAAGCCAAGGCATCAATTACCTAACAGTATTTGCACTCAGAAAATGTGGCAAAGCAGTTCGTGAATTCGAAATAATAATTAAGGAAACGCCGAGACTTAAATTCCATAGACTAATTCAATTGTTCGCATACCAACTTTGCACAAGAAACTTTTAGTTACATGTTGTAAGTTGTTGTGATTTGTGCACGACTTAAGGACAATCTTGTCAAGTCAAGGTAAACGCAGAGATCCTGTTCAGAAGTTTCAACCAGTTTGCCGACTGCTGCCAGCTGCCTGCTGCTCAAAATCGTTAACTTAAAATGGCAACTGTTCAAGCAAAAGTTTTGATAAGCTCGCACCAACAATGTAACGCACTCTTATCAGAGCAACAGAGCCACAGAGCAGCAAGGCAGCCAGCAGCAAGCAGTCACATGAAGAGGCCATTTAGCTAATTACATTTGCCATTTAATGCAATTGAGACGAGTCTTTCAACTCTTTCAGCTGTGGCCTGTGCCCCAGGTGCCTTCTTAGCTCAGTGGCAGAGCGCTGGTCTTGTAAACCAGCGGTCGTGAGTTCAATTCTCACAGGAGGCAATCCTTGTTTTTATTGTTGTTGTTGTTGTTGTTTCTTTTACTACTACTGACTACCCTAGTTGCCGCTGCTGCTGTGTGGGCCCGTTGCCAATGGGCATTTTTATTGCTGCGCCTCGTCAAATGTGTTTTTTAGATATTTTTTTGGACAGGTGACACTTCATTTGGCACGCGAGCTGTGACACCGCCGGAAACGGAAGTCCAAGTGATATGTCTGTGTGTGTGTGTGTCTGAAACATCGCTGAGGCGCCCCTGAGGCTAATTGGCAAACATCTGACGATGAGTTGGCCAAGTTCGTTCAACTGGGCGTATGCGTGACTTGTTATGAGCACCACGCAACCAAAAATAAGAAAATTTTGCGAAAATTGCAAACAAGTTAATCTCACATTAATTGACAATGTCAACAGCAATGCCAGCTGACATTAAGCAAAGCAAGGCGAGCAAATCTGGCAACGCATCCTCATCTCTATCATCATCAACCCCAGTAGCATCATCATCATCATCATCGTCATCGTCATCGTCATAGGCATCTGAATCCTAATGATGAAGTGGTCGCGGTTCGTTTCGTGGCTGAACAATTGCAATTGTCATTAATGTCAGCGCCAGAAATGTTGTGTCCATCAATTTAGCCGCACAAGTGCTTGGCAGCATCCCGGCTACGATTCACAGATCCGTTCCGCATCAAAACGCAAACTGCCGCATCTCAGTTGAAAGTACAGTGGGTGCACACAGTGATGAACTTATCAAATTGAATAGCTACATTTGAATTCGCAATATGCTTCAAAATGTGCTCATTAAAATTATTTAATTATTTAGAGTGGACCAAAAATTAATTAATCTTAATAATTAGGAAAGTGTGGCATGAAAATCAGATAAAGATTGAGGCATCAAATATTTGTGGACTGAGCGAAGTTTAAATGTAAATTGGCTGAATAATTTTCGCCTAGAGTTTTCCCCATAAGCTTTGCGGCATTCATGCATATTTTACAATATTATAATATCTGTCAGTGTGGTTGGCATTATTTATCTTTCTTGCATTTCGTTTGGGGTGCCAACAGTGTAAAACCGTTATACGGGCAAATTTATCTTCGTCAATCTCTGCGCTAGCCAAAAATTATCTAATGATGTTTGTTTTGGCTGCAATTGTGGTTGAAAAGGGGGTGCGGGGGGGGGGGGAGGTTGTTCGGTAGGGGGTGTGGTATATTGGCTGCTACCACTTAAAAGTGTGATTGTGGCAGTCTTTTGCAGTGCTGCCTGTAAGCTTACCACAGATCTGTCTATCCAACATGCTTATCTTGCTTCTCTCTCTCTCTCTTTCTCTCTCTCTCTCTCTCTCTCTCGCGCTGCGTCGTTTTTTTAATTACATTTACATTTTCAAGGTAATTGTTGTTGTTTGTTGTTGTTGTTGTTGCCAACGTTGCCATCGCTGTGGCTTTTGTATAAATTCATTTACACTCTTTTGAGTTTTGTTTATGTTTTCTTTTTGGCCTGTCGCAATTTTTAATTAACTTATTTATAAGTATATAAAAAGCTCAACGGGAAATCTCGACGCGTGCTGTTGGCCACGCACCACCTACCTGCCCCATCATTCTCCCCGTCCCGCCCCCTACGCTCATCTTGCCAAAACGACCACTCGGCCAACTTGCCAATCAATTGTCGCCTGCTTTCTGATTTTTTTTCGTTGTTTTTTGCACACGGCTTTTGGCCATGAACTTAACTAAATCCGAATACCCCCTGAAATGTATTGTGTGGATTTGATTTGCTTCTGTTTACATGTTTTAAGTGATTCCTTGTTTTTGCAAAAGATTCTTTTTTATTTCAGTGTTTATTGTGCTTAGATTGTAGAGCTTCCATCGGCACTTGGTTCAAATTGTATGGTTTCAAGCAACATCAATTCGTTGGCCAGAAAGGTCAGTAAACCCTAAGACAATGAAAATAGAATTTCATCTAAATGATTTTAAGACACATCCTGCTGCTGGATTCCAAACAGGATTCCCATTCCCAGTCCAATGCTAAATACAAATCGTATCCATCAATGTCAACTTCAACGCCACAAGCATCTGTCTAATGAACTTGGACAACAATGCAACAATACATTGACCCATCTCAAAGCGTTCGTTCCGCAGTCTATTAAACCAAACGGGCTGCCCCAAACAGGAACAAACTTGAGCCAGGATTTTCATAACGAAACGTTTTACTTATAAAGTACTTTGTCGGTTTTTCTGCTTGACTTTAAAGATGATATTGAGGAAGTAAAATTGCAGCTAGATAATTTTTAATAAATATTTATTTATCTGCTTATGATAAAATCACAGCATTAATTCACTCTTCCAATTCAAGGCTTAAGTATTTTTAAGAAGGCTTAAAACGTGCATTGGCTATAAAAACAAGTCAACAAACAATAAACAAAGGTTCCTTTATTTATGTTCCTAATCGTAATGAATACTTACGGGTTTAATTCATTTATTTGTATGGAGTTTGCTTCTTCTGCATGGCTTACAAAATGTTGTAAAAAAGTTAATTGAAATTTGTTTAAAGCGTACAAATTGTCAAAAAGTTGGCAGTAGATGCAAAGAGTGAATAACCAAATGCTGGCTAAGTTTAAATGAATAAAAGTGTTGACTTCCCCTCCAGCTGACAAGCGGCACGAACTGAGCAAAAAGTCAAATGTTGGCAACACACACACACACACAAACACACACACACACAGACACACACACCCAGAATGCCTTGAGTGGAGCTTAGTTCAAAGTTGAGCCGCACATAATACAAGTAAAACTCGTAAACGTAGAATTCTAATTGCCGGCTTATGTAATGGCATTTGCTGGACGGCACAACAAGAAATATAAAACAACAGCTGATGCTGGGTGGCATGGCTGAGTTCTGCCCAGCATTTTGTGGCATGCAGCAAAAGCCCTAAAAAAAAATCAATAAATACAACTTGAACCGAGTTCAGCGGAAAAACTTGAACTGTAGGCAGCGATTTATAAGTGCAATCAAAATGAATTTTATTTTAATGCCAGGCACAGTTAAACAGGCAATTACTTACAGCACACACACACAAACACACACACACACACACACACACACACAAACACACACAGTGACGCAGGCACACTGTCGCATAAAAGTATGCAACACAAATTGCGGCGTTCCGCCTACGAAGGATGCGGCTGACAATGATTGCCATTACGATTGGCCTTCTAAAAAAAAAAGAGCGAAAAAACAGAAGGAAAAAATGGCAATTACGTCAGTGGAGAATAGGACGAACTAGGACGAGCTAGGCACTGCCCACGCCGTGTCAAACGGCTGTCACGTCCACATCCTACGGCCGTGACGCAGCTGCGTGCCACTTGTGGCAGCCTGCAATCAGCGAAAGTGACGTCGAGCGGACTTGCAGTCAATACCAACTTTCACCACACTTTCGCATCACTTTAATTGTGCGTTGAACAAACCAAAATCATTAATTCCAATTAAAAATGACAAAACTAGCCAGCTCTGCACTGATGGATGAACCTGCAAGCAACCAGATGATTGATGACAGATTGATATTGATTGATGTTGGATATGCCGCCTACTGCATTTTAAAGGCTAGACAAGACAACGTTGGAGACAGATCAAACTTAAAATAACGACCGACATTTATATTATATATATTATGTATATCAGATAATTAATTTGCTCAATTGCAAGTAGGCTCCTTGCCACCTGTTGACAGCTGGTATTACTCTGTTGTCAGTTTATTATACGTCAAACTTTTTTATTGTACCATTACATATCGCATGAAAATTAAGGTACCAATACGTAAAAAGTTACCATTAAATACTTTATACCTTATACTTTTCATACAAGAATCGAAACTGGCTAAAAGTCAAACTTAGCTTAAGGTTCAGCTTCGAGTATTGATATAAATACGTGTTGGCAGCATTATTCGTTGGAATTTTGCTCATTAAGCTTTTAGTTGGTGGTGGCTTCTGCTGAGTGTACTTGGCGGTTGCCATGGCACCTTTGATGTGGATCAAGCGACACGTGCTCCACCTCTGATTAAAAATGCATGAAACCGCTTAGCTCCACTGTCCCTGGATGGCTCCACCGAGCTGGGCACTTGCTTTTAACCCCACAACACATAAGCCGGGCCTAAAGTGCCCCTTTCTGTTGCGTTTCCCACGCGCATAGCTTTTCAGGTCATGTGTGGGTGTGTGTGTGTGTGTGTGTGTGTTGTTTGTGTGGGTTGCAGTTTTTCTGCTTCCGATTGGCAGATGCGTATTTATTGTCCACTCCAACGCGTTCCACACAAAAGCTGTGAATATTCTTTTTATAAAGCTGCAACCTGCTTATCCCGCTTTATTTTTTCCTACTCCTCCACAAGTTGGCCATTCTGAAAGAAAAAAAACACAAAAACCAACAGAAATTCTCTTAAAATGTGTACACAGCGCAGTTCTTTGTGCAGGTATATCAGATAATGAATGTACACACATACGTGTACACGTGGCATGAGCAATAGAGGAATGTTTGAGTAGAGGAATCCTTAAGCAGAATGGTGTTAAAGCGACCTAAAAAATAAAAGTGTTCTTTGTCTTAGGGAAAGCAGGAGATTTTTCTCATATTTTTAGTTAAGACAATCTGTTAGGCCTTCATAATATGGTATGTAAATTCTGTATGTCAGATAACTTAAGCCTTCCTATACTACAGACAAATTTTGTACATATTCTGTTACAGTTACAAATATCATCTTTACTTTGAGTTCTAATCGTATACCTTTAGCTACTATAGTCAGAACTCTTACACCCTTGCAGAGAGTCTTAGAATCTTTCCGTAAAGTTTGTTACACATTAAAGTAGACTTTACCGAGCCCATAAGGCATATATGTATATCCGAGTCGGTATATAGTTAAATCCCTTTAGCTCTCTGTTACCATGCGAACTATATCCTCATGCTTTTGCTGTAGGCATTACATAAGTCGGAGCCAATCACAACAGAGATATCGATATCATTTAGCTGCCAGATGTGCTAAGTTGTGACATTGACATAGCTATAGACATACATGACACATCTACCGACAAATATAACTACACAAATGTTAAATATTGACTTACGTTATGTATATCACGTATACGCACAGATGTCCAGCTAACCTCGTCGCACTCTAATGCAAAATAATAATAATAATAATGAATCACTTCAAACGCAAGTTTAGATTATTTAATTTGGTATAACAACTAAATAAATAATCACAATATTTAGTTGCAATAACAATGCCAAACGTGGCTGTCAAATGTATGAAATTAATTTTGATTGAAATGACAAACTGAATTGGGAACTTGTCAGTGTGCCAGAATGTGTAATTTAAACGATTTGCGAATTTCGTTTGTTTGTCAATTGCTGAACAATTTGCCATGACGAAAAAAACCCCATCCCCTCTCTGCTCTTCCCCCCGAATACTGCCGCGGCATTTGTTAGCCACGTTCGCTTGCCAAATTGTCGATTCTCTTGTGCACAATTTGCAGTTAATTAGAGAGCACCGAGAGTACCAATATGCGATATTCATCTAAGGAGGCTTCTGCTTCTGCTTTTGCTTTTGCTGTTGCCATTGCTAATTTAATTCTGGCAACACTTTTGCACACCGGCATCGCTATTACGGGTCCTTGGTCGTGACCAGCCGTAGCCGAGTCCCTTTTTTCCCGGAGTGTTACGTAATCCTTATCGCACTCCAGCGACACGTTGACAAAGACGTCAGCATAATGAGCCGCACTCATTGCCAAAACCAACATTATTTGACTCTGTGTGCTCGTTATGGCCTAATCTCACGCACTTCTTCCCCGCTCCTCCCCCCCGGACAGGGTTTGCTTTGCTCAGCAGCTTTAAGGCTTTTCAATTGACGCTCAATGTTTACCTCAAACTTTTCGCTATGTCAACTGCAAAATTCACTTTTCATATGTTGTGTTTGTCTTTGTTCTTTCTCTTGAGAGTCCTTTAAGGCTCTATCTTATCTCATTTTAATATAATGCTTGGCATTATCTTTGATGTGCCATTTTTGTTGCTGTCACATATTTAAATTTAAGTTAACTAATTGCTCCAGTCAGTCAGTATTGGGAATTGTTTAAACAAACAATTCTGCGATTATTGTGGGCTGGCTGAGCAAAATAGTTCAACATTTTCCATGAAAGCTAGCGAAAACTTCAACTTTTCCCACCCACACCTAATATAAATTTTATACCTAAATATATTATGTATATAAGTATATATGTATGTGTCACGACTTATATTTGACGATTAGTCTAAGCAGCTTTCTCCTTTCAAAGTAGAAAAAATAACAAAAAATCAATAAAGATACAAGTGAGAGTGCGCCAGTTGATAGACTGGAAAATACCCCGCAAGAGAGGCACAACTGAGAATATTATCATAATTACCTCGCATTCAGTTAGGTTAATAATACTATACTATATGTATGTAAAGTAAGTCTACGTTGTGGCGTTGCATCCTTCTGACTGGCACATTGGCATGCCCCGTTTGCCGCCTGCAACAGCTGCTGGGTATCAAAACAGTAGTCAGAATGCGTGCCGAGCATTCCACACGATATTTATGAGTGCGGCTTAGATTTGTCATATTTGCAATATGGAGTGAAAATGACAGCGAACAGATAACCTACACAAGCGCAAATGTAATGCAGCTCGACTGCTATTTGAGCTGCAGATACCCTGTAAATGGCAAAGTAAAATTTGAATAACTATGCACACAATTTGATTATTAAAACTAGATCAAAGATGACTTTGCTTACGTAGGCACAGTTTTGCACTTTCTTTCTCTCCTTGTGTGTTTGCACTCCATACTTGTTTTGGATGTCCTTTGGCATTGGTATGTGGCTCGGAATGATAGGGTATTCGGCATATTTGGCTCCATTAATCAAGAGTCACGCATCAAAGGAAATATGGCATTAAATGTGCTCTAAGCATTGATTAAACCCACGCTCCAGCTCAGCTCTCATTCAAAGGTCTCTCCCATCTTATACACACTGACACACACACTGACACACACACACACGCATACACTCGTAAGCAGGCACTTACATATGGAAAGAGTGCTTTGTATTCGTTTGACAGTTTGACATCTTCGACGCCTAAAAGTAGATAAGAGGCGCTGCTTTAAATAAATGTAGATGGGATATAGAAACTCACATATGGGCCATATGGATACACAAGCGAATTGGAAAGGAAACCCACACACACACACATCAGCACACACACACACACCGACACATAAAAGCCGTTAGCTTTATGGTGAATGTATATTGCAGCACACAAGTTACAAATTGTTAGCTTAACCTACAGCATTTTGGATGGGTGTGTGTGTGTGTGTGTGAGTGTGTGGCAGAGTGTGAGTGTGTGTGTGTGTGAGTGTGTATATGTGTAAATTCACTATTGCTAGCTATTCGTAATGTTTTACCATGCGCAAATTTCCATTTACATATCAAGTAGCTATATTGACAGACACCATTTCGCCCACTTCCAAGAACAACAAATTCGATTTACGCCATACAATTTAAATTATTCCCAAAACTTGAAAATCTCTGTCAAAATTCGTTAAACTTCACTATTTCTATTCGGTTTTTCTTTCAATAACTTCTTAGCATACATAAAACTGATTCATAATCTGAATTGAAAGCCTTAAAGAGTTTTCATCGGCATCTAATTGCGAGGTGTGGATTTAGCATGCTTACTTTTGAAACGCTTATATTGAAATGTAAATTGCTCAATAAATAGAATATAATCGGGAGTGCTCGATTAAGAGATATTCTGAAGGGTATGGCATTGTATAGTATAATATTTGATTTATTTAAATCGGAATCTTTGTGCTTGTGTCTCAGTCACTGATTGTAGACACTTTTAATAATGTTTTCCTTGGGATTAATATACATATATTGCTATAATAAATGTTATACAACAATATTGACATACTATCTGTCTGGCTATATACTTACTGTATTTCTATTGGAAATATCACTCTCTCTCTTCTCCCTCTCTCTCTCTTTCTCTCTCTCCCTCTCTCTCTCTGTCTGTCTGTCTCTCTAAAATGAAACACGATCCGAACAATCATAAAAATATCTCACAGTTTACACATTTGCCACATCACTGCATACAGAATCTAGTTTGTGGCGAACTCGCATTGACCTCGCCCCCTCCCCGCCAACCACCTCCCATTTGAAATTCGTATCAATTTTCAGTTTTAGTTTTTCTTTTTTTTTTGTATATTTTTGTTGCTTTTCGTTGCAATTTCAGAATTTGTGATCGCAAAAACGAGTAAGCCAGCTGAATGCGAGGATGCACTTTAACTACCCGTTAGTGTCGGTCACAAACCGAAACTGCAACACACACAGGACTCGTATGGGTTGCACTAGATCACTTTTTCTATATACACACACACGCACACACACACACACACACTTGTTTATATATTAGTTCGATGGAGTCGCCCCGATCGCTGCTGCTCGATGTGCAGCTGATAATGAAATGAATTCCATCTGCGATTACAGGCGCGATAAATACTCTGAGAAATCTGAACCAATCTCAATAATCTCCCCCCTTGAATTGCAGTGCGCTTTGAGGCTTCTAATGCGAATGCAAATGCATTTTAGTTTGGCTCTACAAATGTAATTCAATCGATGCCACTTAAAACTCTCCTCGAGTCTCTCTCTCTCTCTCTTGCACACACTCTCCTGCGCGCGCTCTCTCTCTCTCTCTCTGTCTCTCATCGCTGTGGTCTGTTGCATTTGAGCCTAGTCATACATCTCAACTCAATTTAATGCATATGCAACTGCAGTTCATCTATCGCCATCTCTTTCTGTCACTGTTTGCTGTCTCTTTCGCTTATGGCATGAAACGCTCAGCATTCATTTAAATACACACACACACATACACACATCCACACACACACACACACATCCACACATCTCACGTTGTGATTGCCAGCCTTTGTTATTGACGGCGTTCTACTCGATTTTCTCTGCGGTTTTTAGCTTTGAAGTGTCCCCCTATTATGTAGACGACTTAACCCACAATTGCTGTTGCCACCAATTGATACCATTGGATACAGTTACAGTTAGCTGCCTCAACCTCCTTATACCAGGCCATCCTAACTGTTATTCGCTCCATAATTTGAAATTCCAATGAAACTGACTATCGCTAAATATTTCAGTTTTGACTACGATGGAAGCATCCTGTCTTTCATTTATGGTTCTTGTATACCAAGAATAACTATTTTTTGAATGGGACCTCGTTTTTGAATACAAGCTTTTATTTCCAAATGAAAGATAGCCGCATTTCATAATACAGTATTCATATTGTAATTCAAATCGTTGCTGTGTACGACGAGAGCACCTTGTGGTTATTTTGGTCAGAAGCCAAACAAGGCACGACTATACTCGAATCCGTATCTGGTGGCCGGCAAAGTGGGGCACCGTTGATCCCATATGCATGCTTCTACAACTAAATATCTATGTATGTATATATGTATGTATGTATATAAATGTGTATTTATATATAGTTCCAGTTATTTAGAAGTCGAGTGAAAAGCAGCTTAGTTACTTACTTTGGCCCCGCATATTTGCATTTTTTTGACTTCATCTTCAGCGTCAACAGCGCGCTATTCTAGGCAAGGTACACTCAAAAAAAAAATCGTCTTAAAAATTAGAAAGTTGTTCATGTTTTTGGGTATAATTTGTTTAAGAAAACATTTTTCTTAAAAGTAGAAAGGTGGATTACCTCAAATATTATCTATAGTTAAGAAAGACATACCCAAAAAAATTCAAATTCTAAGCCGATTTGTTTTTGTGAGTGTAGCTGCTGTTTCTCTTTCGCTCCGATTACTTGAAAGTACGTTATGTTTTTTATGCTTATCTTTGTTTATGCAGCCCAGCATGCAAACTGAAGGCACGTGGCCAAACCAACGGCTGGGAGACTTAGTCAAGCCAACGCTTCATTCACCATTGCCAGGGAGTCACCTTTGTGCGGCTCGCTCGCTCGCTTAAGCCGCTTACCAAGCGTAATTGTAGGCGTCTGTTGCTGCTTCCACCCGCCGCCCCCACATCCTCTAATTAGCGGCCAGACAATCCTTTGGCTTAGAAATGTGGCAGGCTTCAACTTTAACTTGGAGTTCAAAATGTCGACGATGTCAAAATCGCATTTAAGTTGCAAACTCGAAAGGCAGAAAAATTAATTATGGCTAAGACATAATTTAATGAATAAATGTTAATATTTATATATATATATATATCTATTATATATCTCGAGATTACGAATTTCTAAATGGTTTTTTGCCAGCCTAGTTTTCCGACTTAACACAATTGTTTGACTGAAATCCGTTCTGTGACAAATCCAAGTCCGAGCTAAAACAAAGAACATTGTATAAGTAACGAGCAAGCAAGCAACAAAAAGAATCTTGTCAACTGTGTTGCACAAAACTGTGGCACATAAAACAGCAGCTGACGCAACTAGAACATAGTTGTAGTCTTTGTCAGTCCAAAGCCATTCCTACTTTTAAGCTGTGAGTTTTAGGTTTGTGAGCAGCCGTGAACAGCAGACATGTGAGCAAATTGAATCTATGCAAAGGCTTTTAGCCAACAGTCAACAGAATAGCCACAAAACTCAATAATCATACAGATTCAATTAGTGCTCGCCTCCAAGAGCGCACAGCACACACATACTTCATACTTAAGTGCTGTTGCAAGTTAAATATTCTTACTTTAACTAAATCTGTGGCGAATTCAACTTGTATAATTGCAACAACTGCATAAAAGCATTAATTCCTATCGATTATTAAGCCCAAAAGCATTGCAATAATATGCAACGTCCTTAAGCTGGAAATACTATGGTTAATTTCCCTTTTGAATCACACGCATCATAAACTATGCAAGAGTCCTCTTGGGCATGAGATGTATACGGCAAGCGGCAACCCACTTTTCATCCGGCTGTCAGCCAACAGCTGCCTCTCATGAGTTGCTGTTGCCTCTGTTGTTGTTGCTACTGCTGCTGCTGCTGCTGCTGCTGTATCAACTTTACACTATAGTTTCCACTTAAAGTTAATGCAAACTTTTCTTGACTTTCTTTTACCGTTTATTTTTTGTTTCTGTTCATTTTACTTGCAGTGCACTCGTTGCCGCATCTAACGGTGCTCAGCCTGTCCGGCTGCAGCAAACTCACCGATGATGGCGTCGAGCTGATTGCCGAGAATCTACAGAAATTGCGCGCCCTGGACCTGTCCTGGTGTCCCCGCATTACGGACGCCTCGCTCGAGTATATCGCCTGTGATCTGAACCAGCTGGAGGAATTGACTTTGGATAGGTGAGCGCAAGCCCATCACATTTCATTTTATGGCTGCCCCTCTCAGTTCGTAATTATTCATGAGTTAAATTCAATTTCCGACTTTGCTCCGCCCAAACTCCCCAACGCGCCACACTTTGCTGCAAGTGGCAACAGCAGTTTCCAATGTCGACATCATCACTTTAGCACGACTTAAAGGGTTTTTAGTTGGTTATAAATTTTGAGTGGATTTCGTTACTTACTTTAAGGCATAAATTCTTAGGGGTTGCTTTATAAGTTTTATTCCAAGAAGTTTGCAATTTAATTTGCGCCTTTGTGCAAAAGCTTGAAGTCGGATAAACAACACGCAAACTTCTTTTATACATCTTAGAAGAATCTAATTTTAATTCAGTAGAATATAAATCATAGCGTGCTTAAGAAGACTTCTCAGACTTCTCCCCGAACAAGCAAACAATCTTAAACACTCTGCGACTTGATCCTGTTACTGCTACAAGCATTTAATGACTTCATTTGCTCTTTTTCGCTGGAATTCACAGAGAATGTAATATTATTTCAAATAAATCTTTAAAAAGACTTAACGAATCCGTTGAGTCTTTCATTTAAGACAGAAAAATCGTATTCTTAACTTCTTCAGGTCTTTTAAGGCTTTTACTTTTGCAAGTCATACAAAATAATCTACCTCAAATACTAAGCAGCATTTTTTAATGTGTTCTTTGCCATTTATTTTGTAGATGCGTGCATATAACAGATATCGGAGTTGGTTATATATCCACGATGCTATCGCTGACCGCTCTCTTTTTGCGCTGGTGTTCCCAGGTGCGGGATTTTGGACTGCAGCATTTGTGCTCCATGCGCAATCTGCAGGTGCTTTCGCTCGCTGGTTGTCCGCTGCTGACGTCATCGGGCTTGTCCAGCCTCATCCAGTTGCGTCATCTGCAGGAGCTGGAGCTGACCAATTGTCCGGGCGCCTCGCACGAGCTCTTCGATTATTTGAAGGAGCATCTTCCACGTTGCTTGATTATCGAGTAATCGAATGATTACTCTATTTGAATGTGAACAAGAACCAGAATGTAACTGATTTTGTTTAGATTCAGTTTGATTATAGTTAATCGACTTCTATTTGTATGCTAGTTTTTTTTTAGATTGTTATTTTTAGTCGGGAAGTTCCTCATGTGCTATACAAAAATTCTCGTAACAACTGTAAATCCTTAGTTTTTACAATTTTCTATGATTTCTACTGTGATTTTAACTGGAACTACTATATATGTATAATTATTAAGTTGAGAGAGCTGTTTGAGAGGTAATACCAAGAAAATACCCCCAAATGATATTTATTTACAAATCAGTACAATACCGAGATGACGTCTAATATATATATATATATAAATATATATATATATAAATGATAATTTATATTTATTATTGTAGTTTTTAAAGCAAATTTTAATTAATCTCACTGTAATTAACCATTGAAGATTGTGCAAAAACCAGCAAGAGCAGAAACAATTTATATAGATATTTATGTATATTAACTTTAAGCATTGCGCATAAAAGACAAAACAGATATTATAACAAACAAAAGATGAACCGGCAAGTAAAATCAAAAACTATGCAATTTATTGTTCAAAGCAACAACAACAACTTAGAGGCAAAATTGCTAACCAGCTTTATAGCTTAGCTCACTTTTGTAGCCTCCCCCGACCACGAACAGCTTTGTTTCCATCAACTGTACCATACTATGGCTAACTATTCTAACAATAATCCCATTTGCCTCCTCCCCTTAATTCTACTCCACAATCAAAAAAATACAATTCAAAAAAAAAAGCTAATCAAATAATGGATACAAGTTTTAGAATTAGCCGATTTAGACAAATGCGCACGCTAAGCAAATATAAAAGAAAAAAAAAATACAAATCCAATCGAAGTAAATTGAGAACGCATATATTTCATGGAGCTATATATTTGAATGATAAACTAAAAGATAAAAAGAGATTAAATGGTATATATACATATATATATACTGAAGTCCCTGTGCCGCCCTTCCTAGAACTAAGTCGCTAACGACAAAGAGTTAAATATAAAATATAATAAATTATTAAATATATGGATAAACTACCTTATATAATAGAGCTGCGCTACCAAAGTGTTTAAATGGAATATGTGAGAATTACTGTTTGAAATACTTCAGATCAAATATGAACATTTAACAAATGCCATTTGCAAATCTAAAAATACAAAACAAATTCTAAACAAAATCAACAAAAAAATATACTAAACCAGAATTGAAATTGTTGTGTTTCATTTGGGAAAAACCAAAACATTTTGTGCATTAGTCCGATAATTTTTTAATAGATCAACTAATGTAGTAATAGTATTCCTTAATTGGTAAAGTTATCATTTCCATGTACACCACTCGATGATGTACAAATCGTTCTGGACTTGGATATTTACAAATATTGCGATAATAGTGCAAAAAATAAGTCGTGATTATTCCTCGCAGGCGCCTTCGCCATCATCATCATTATCGTATTCCGTATTATCCTCCTCGCCCTCTTGTTCGCCATCCTTGGCCTGCTGATCCCACCAGGAAAGCACACCCAGTCCAGACTCGTTAATAGCGCCCTGGAAATTAAGAACACGTTCAAGAAACAGCCTCAAAATCTAAGATCGTAGTGGCTTACGATAATTTTGTAGGGTGCTTTTACTTCTTGCGATGCTGCAACTGTGGCAGCAGCTGCTGCCGCTGCTGAAGTGCTTGCATTCTGGGATGTTTGGCCCTCCGCCTTGGGCGGCCCAATGGGTGAGGTTTCTTCAAATATTTCACGGGAAACGCGAAACTTAATCGGCTCGCCAACATCCATGAAAAGATCATGTTTATTGCCATCCTCCAATGGATATTCCCAGACCCACGCCTGTTCCGCCTCATCGAAACGAGAAGGATGCTGCAGTGCCGCATGTGGAATGAGTATATCATCGAAAAAGCCCAATGTCACATGCACTCCCTCACGACTGCAGTTGCGTATTTTACCGGTCATAACGGTGCCCACCGTTGGCCGGAAGACCACATAACGGAACAGCACCTCCGTGTGCGAGGCACCATCGCCAGGCAGAATTATGGAGTCCTTCAGTGAGACAATCTCTTTGAGAGCTATGCACAGTCCAACATTCAGCAGCACCTGTGAAGCAAGCAACAACACTCTTTAATCAATGTTTTCATTTATAATTTTCAGAAGTTACCTTGTTGGCCAGCTTACGGTCAATTTCGTCGCGCACCGCGTCCACCAGCTTCAAGTTAAACTGGTCTGGTGCAATGCGCACATTGTCTTTCAGTTCAGCCAATACAAACATTTTGACATAATCATCTATTTAATTTAATATTTTAACCATACAATACAATAGAATTAATAAATATTATTAAGTGGCGCCACAAGTCACTCAATTTATTTCTGAACCTCAATAAAGAACAGCTGCTGCAGCTCATGCTAATGCGATATATATCAAATCGGTGTGTTTGAGTTATCGATAGCCAAAAATACCAAAACAATGACAACGTACTCCGACGAATGGCAAAAGTTTCAGCTGTTGGCGAATTACACGTGCATGCTGTATGCATTTCACAATAAATTTCAAATAAAGTGTGAACTTTTGAAAGCTGCTCGCATATATAAACAAAAGGCTGGAACACAAAAAGCTATTATTATTAATAGAGTTTCACGAACTAAGCATTTACTTGTTGGTATTTCGCAAGATGACCGATAAGCACAAATATAGCGATCCCGAGGAGGATGAAGTGGACTTAAAGAAGGTAGGCTTTCGCAAATAAAAATAAGTAAATAAATGTTATTTAAATGCAATTGCTTGCAGTCTGAATGGATACAGGACTTTAAGTCGCTGACAGTGAAGCACGAAATGTTTAAGGACATAAAGCTAAGCGACAAGGATGCAAGTGATAATCTCTGCCAACAAACTGCCGATACTGGCGAGGAATCCGCATCAGACTATGCAGATGACGATGAGGAAGACGACGACTACGATCTGGGCGATAGCTATGATGCGTACGAGGAAGCCTACAGCGGCTTCAACAAGCACAATGCTCAACCACAGCTGACAGCAGTATCTGGTGGCAACAGCACGAGTGGAAGTGCCAACGCTTCTGGCTCAACGCAGCGCCTGAGCAACTATCAGCCAAATGAAAAAGTGCTGCGTCGCTACTCTGCACGCATTAATGTGGAGAAATACGATCCGAATGCGAATATGAGCGCTCAGGCCGCAAACCGGCTGGTGAGCTTCGATCGGCGCCAGGAGACGGAACGGGTGCGAGTCCGGGACAAGCATGATCGCGCTACCGCGGAGCAGGTGATGGATCCACGGACGCGCATGATACTCTTCAAGCTGCTGAATCGCGGACTCATTCAGGAGATCAACGGCTGCATATCCACCGGTAAGGAGGCAAATGTTTACCATGCCGCTTCGAAGAATGGTGAGGAAGAGTTTGCCATCAAGATCTACAAGACATCGATACTGGTGTTCAAGGATCGGGACAAGTATGTGTCGGGCGAATTTCGTTTCCGTCACGGGTACTGCAAGCACAATCCCCGCAAAATGGTGCGCACCTGGGCCGAAAAGGAAATGCGCAACTATCTGCGCATGCACAACGCGGGCGTTCCAGTTCCCGAGCCCATTCTATTGCGTTCCCATGTGCTCGTCATGCGCTTCTGTGGTCGCGATGGCTGGCCGGCACCAAAGCTCAAGGATGTAGAGCTGAGCACGTCGAAAGCTCGCGAATTGTATCGGGATTGTGTGGTAATCATGTGGCGCATTTACAATGAGTGCCGACTCGTCCACGCTGATTTATCCGAGTTCAATATACTGTACCAAGATGGCCAATTGGTCATCATCGATGTGAGCCAGGCTGTGGAACACGATCATCCACATGCATTCGACTTTCTGCGCAAGGACTGCACCAACATATCCGAGTTCTTTCGCAAAAAATCGGTGGCCACGATGACCGTCAAAGAGCTGTTCGACTTCATAACCGATCAAACCATAACTGCTGAAAATATGGAGGAGTGTTTGGAGCGTATTTCGGAGCGTATCAAGGATCGGGATTTCGATGCCATTACAGCGCAGGAGAAGATCGACGAGGCCGTTTGGCAAAACACCTACATTCCCAAACGTTTGGATGAGGTAAGTGTCACTGTTAAACGTGTCCTTTCGCAACTCATCCATTCTTTCACCAGGTGCCTCACTTCGAGCGAGATGTGACCAAAGCCAAGCAGGGTGTGCATCAAAATCTAATTTATGCTAAAATTACGGGTTTGACACCAGCTCTAGACGTCCAGCAGCAGCCAGACATTTTGGATGCAGAAAGTGAGCAGCAGTCAAGTGGAGATGAGAGCGACGAATCCCACGATGACAACGATGAGTCGAAATTCAAAAACTCAGCACGGCCACGTGATGAATCGCCAGAGAGTAAAAAGGCTCGCAAAAAAGCTGTTAAAGATGCAAAGGCCGAGCAGAGAAAGGTTAAAGTGAAGAAACATGTGAAAAAGCGAAAGGAAAAAATCGGCATCGTGAAAAAGTAGTTGAATATATATATATATATGAATCTATTGTTAGGATCTTGTAAACATAATTTCTCGAAAAATATATTTTGAGTGTAAAAAAGCAATAGTTTGTATCAAAGTTTTTTCTTAAAAGTATTGCATACTTTTGGGCTGAACAAGCAAACAAGGAATGTGGCCAGCTATTCTTAGAAAATAAAAGACTTTACAGCATACTTTTACGCTGCAGGAAGTAATTGCCTTAGAGCGCAAGTAATTTCGGCAAAGCTGGCTAAAAACGTCGAATTTCATTCGACGATTATGGGATAATTTATGACAGAATTTCAAAGCTTTGCGAACGTAATTTATCCGAAATTACATTATTTCTCGGCGCCAGCAAGCAGCCACGGGCAAAACAAAATATATGTACCTTAGGGCGCTATGCTTTTCAAAACAGTAGTTTAAAAATACTAGAAACATTTTCAAACTATTGTTATATGGGGAAAGTATAAAGTGAAAGGCGAAAACATTGTCAAATGCAACACTGAAGTCATTTTTAAACTGAAATGTAAAATGTGTGATTACAATTGTTATAGAGACAAAGAACTCGGAGACTTAAAAGACAAACAAAATAAAATACAAGTAATACAAGTGATATTTGAAATCAACAACTAGTAAAATAATAGGCGAAAACTTTCAAATAGTCTTACAGATATCAATCGATACCTAATTGATTCTCAGATGACAGAGACGCCACCACTGCTATCAAACCTGGGACTGGAACGAGCACATAAAATGCCAAAGAAGAAGGAATCGGGACGCCGTCTGCTCCGATCGCAGACACTTGCGGCCAAGGAGGACAACGAACTCGAACTCTTTGTCCATCGGCCCAAGTTCACCAAGCGGCTGCGCGGGGAGAAGACCTCAGTGGAGCCTAAGGAGGCGGAGAACGTTGTCAGCGTTGGTAAGGATCCCAAGCAGATGCTATACAAATTTGTGAAGCAATCGAAATGCCAATGCTGGATATGGTACGAGTTCAACGAGTCCACCATTGATAAGGCGATACTGGCGAGCACCTTTGACTTGAACGACTATTTCGTCAACTACCTGCAGGAGCTGGAGACGCGTCAAATGTCGCGTCATTGCTGGCAGCAAATTCGCCGCTCCTTGGGCAAGGCGCGTCGCTTCTCGCCAGCCTTCGTTGAGCTCGAGCGGAATGTGCTGGAGGAGAACCGTTACATTGTGCGTCAGCTGCAGCAGCGCCGGCTGGACGTGCTCCAGGATAAGCAATTGTTATTGGAACTGTTGCCCAAGCAAATACCATTGCCACTGGCCGTGGACACCAAGGTCATCAGTTTGCTGAGTGTGCCACGCAACAGACTTTGCAAGGGGCGCATTGTTAGCTATGATCCGCGACAGAGTCGCTATCTGGTTAAATTCAACATCGGGAGCAAGCATAAGTTACTCAACATTCCCGATTGCCTGCTCCATGCGCTGGAGGAGAGCGAAAGTTTGCCGTCGTCGACCATCTTCCAGGAGTTCAAGGACAAGCAACTGCTCGCCGAAGCCGAAAGCCCCGAAAATCAGGCCAGGGCTCAGCTAATAACTGCAGTGTTGCAGATGCAAAAGGTGATCGATTTAAAGCGCAAGACCGTACAGGATATGGCCAGCATGAACGAGGAGCTGATACACGGTGGAATGCCGCCGATCGGTCGCCGTGATTCCAAGCAGTCGACTAATCGCGAGAAGCTCCAGCTGCGGCATGCCTCCAACATTATGGCGCTGCATCGAGTTAACCCTGATATTCTGAAGCCGCTGCGCCTGGCCAAAAACTATCTGAATGAGTACGAGAAGAGTGTGTTGCACAACAAGTGTCTGCCGCGCAACAAGCTGTACGAGAAGTGCCGCGCTCTCGCCGAAATGGACATGCAGGCCAATCAGGACAAGCACAACGTCCCTGTGGGGGACACACACGAACTTATATTGCGCCTGCAAACCCTGCTCCATATATGCGGCGAACTGGGGAATGGCAACAACATTGAAGTCGATGCCGCCATGGAGGATGTTGTCACCAATATGCTGGTCGGTCTGCCAACGGAGCTGAGCGAGGAATTCGATCAGGTTGTTGGTTTGCTGAAGCCACTCAGCGAACAAATCAACGCCCTGGCCAGAGAGACGCCGGACGAGGCAATGTTCGAGGACATTGATGAGCCCGACATCGATATGGACCTGTAAACCGTCAATCTCCTTATCATCACTTGGTTGCTCGTTTATTTTATGAATGGCAGAGTACATTTTAAAGATGACGCCTAATCGTACTATCCATAAATATCTAACATAATCGATGAGTGCCATAAAACATAACTCAAATATATACAAAACCCAATGATTTATGTATACCGACATATAAAAACATTGTTTTTTTTCTTTTTCATTCAATATGTAAAAATATAATTTGTCTTATGTACATAATGTATTCGTCACTTTAACCAGAAATCTAATCTAAAATATGCTTACAAATAGGGCGTTAGAAGGGCGCAGCCATATCTTATCGTGTAGATAAGTCTATATTTGTGAGTGGCATGCTAACCGATATACACTACATGTATTTACAAACTAAGGGGTATCAAGCACCAATTTATCTGAGTGTTTACTTGTCGGCAATCAACTGTGCACATAATACAAAAAGTAGCACTTATAACTCTTACTAGCTAGGCACCTGCATATTTGTATATATATATATATAGTGAGTTTATAAAACCAAATCACAGCATATACTTTAGCTATAACTAGAGCAGATTCTGCTCTTTGCAGTGGCTCAGGTGTAGCAGCGTTTGCGCAGGCTGATGTACATGATGACGCGGAAGAAGATCATTAGCATGGCAAGCAGGCCGAACTGATGCAATATCGAAACCTTCTCAATATCCAAGAAACGGAGCAGCACCCGCGGATCACCGAAATGACAATAGATTTCATCGCAGTCCAGCTCCTCCCGCTGGAAGCCAAAGACGGAAATAATTAGGGCGACAACTCCTACACGCACATAGCTGAACTTCATCAACAGATTCATGCCGCCAGAGATTTGGGACGCAAAATCGAACCCATAAATGGCAAGACCCATCAGTGGTGCTATTAACATAGGACCCACAACGCTGCCATTCTGCGAATGAACAAATGCAACAATATTAGCTTCCAATTAGAAGACAACTAAAAATTACTTACGGTTATACTGAAGGTGGCGCCAATGGCCAGACCCATGCCCTCGGCCACCAGCGAGATCATTAGTCCAACGGCAGCGAAAATGCAGAAGCGCCACAGTTGTTGGGGCAATCCAGACATCCAATAGGTCATGGCCATAAATGTGAGATTCAGCAGCACTTGGATTGGCAATCGCGATATGGTCAGCGCCAAATAGTAGGGCGTGAGAGTGTACCAGCGATTGAAGGTCTCCTTCTTGACCACCTTGACATCAGCCGGATCTGAAAGCGTGATTAATGAGTGACCTGAACAAGACCTTGGATTCTAGCTAACACTTACAGCTGAGTATGGGCACCATCACCTGCGTGTAGACGATCATGAGCACGGCGCCGATGCAGAACTTGAGGTGATCAAACATGCGTGCACCCTGATTGCCCAGCTGAAAGAAGATCATGCCAAAGAACAGGCCGCATAGCATATGATGGAACAGTTGGATGGTCAGCGCCAGGCGGGCTCGCATCGTCCGCAACAGCATCACACGCACCAGCACCAGGAACTGTTGCAGCCCGGATATCTCACGTCGCTCCCGGTGCAGATGCTGTGTAAAGAATTTCATCTGCTCCAGCAACGCACCCGCTGCACCCATCAATGTGCCATCCGTGGAGGCAGCGGTGCCGGAAAAGAAAGCGGACAAACACTGCCGCTTTGGCTGCTCCACAAATAGCGTCGTTATCGCCTGCTGTGGCACCAGCTGAGTGTCCTCCAATGCCGGCTCCTTGGCCCGATAAGTCAGTTTGCCATTGTCTGTCAGTTCACTGAGCAGCGGCACCAGATGTCCCTCCTCCGCATCAACTACCTCAATGACTGTAAAAGAAACAAATCCGAAATTAGCCTGCATAAATGATGCCCCATTCAATTTGCTAAAATGGGCACTCACTGTAATCCGAGGGACTGTAGTGGCGCGGGCAGTCGAGTTGGGCAATGCGGAGGAAGGGTATTGTCGCCAGTGGGTTACCCTGGTAGACGCACAATCCCTTGGCGAGCACATAGATGCTGTCGAAGTAGTTGTAGATTGTCGCCGAGGGCTGATGTATGGTGCAGACAATAGTGCGACCCTCGCGGGCCATTTCCCGCAGTAGGCGAATGCACTGGGCTGCCGTCACCTCATCCAGACCGCTTGTGGGTTCGTCGAGGAAGAAGATATTCGGATTGTCCACGAGTTCGAGGGCAATGGAGAGACGCTTCCGTTCGCCGCCGCTGAGTTTCTCGGCGGTTACATTGCGGCGATGATCGAGATTCAGATTCTTGAGTATTTTCGTGAGTAGCTCCTCCTTTTTGTGGCGCTGCTTCAGTTTCAGGTCATACGAGAGATGCATTAGCTCCTCGACGGTGAGCAGCGTCTGGTGACGATCATCTTGCGTTATATAGCAGGCATTATCCCTCTGCACCTTAAAGCTGCCCTTAACCCCAGTTGTTCTGCAAACAGAAAAAAGAAAAGGTTAAATTCCAAATAAACAGAAAAACAAATTATAAACCGGAAATCAAACTAGAAATGGTTTGCGAGAAACCCGAAAGCTAAAGCTGGCCTTCAAAATTATTTGATGGCTTATAACTGACTTTCAGTCTCGTTCTCGTTCTCGTTCAATGTTGTTGTTTCAGCTTAGACTTAACTAAATGATAATGATAAGAATCTGATTAATCAGCCAACAATAAAATGTTTTGAAATGTTTATTATTGATTATTTATGCGACAAGAACTGGTATTGGGAATTTTTTAAAAAATTACATTTACTTTAATGATTTGTTTACAATCTAATTAGTTTCGTATACAACCGGTTCTAACTTGAAGATCGATTTATGTTCCCGAATTTGTATATGCGACATTGAGTTTCGTTTTCGATCAGTTATTGTTGGCTTACCTGAAACCCGAAATCGCATTCAGCAAACTGCTTTTTCCAGCCCCCGAGGGGCCCATTATAGCCGATAGCTGTCCATTGCGGAAGCTGCCGCTGACGCCTTTCAATATCTGACGCTGGCCCGAAACGCGAACTGAAAAAAAGTATTTATAATTAGAAGAGGCGCCACAACTTCAGATACATAAATGGAAATATATAAATAATCCGAGTTTCAAATGTGACTTGGATATTTATCTCCGCTTCACTTGAGAATTCGTTGTCGATACGTTGTAAATGTAACACAACAAAGTTTGAATACTCTACTCGAACTGCCAACTGGCAAATGGACAAGTAGCCAAAACAAAATCTATCGTTAAACTTGAATGAAAGAAAACTCGTTTTGTGGCAGGCCGAAAACGTTTATTCTTCTTCTTCTTTAGCCAGCTAAAGTTTATGACGATACGGACATAACGACTTAACAACTTCATCTACACCTTCTGCAGTCATTTGAGAGCTGGTGTTAGTTGTGACTTGCACAAATTCAATGGTGATTTTAGGCAGAGTCACGTTTTTGGTTTTTTAATCGTGATTTAAGCGGAGTGTGCAGCTAATTAGCTCTGCTTAATAGCCATCGTTACTTTTAATGTACATACATAAGTGAGTTGGCGATAAGCTGCCAGCGGCATCTGTGAGAGATAAGTTGGTAACGAACAGTTACAACAGTTGCTTATTTATTGTTGTAGGTAAGTTCCTTAATCAATCTTTGTGCGTTAATATGTGTCAATGCTGAGTTGGTCTTATCAACAGCACAGAATACCAGCTGAGCTGCAAAATAAGCTAGTAGGTTAAAGTCGATCTAGGCATTGATTTCAATAACAACCCAACCACGTACGCGGTAATTAACATAAATTGTTTTGGTGATTTATTTTTCAATTAAAATCGCCCATTGACATTTAATTGCTGATTGCGAAAGCACATCGCCTTGCAAAGGTTGACCAAGTCTAGATTATTATTTCAAAGACTCGATTTAGTTATTAATCTGATAGACTAGCCAATTAAGGGATGAAAGATTATATAAGCGAATATTTAAAAACGCGCAATTAGAACTGACAACAAGTCACATATGAATAAACAAAACTTAAGTTGTAACTTGGCTCGACTGGCACTGATTCGCTATATATATTTCGCAGCTCAAATTTCAGTTTGAATAAATTGATACGATGTAAATGGCAAAAACATATAGTGGGACTTCAAAGTTCGTCTTCAAATCCAAAATATTATTGAAGCAATTTTTGTTTTTCTTGCGTTAGTATGTAAACAGCCATAAATCTGAGCTGAAATTTATAATAAAATGTCAACTTGAAGACTACACTTTAACGAAACTACGACTCTTTTTATACAGTGGTTGATTCATGTGTCTTGTTTATGAGCCATTCGGTTTTGACCATTTTATTACATTTCTTTTGCGCACTAGCCATTTGCATGGACCTCCCATGGAGGTCCACTCTGTTTCCAATTGATATTCCTGGCACAACAGCCAATGAACGCGGCGCTCGTACAAACCAAAGAAGGTCAGAGACAAGGTACAAACTGTAAAACAAATCAGCAAAAATTGGAAGACGTATTGACTGTTTGTAGACCAGTGGCCAAGTTTACATAACAATTAGCCCGGCTAACATGAGAGTCGCCTGCTGCCTGCTGTTATTTGAACAATTTTTTCGTATTTGTTTGAGCTTGTTCAACAATTATCAGCGAGTTCTAAATTTGCGAACTTGCGGTATCTTCTGATCTTTGGCTTAAGGCGCCATGCAATGCAATTGCGAGTGCGAGAGCGAGTGCGAGAGCGAGTGCGAGAGCGAGTGCGAGTGCGAGCGAGAGTGCGAGTGCGACAACGAGTACTCGAGTACAAACTGCGTGAGTCACTCACTCAAAATGCGACGTGAACAATTTTTGGATTAAATTCACAATCAATGTGCACTCGCCCGGGTGGGTGGGCGTAGGTAAGTGTAGTTCTCTGATTTCAGTACGTGACGACATGGTAACTCGGCCACTCGAGTTAATCTTGAGACCGCAACAGGTAGTTGTGCGCCAGATGCACAAGATCTTAATCGATAACAGACACAACCGGATGAACCAGCTGATCCAGCAGCATATAGCATATCAAAGAGACAAAGAGTAAATATAATACAAGAAATTTGATTCTTATCTTGCAATTAGCAATATTCTCAATTTAAAATTTCAATTTTCTTGCGTTTTTTCGCTAATTAGCAAAGCTGTGTTGAAAGACAACTGAAATTTATCGAGTAATCGCCAAAAAAACATTTAAAATGCGACTTGAATAATAATTATCCAATTACGCAATATTTTGCTATGAATTAATTTACTTTTAATTTTTTCAAATGCCACTTGAATACTAGTTTAGGTACGCAAAAGTCACAAACAAAATATTTATTTGTCCCTTTTGATTTTTAGGAATTCTTTCCCAAGCAAGATATTAAATCAATACGGCTATATATCAGGGATGAAGAAAGAATGATGCGGGAACGGAGCTGGGCTGAGACACCAGGACTCCGACAAGCCAGAAGTCTCCTAGGTGGCTATAATCAAAAGCGATTTAAGCAAATGATAGCCATGGGAAAGAATAGACTCAGAATACTTACAGGTCTACTGACAGGGCACTGTAGACTGAGAGTTCACCTAACCAAATTAGGTATTTACAGCAGCAACACATGCAGGTTCTGCGGACACGAGGAGGAATCCTCGACGCACATCCTAACAGAATGCGTCGCCTTAACCAGGAAAAGATGCAGCATCCTAGGGCAGCATATAATGAGGCCCGAGGACATAGAAACCCTCAACCCAACAAAGATTGTAGCATTCGAGCAGGAGTTGGGATTGATGGGAGAGCTGTAGGCTCAGTAAGGGGGCACAATAGACCTTATAGGTCGCAGTGCCAACTATCCCCAATTATAATAATAATAAGATATTAAATATTAACTTTAAGGTGAATATTAAAATACAGCTTCAGTGCATGCAAGTTTACAAACTAATTGATTATTGTGCAAATTTATGGGGCTATTTTAAAAGTTAGTTTGTTTTAATTGGCAATCGGCAATTGATTATATATCATTAGTAATCATTATTTCAGTGTCTGTAATAAACATAAGTGTGATTATAAATTCAATGTAATTGACAATTTCACACACTATAAAGTTTGCACTTAATCCCACTTCTGACAAATGTTTACTGAAAGTTGATTGTAGCTTTATGATGCAAATGAGAATAATTGTTTGTTTGCACTACTCAAATATAATGTCCCTTAATCACGTATTCAATTTAAGTAAAGGCATAACTTAAATCACGTTTTGCCACTTTATAGCTTGTTTTTTCTTGATCGGCAAAACGCTAAGGTCGTAAAGTTCGCTTCTAACTACATGCATGCATAATCGATTATCGATTTAAGCATAGACTTAGTAATTGACTAGATTCCAATAAAGATCATATAAATATATCATACAGCTGACAAAGCATCAATGCTGTCAGCTACTTTTGTAGCTTAAGTACCTTGAAGTTGAGTTGTTGAGTTTGTTTTCAGTTTTTTTTCTCTCTTTTTAAGTAAACTTAACACAAGCTGTTTGCATTGGACGAGATGCAATCATAATGTGTGTGAGTGTGTGTAGCTAGTGTAAGATATGAGTGTGTCTATTTATATATCGCAGAGCACATCGCATCAATTTAAGGCTTAGGCGTGGAAGGGGGCAAAGTGTTGAGTAGCAGATTTTTGAATCCAAGCCGCTTATCAGCTATAATATTCCAATATTTATTCAGCTTATTGAAGTTTATTCAATTTTTATCTGATTTGCTTTCGGCTACCAATCCCAAAGTTATGTTTTAGGGGGAGAGCAGTGCGCCTTCCCCTTAACCCCTGCGTCAAACAAGTAATTTGAGGAAAAGTGGAAAAAGTGTTGAGCAAAATGTGAAATTTTACAGCGAAAGCCACGCTTTAAGGGGAGCGGAAAATTATTCAATCAAAGCTGCTCAATTTTGGCGTTGTTGTTGCATTTGTTGTTGCCGCAGCATAATCGGGTTTATTGTTTATGCCCATGCTCATAATGATCGAGATAATGATGATGCTGCCACGCAATAATGACGTTTGCATCGTACACAACTATGTAGCTAGTTAGCAACAATGATTTTCAGCCGCCAGTTTGAGGAAATAGCTTGTAACTGTGCACAATTTGTAGATACTTTCATATATGTACATGGCCATATACATGAATACATATACTATTATGTATTGTTATGTGGATGCTTATTGCCTCCGCTGATATGCCACATGTAGATGCCCCCACAGTTGGCTGCGAGCAGTGTACGTTTTGCGTTGCACCTGTTGTATACGCGACACTGATTAACACTCGACTCTCGATTCTTGATACTTGACTCTCGACTATTGCCGAGCTAAGGAAGCCATCTCATTTGGAGTGATTCACGAATACATGGTCGGCACACACATAAATCGAACCAAAGTCCACACGACTGAGTAATGACTGAATCTGAGTCTGAAGCAACTCAGCATAGAGAGATAACCCCTAATAAAGAGCAATGTTTATACGATTAAACACTGAATTTAATTTTTTTGTAATTATATTTAATTAGTAATCGTTTTTGGCTCATTTAGTCAGATTCATATGGAAATCATGTGTGAAATCAACTATGAAATGTTTTTATTCAGTCTGTCAGTTCAAATTCACACAAAGACTGATAATACGAAAAACTACAGACAACAGGTATAAGTGAATGATTAGAATCACAAACACACAAAGGCTGATAATCCAAATAATCCAAGCCGAGCTGCCCTTCATTAGGTTTACAAATGGGTTACAAATCAAGGCATGTCTCTCGATGTGAAGTCGTCAACGTCAGCTGATTCATCGAGCACTGATCAAATGCTGATAAATTTGCAATGCTTAATTCACATAGCTAAATGCTGTTCCATAAGCGATTCATCACATTTCAAATAGCGAGGCTACTCTGAACTTGAGGAGCTGCAAAATGCTATACTTAAACTACTCAAAAGTTTTGGGAGAATCAAATGGCTAAACAAGTCGAGACGGAAACTCGTTTCCAAACGATGACGAACGAGACGCGACTAGAATGGGCACAGAGCCCAAACGAGGAAGACACCAAAATTGTCCAAAATTAGCTGACCATCAGCTCCAGTTGACAGCTGACTAGTCTATTGACCAAATTGCATTTGACATGCACCACAAAAAGGTCAACAACAGCCCAAACAAATTGCTTGTACAAATGCTAAAGTTGAATGAATGAACAGGGATGAAGAAAGACTGATGCGGGAACGGAGCTGGGCTGAGACACCAGGACTCCGACAAGCCAGAAGTCTCCTAGGTGGCTATAATCAAAAGCGATTTAAGCAAGTGATAGCCATGGGAAAGAATAGACTCAGAATACTTACAGGTCTACTGACAGGACATCCTAGGGCAGCATATCATGAGGCCCAAGGACATGGAAACCCTCAACCCAACAAAGATTCTAGCATTCGGGCAGGAGTAGGGATTGATGGAAGAGCTGTAGGCTCAGTAAGAGGGCACAATAGACCTTATAGGTCGCAGTGCCAACTATCCCCAATTATAATAATAATCATATATGTATATTGAAAATGTCTAAGATCTTCCATGCTGCTGCCTGTGACACAAGTTTGATCAACTAAACGATACCATTTTTAATTGCACTAGCCAAAAACAAGTGAATTTTGTAATTGATGTACTTTTCTTGGATTTTATTTGGCTGGCAGCTCGCATAATTATGGAACACTTAGCGCTTGGGCAGACAAGACGCAAAATGACGAAATTGTAGCTCAAGAAAGCGAAACCAAAGCAAACATTTGAATTACACTTTGCGCGCTTCGCGCCTCGACTTCGAATACAATTTTGCGAAAGTCGAATGAACAACATTTAAATGAAATGGGTACACAGTAAGAGAAATAATATGTTTAACTATTAAATAAATAAGGTACTTGTACCAAATAGAAACTGGACTTGTTAACTAGCCAACATTTAAACAAGGCCTTCAAACTGGGCCATAACAAGCATAACCATTTAGTACCAACTCACTAAGGGATTGCGTGGCTAACACCAAGTTATGATATTGCTGAATAAAACAAACTTAGTTAACTGGTTGAAGGACTGACAACTTAATAAAACATTTTAGTTAAGTAATAGAGATTAAAAGTTTGGCTATTATAATAAAAACCATATCTGTGATATATAACTGCCAAATGGGAAGCCTAAATTGCGTACAAACAAATTTCACAACTGAACATAATACTTTGCATATAGCTATGCTGCATTTTTTACTTCTGTGTTGCATAAATGAAAAGTATAAATTATAGCAGAACGAATTTCACAACTGACTTTCATACTAATTTGTATGATTAATTTTCAATATATATATATTTCTTTTGCTGGATCCAGTTCAAGTACTTTTATAATACGATTGCGAATTGGAATTCATTTTCAGGGAGTGATTCACAGCGTTCCTCCAGTCAGATATGAAGTTTCCAACTCGACAACACTCATTTCAATTATGCAAATAAGTCAGCAAACTAAAATATATATTATATATGAGCAATTTATATACTTACAGAAGTTAGCTCGCTGATCGACTGTGTAGAACACATCCTGGAATTCGACATCTTTGGACTGTTTGCTGAGAAGGCTGCGCGTTTGATCCATGGCGAAACTTTTTGTTTTGTTTTTAAACGTGGTTTATTGGTTTTTAATGCCTCAATGCCTTATGATCTATGTATATTGATGAGTGTGGATAGATTTATGCACGAGTATATACAAGTATATAGATGTGGCATAGAAGACAGGTATCTTAGCGGTACGTGTCGCGTTTTCGGATTGTTTCATTAGCAGTGTACACTGTGATATGTTGGGCGGAGCTTGTGGTTTGCTTGTTTTGATTTCGATTTCGATTTGGATGTGGATTTGGATTTGGATTTTGCTGTACTATATTTGGTTGGACTTTAGTTTTTTGTTATCGCTACTACTGCTCATTGGCACGCATTGCTGACTCAGTTAATTGTTTTTGTTGTGGGAGATTTAGTTTTTTTTGGGTTGTGCGACGAACGCATCGCAAGCTGTAAATACAAAATTAATCGTTTTAAATGTCGTTTGTTGTTATTCATTATTATTTTTCATTTATTTTTTAGTTGTTATCATTGTTTTTGCTTTGGGCTTTTTGCATTTGCGCTCGTGGCCTTGACAAGCCGTAATAATCTATGTTATTGTTTATCAATTTGCTGGCGGTTGCTATCAGTTGCATAAACTCGCAGTTGGCATTCCAGGAACCACGCGCCTCATTAAACTACTGAGCCTCCAGTGCACACATTATGGCTGCCGACGGCATCTATGCATTTTTATTATCTACTTAACGATGTTCAATTAAAACATCAACTCAAATATACTGTCTACAGTCCTATTCACATATATATACACACGATGTTGACAGCTCTGAAAAGAATGTGCTGAACGCTTGGAGCAAGTCAATGACCCAGTCTTGATTTCAAATATATGTGTCTATATGTTCTCTCCAATCAATTGCAATGCAATAAACAAATTCAAATAATACAAAATATAAAGCACTTAATAAAAGTAAACCATGAATATTCCTCGCAAAATCCCGTCATCAGTATAATATAAATAAAGAACTTTGGCAAATGCAGTGCAATTAATCAGATATCCCAGGAGCAGGTTAACAAACTCACTTGCCCCACAAGTCAATAAAAAAGAAAATCAACTGGAATGATTTGTGGTACACTAAGTGCCTGCTAATTTCACATAGTATAAAACAAAAGTACTAATCAGGGTGTCAAACCGAAACGAATTGAAGTTCCAGTTCCGATTCTATTCTGAAAAGTATAATAACCCCTCTAAAAACTCAAGTACTTTGGGTACCTTGATTTTTACCGGATTCTAATTGCTCCGATAACAAATATAAAAACAATTATAAAATTCGTTGGGGCAATGCAAAATGCTACTTAAAATGCTGCCACCGAATCTGGAAACAGTTAATTAATGTGAGATACTTGCGTGATAGCACAAAAATTATCATAAGCAAACCTGCTAAAATTAATAATTCATATATTAACAAACTCATTAAATATAAAACATTCAAAGGGGGGACTGACTATCTGGTTAACCGAGACAGATCCCAAAGACAAGTTTTTATACACTTGAAAATAATTTGATGACAGACAGCTGGAATGTTGGACAGTTGCTAGTCTCGCAATCAGCACTCGCGTTGCCATCAACAATCTGTCAAGTCTCCGCGATAATTATAAATGCATATTTGATAGAAGCAATCGTTGAAAAAAATGTTATACTTGCTTAAAATGCAACAATATGATACAATGTGATATGTTTAACAATATCAAGTAGGAAGTTATCAGATAAACTATACCAAGTCAATGACTAATTCCTCTTTATCCAAACTTCTATAGGAAATCAAGCAACTAAACTATAAAAACAAATATATAAACAAACAAACCTTTAAAATATATTCTGTGCGTCATCTAAAACTTGTCTAAGCTAAACAATTTAATATATGGAAAACGTTGCGAATATACTTTTTGAACCACCCCAAGACCAATACAGAGCAGAACCGAATACTTTGGTTTCTCTGAACTCTCCGATTTGCGCTCATTTATATGCCTCTTTAATGTATTTGGCGCCGTCTGATTCCTTCGCTAAGGCGTTGGAGTGTGCATGAGGCAAAGCGTCTGAAACTCGTTTTTTATATAAATACCCCAAGGAAGAAGGCGTTTTTTTATTGAGGCTATTCAGAAGCCATAAACCTTTGCATGCTTGCCAAATGGAACGCGGCTTTAGAATAAAGGGGAAGAGCAAATAAGAAAGAAAGAAAGAAGCAAAGAAAAGAGAGGAGAGAGGAGAAGAGCTGACACTTATCCTATCACTCGGAAATAGGCGATAATTCAAAATTTGCATATTTGCTTAATTAATGACAATTTCTTATGTCTGATTTTCGATTTCTTTTTGAGCACGATTCTATTCTATGTGACACTATCGAGAATGACGCGAGGAAGGCCAAACTTTTGACTCATGCCTAGTATTAAGTAATTGTAAAAATACCAGTTCATTGTCGAGAAAGTTTTCTACATAACATATATAAGGCGTTCCTCGAATTAGTAAACGTGACAAGTGGAAGCTGTCAATTGGAGCAACTTTCAAAGAGCTACTGCAATTTGTTTATAAATAATTCATAAGTACTACCATATTCATTTTGCAAATATATTCCACTAACTGAGTCTGATATACTAAGCGCTATGTGAAATGCACATACATTTCGTAATTTGATTCCCTTATATTCTCATTCTCATTCATCATTCTGTACTGGAAATCCAGATAATGTATACATGTGTATAAATATGTGGAAAATAAATATAGCATTGAAACGACAATGTGTGTAATTTGCCTTTTAAATGCCAACGAAACAATGTATTTAGCTTTACTATAACAATCACTTTCCAATCAGACAATTTTCTAATATTTATAGTAAATACTCAACTATTTAATTGATGCTGGTATTTCTCAGCGCAAAGGACTGATACAATGATCTTGACAATTAGTTGACAGCGTCAACAGAGTCGAAGGCCAAATGCCCAACAAAATCAATGATTAATCTTTTCTGGAGATAATTGATTACTAATCAGCCCGAACAAAGCAGAAACCACAAAATCATTTTTTTCTCGCTAATTTCTTTCTTAAGCATTTATCATTATTATTTAAGAGTTTGAGTGTGATTTCCTTGTGTACGAATATTAATACTAAAGCGCACTTGGATTCCCTTTTTTATATTATTTTTTGCTGATTAGCTGGGAGTAATAAGCTGAAATTCATGCTTAAACCTTAAACTGCGTTCCAAATAATTGCAACAGTAAACGAACTTTTAACGATGCAATTTAATCACACGGATAAATGAAGTTGCAAGTGCAATTATTACTCATGCATTAAGTGTCAATTGAGTTCATCATAAGTGACACTTTAAGAAATAACATAATTGATTTCCTAGGTGCAACAACTAAAGCATCGCTTAAGCCTCAATTAGTGTAAGTGCTCGCTTATCTTGTCAAATATCACTCAGACTGTTTGCATTCTCATTATGCATTTTTGAATCGATTCCACCATTCTATCGTCCACTCCTAAAGTGAGGTGAGTAAATGGAAAGCAGTGAGGTGAGTAAATGGAAAGCAGTGAGTGCGAGGAAGGCAGCGAAGGCGCAACAGGGTAACGGATAACAGCGAAACCACTCCCACTCCCACTTCCATACGCATACCCATCTCGTCGAGTGTAAACAGTACACAAAAGAGATTGCAACAAAAACGTTGCACGCACTTCTTTCGTTTATTTTGTTTGTATTTATTTGCACTTACATATGTATATGTATTTGTCTTACACTTTGCAGTTGGAATGCGGGAATAAAGACAAGAACAACGAAAAACACACCAAATGCATTTAGCATTTCACAAAGCTTCCTTTGTGACCAATCCAAAAAACAGCAACAGCAGCAACAAAGATTTGACAAAAAACTGCAGGCGAAACTTTCGCTAACTGCAAACTGTTTGTTTTTATTTTTCCCTTTGCATTTCAGATTGTTTACCTATTAAATTATTTGGACATCTGCACAGCACTCACAATTTGCCATACATTTTGTTTTGTTATTACACTAACCTCGCGCTTCTCGTATTGTTTATTATCAAAAGTAAAGTGGACGGCGCGAACTTTTCAAGCGCGGAACGAACGTGTCCAAACTTAGCGGCGATACGGAAACAACTGAGCGAAGCGCAGCGAAGTCGCCAATGCTCACGTTCGTCAACATTATTCAACCATGTGTGTGTGTGTGTTTATGTTTGTGCGTGTTGGTTTGTGTGTGTGCTCAAAGGTGGCTTAGCCCATGCTGTTTGTTTACTTTGCTCAAAATCTGCCAATTTATTTAATTTGCCGGCTTCGGTTGCCATTCATCTAATAAACTCTTATCAACAATTGCCTTTTGTCGCTGCCCCTCAACTAGCAATAGTTGAATTATCTCTTGTCCAAGTTACTGCATAATAATACACTTCGATACTTTAGTGTATATTCAAATGTTCGCGCTCACATTTCAATAACAGTTGGCCTGCCTGCATAAAGAAGCAGCTTGAATGTGTATTCTCGCTATTGATTTTTGTATAAGCTATTGTGACTTTGCACTTTAACGTTTGGCGCTTAAACATATATTCAAATGTTGGCGCTCATGTTTCAAAAGCAGTTGGCAGTGCATGACTATGCAGCTTGAACGTGTACTCTCGCTATTAATTATTGTCTATTGTGACTTTGGACTTTTAACGCCGTTTTAAAAGTTGCGTAGCAAAATACATAAAAAGTTAGCCAGACGGAATCCTCAGGAACAACATAACCCATGACTTTTGCCAGTTTTGATAGCTTTGAGTCGTGTTGCATAACTTTATTTAGTTTTGTTTTTAGTTAAGCTTAGTCCGCTCACGCGAAACGGCTTTTCGTCGGAGCACCACCAAGTGGAGACAGACAGACAAATCCATCCATTCAATCGCTAACAATATGCCTAAAATCTACATATATATGTACAAAATAATATCTAAAATATAATTCTCTTTTTAGTTTTTGCTTTTTGTTTCAGACGTCTGCAGCGCGCCGAGTTTCTTGACTAGGGAGGGGGGTGAAGAGGAGCTTTGATTTTGTGTGTGGGAGGAACTGCAACTATATTTTTCATAGTCTATATAGCCTATATAGCTACTATGATATCTGGCAGCATTGAGCCCTTCTAGCAGCCATGTTCTGGCTCTCCCAATGCGTCTGCAAATATATAGATGAGAGATGGAAAATGAGTCTTGCGAGAGCCTCTTTAGTTAATTACATAGATATAGTAGATTTGATAAACGTGTTTTGTATACAGAATGTGATTTTAATTTGTATATTATAATGTTTGACTTTGACTAATAATAATAATAATTGCAAGCAAAGAAAAGCGGAAATCATAGAATCAGATGATTTATTTAAGTTAACCACATATACACGCAAATATAACTAAATTCAGCTGCAAATCTACAGATGAGGTGACTGTGACTCTTGCTATATTCAAAATAAACGAAATAAAAAAGAAAACAGAAAAAATAAACAAAATTGTTGAATATTTTTTACATTTTAAACTCTAAAACTTAAGAATATGATTTTGAAACGGCTTGATTCCAAGTGACGAATTTCTGAAAAATCAACGTAGATGCTCTAAGAAAAATGTCAATCTGTTGAAACTAATTTTCGAAAATGATCAATTAATTCATATTTCAAATATTTGAATTTTGTTTTTTGGTTTTGTTTGTTTTTTTTTTTTATAAGGATTAATTAGCTTTATTAGTAATAAATTTTCAATCAAATATGTATGGTTTTCTCGTTTTTAATTGAAACACAAAATAAGGAAACATAATTTGTGTGTGCATCGAAAAAAGGAGCGTATTGAAAGGCTCCTCTCTTCAAGATCCTCAACCATTGGCATCACCCTATATTATGTTAGGTCTTTATATAAATATATATATATAGTATTTAGTATTGCTTATCTAACGATACCCAATGCATCTTCTTACTACCACTTCAATTTGGCTAAAACAACACAGACAGCTATAATCTGTGTGTGTGTGTGTTTGTCTTTTGCTTACTGCGATCCATTTTGTAATAATTTTAGTGTTATTTTCAAAAATATGTTGCTATTACTGTATTTTGGTTGTGTATTGTTTTTTTCATTCTTGCTTTTTGGAATGCACACGAGAGGAGACGGAGTCGGGTCGCTAAAAGGGTCTAAAAGTGCTTAAATGGAAATTAGTTTACCCATTTACTGATTATGTCCTGCAAGAGATAAGAGCAGAGAGAGAGTGAGGAAATTCTTTAACGGATTGATTAACAATTGCAAAATAAACAAATTAAGCAAAATCAAGAAGAATAATGCTCCGAACTCACCTTGACATCACTCATCTCCTCATCGGATGAGGAGTGCGAGAGTCCGCTGTACGTTTTAAAGGTGACATTCTTCATGAACGATTTGAGCAGACTGGCGCTGAGTTGGCCAAATTTATAAGGCACCACGGGATCGTAATCTCCGTGCGCTTGAAATATGGGCACCTCATCGCTGCTGGCCTTGGCGCCGGGGAACTGCTTGTGCAGTGGCAGCCAACACGAGAGTGCAACAACCCCAGCCAGCGGTTGAGCAAATGTCAGCGCCGAGTAGAGAGCCAAAGCTCCGCCCTGCGAGAAACCGCCGAGCACAATGCGATTGGCCGGTATGCCGGCGTTCACCTCCTTCTGTATCATTGTGTGCACGTCGTCACGGGCCGCACGTATGCCCGGCTCATCCTCCGGCCCCCCAATATCCAGGGTCTTCAGATCGAACCACGACGGCATACGAAAGCCGGCATTCAACGAGACGGGCTGTGTTGGCGCCGTCGGACAAATCACCTTCATGAACGGTGGACGTATGGCAGCCAAAGCACTGCTCCAGCCATGCCTGCAAAGCAATTCATTAATAACCATGTCGATTAAATGCATAAATGCAAGGCATAATGCTGCTGCTGATATTCACCCAGTGTCGCCCAAGCCGTGCATGAAGATGAGCTGCAAGTGAATGCAAGAGATTAGCGAATTGGAGTCCGTGCTGCCAATGTTTACATACCGTTGCTGTTTGCTTGGCCGTTGCCTCGACAATGACCGGTGCTGCCATATCGATAGTTAAGCCTCTTTTACCGCAAAACAACAAATTATTTTCCAGGTACGCTGTGCGTTTGCTGGAAAACGAAAACAACGACTGCTTGTTAAATTCTATTCATATAGACGACAATCAGAGACGCATGTTGTTAGTTATGTCATGTTCGAAAACAAGTAAGAAAAAAACTATTTTAGACACGCCGAAGTCTCTATACCCTTGCAGAAAAGTATATATATTAGTTTAATCGGTGGCAGACAGACTAATTAAATAGATGAATAGATAAATATAAATTAATACATATTTACATATATATATAGACGTATTCATCTAATACTTCACAAATTGTACAACAAAATTATAAACACCTCTGCAAGTGTATCAAAAACCAAAGCAAAATTAGCAATATTGATTTTGCGATAACAGAACGAAATACACTTAACAGCTTCAAATTGTCATATTAAAGTGTATATTTTTTTGATGATTTGCAATTATTTAAAATACAATTTGCGTCGAAAATTTGTACAAGTTTTTTTTTTTGATTAATTTATGTAAAATAGACAAGCAAACGCAATGAAATTTGACAACTGGAAAAGAGAACGAACATTTATTTCCTACTCTATGAATTGATAGTTTCCTAAGTTTAGAGCTTAACTTAATAATATATTAACTGAAATATATATTAACTTTACCAATATATTAAGTTGCTTTTAATTTAATTTAAGTTATTTACTAGACGACACCAAACAGTTTACAGAGCTAGCTGAGAGCTAGGCAGGCGGATGCGCTTGTGTGTCTGTGCATGCGGCCTGGCCATTGACATATGTAAATATCGATAGTGCGATAGTTTTTTCGTGTTTTATGTGTTCTTGCAGCCCTGCATGATGGTGATAATCGATGAAGATTACAAGCTGATTTTGCCGTGCACGAAATATTTGAAATACAAACTTTGTTATATATTTACTTTATTATTCATGAGTTAAGCAGTATAATAGATATAAGCTATCATTTTGTTTTCCGCTAAGTTGAAATTAATGGCGGGAAGGGCTTTTGTTTGGACACAACCAATTTGTTGTGGGCCTGTGAAATGTAGCCCTTGATTTTGCCATCGTAAATGAGATTTGCGATGATGCAGTGCGCCTCATCCAGCGAGACATCCGTCACGCCTACAAACTGCAGCGCCGACAAGAAATCACCCATGTCCAGCTGATGGGTCTGCCTGATGACGAAGACTTTCTTGAAAAGATTTCGATATACAATAAACTTTAGTTTCTCGACAAGCAAATAAATGCCACTGCGTATCAGGAACAATTCCTGTTCCTGTACAATCTCATCGAACTTGTTCACATTGCCGGCCTTGAGGGCTAGGGCCAGATCATGGAAGAACAGCAGATCGAAGCGTTCCAGCAAAGATTTGCATGGCAAATATCCGAGCAACATTTTCACCGGCACCAAATAGATGAGAATCAGACGTTTGTTCCTTGTAAATCGGTTTGGGCAGTGGGTAAAAGCATATGAGAGATCCTCCACAGCCATCTGATAGTTGGAATCGAACATGGCTCGTCGTCCGACAAAGTACTTGTAGGTGATCTGCTCCGGCAGAGGAAAACTGTCCTTAAACACACAGTTGTCAATGGCACGGATGAGGGGCTTACACAAGTGGAGTTTATTTATGCGAAAATAGACCTTGAACAGTTGATTCACCAGGTTCATCATGCCCAGGCGTTTGGTCTCCTCCTCGGAGGCACGTCCATCTGCAGCACAGACCCGAAAACAGGCCATCATACAATCCGTAGCCTTCTCTAAAATATGGCCCGGCGTGAAACCGCCACAATGTTTCTCGCAGGCCTGCGCCAGATAGCGCAGATCAAGGCATACCCGGTACATGAGGGGCAGGCACCAGTTCTCGTCCTTGAGCTGCTGCAGCAACTTAACCACCGCAGTGCAGCTTGCCGCCTGGTGGTTGTAGGCCTCCATATAAATGGGTGGCTCCTGCGCCAAATAGTAGAGCACCTTTAAATGCGCACTGACAACCTCATCCAGTGGTGCCTTCAGCATGCGTTCCACGAGCTTCTCCGGTTGTGCGATGTACAAATTGTGATTCTGGACGTGAACATCGCGCAGCGACAGAAATATGGCCAAATTATCGCCATCGTAATCCTCGGCGGCGCGCAAAACGCCCGCCAAATAATTGTTGACGGTGCCAAACATCTTTCTCACAGTGTGGCTGGATGAATGAATGTATTAAAAACAGCAGGATCAGCTTAGTCTTCAATTAATATTTTGTGTAAATTGAAATGTTTCGAGCTGCTTCTTCTTCATCACATTTCACAATTAGCATTTACTAAAATATTAACAGACCTATCGATAGTTCGTGCATTGGTATGTGACCAGTGTGTACACACTTGAGCACAATTACTTTCATTTAAAAATAACTGCATTTTCAAATACATAGTATACATCAAATCTGTTTTTTTAACCAAATATATGACAAGAAGGTCAAGATGATTTCTATATTTAAATGATGTACGCATATACATCGTTGTTTATTTATATTTAAAGAAAGCTGTCAATGAAATTAGTTTGAAGATGAACCAAGAAGGCTTTTCCCATTCGTTTACGTTTTGGTGAATGCGACAAACGCGCCTGATTTTAATAAACAACAAACACAATAAGTGCACATGGGATGTTCACGCCAAATTTTCTTTTGAGCAATGGAAAAAAAATGCCTATGATCGGACTGGGCACATGGCGAGTAAGTCTTATTGAATAATCACAAAATAGCGGCGACAAAAAATATTTTACATATATTATAGTTTTCATTGCCAATGCCAAATAGAGCTTTTTGAGCTTTCAAGGCTGCATTGCACATGCAACAATGCACTAAAGAGTTAAACGTTTTTTTTTGCGCAGAGTCCACCAGATGTTATTACACAGGCCGTAAAGGATGCTATAGATATAGGATATCGTCACTTTGATTGCGCCCATATTTACGGGAATGAGGCACAAGTTGGCGATGCAATTGCCGACAAGCTCGCAGAAGGTGCTGTATCACGGTAAATACTGTTTAAAATCGGAAAATAAATTATCGATTATTAATGCACGAACTTCTTCTGAGGCGCAGTGATGAACTGTTCATTACGAGCAAGCTGTGGAATACCCATCATAGACCGGATCTAGTGCGTTCCGCCTGCGAAACGAGCATGCGAAATTTGGGAGTCGACTATCTGGATTTGTATCTAATGCATTGGCCGATGGCATACAAATCAGGCGATAATTTATATCCAACATGCCCCGACACTGGCAAAGCGGTCTTTGAGAATATCGATTTCGTGGATACGTGGCGAGCAATGGAGGATTTGGTGGACAATGGTCGGTGCCACGCTATCGGTGTTTCCAATTTCAATGAGCAGCAAATCAATCGACTGCTTAGCGTTGCTAAACTGAAACCGGTTGTGCTTCAAATCGAATGCCATCCATATTTGCGCCAGAAAAGCCTCATCACGCTGTGTTATGACAATGCGATTGCTGTGACAGCATACAGCTCGCTGGGATCGGCACACACACCGTACGAGAAGCCCGGAGCATATCCGCTGCTAAAGCATCCCGTCCTTCTGGAAATCGCAGCCAAATATGAGAGGTCGCCGGCACAAGTCCTGTTGCGCTACCAGACACAGTCGGGTATCATTGTGATACCGCGCTCGGTGAGCAAACATCACATGTACGAGAATTTCAAGAAGATCTGGGACTTTGGGCTAGACAACGACGATCTGCAGGCCATCGACGATCTCGATTGCAATGGCCGTATCATGACCATGAAAGCGGCCTATGGGCATCCACATCATCCCTTTGAAACGGAGGCTTAAAACTCAAAAATATAAATATAGTATTATTTCGTTTAAAAATTAATTAGTGTCAAATGGATCTAAATTTAACTATTAATAAATTATGAATCTCATATATATTGAAGGATTCACTGGGGTCTATTAAGCTACGCTCTACGATTAAACTAGTTTGTGCTACTAATCTGCCTATTCTAAACAAGAAAAACAAAGCAATCGCTGAATAAATATTGCAACAAAAATATATTATTAATTTCATTAAGATGGATGCTTCTTTGAGAAATTGCATTGGACTTATTAGCGCCACAATGCAAAGTACAATTAGATGTTATGCAGAAAGAAAATAAGATAATTTTAGATGGTATGAGTTTTTTTTAAATGGCGATGATGGAGAAGAGATTCCAACGATATGGTTTGGCACTTGGGTAAGTCTAAGAAGTCTTATTTGTAACATGTTTAATAAATAAATAAAAATGATAAACATTCAAATGCAACAAAAGGTGCTCAGCCTTCAATAAGTATTTCAAATTGAACTCAAAAAACAATCGTAAAGCGATCGCACAGCTGTTATCGATAGAACCATGTGTTTGCCAAAAGCTCCGTAAAAATTTTGCCCGCCACTGGCGTATAAAAGCGACAAACAGCTGTGTGCTCCGTGCATAGTTTCTTCAAGCTTTGAACCAATTCGACGCAAAACGAATTAGTTTAAATATTTACTGCAATACTCAACAAGAACTGAGCACAAAGAGAACGACATCATGGCTAGCGCAGTGCCAACGATCAAATTAAATAGTGGTCACAGCATTCCCATAATCGGTTTGGGCACTTGGAATGTAAGTAAATGTGATAATTTACAGTTACATACTGAATACATGTATATTTATTGGTATTGGTATCGCTATTGATACATAACTAAAATCGTTATCTTGTACTTTTCCGTTGCCAACATCAACTATAGTTTTTTCTCGCAGTTGTGAAATGGGAACGCAAATAATAATTTGCAGGGTGCGGCGTCTGTTTTCCGCCGGCTGTGTGTGTGTGTGTGGTTCTGAAATATTTGCAATGGCCGTAATTCAACAAGTGATAATCAGATCTCCAGCAATGTTTTACAACATGTACGTTTTGAATACACTCTTATGCACTAAGGTGACCTCTTTTCCGAAATTTTCAAAAGTGCCATGTCTCCCCTTATTAATAAATTATTTGTAGTACATACTTAAATCTATGCTTATCGAGTTTTCATGCTCAAAAGTGATTGTGATAACCTGTACAAATGAATGGTTATAGCAAAGGTATATTCGAATCATTTAAGTTTTTATGTATTTACTTTGGGTAATAAGATCATTTGCTAGAGCATATACGATTAATAATTATTTATGTATATTGTGGGTATTTTGATTTATAAATAAATATATTACAAAAGTTAGGTTTTTACAGAAACGTATTTATCAAGGTCGTCTGATTAAGTTGTAGAAAATATATGCTCCTACTGATAAGGCAGCTAAAATAAGCATATTTTAATCATTCCAATTAAGTCAAACAACTACTAAAGATGAATTATGGCTTGAATTATGAATTATATATTAATTAGGCAAGTAACCTTTAACCCATAAGCCATTAATTTGAATTATGTTGGTTTATTTCAGAGCCCCCGTGGTGAAGTGGAGCAGGCTGTCAAAACTGCCATCGATGTTGGATATCGGCACATTGACTGTGCCTTCGTCTATGAGAACGAGGCTGAAGTCGGCGATGGCATTGAGGCCAAGATAAAGGAAGGCGTTGTTAAGCGGTGTGCTTATCCCCACATTTACATTATTCTTTCTATTAACAACTTTTTTTTTTGCTTGTAGTGAGGATTTGTTCATCACTAGCAAGCTGTGGAATACTTTCCACCGACCCGAATTGGTGAAGGGCGCTCTTGAAAATACATTGAAACTGTTGAAGCTTAAGTATGTGGATCTGTACTTGATTCACTGGCCAATGGGTTTTAAGGAGGGCAGCGAACTGTTCCCAGCCGACGAGAATGGCAAAATTCAGTATTCGCCGGACGATTACGTGGACACCTGGAAGGAGATGGAGAAACTGGTTGAGGCGGGCCTAGTCAAATCAATTGGCGTTTCCAACTTCAATAAAAATCAAATTGAACGCGTCTTGGCGATTGCCAAAATTGTGCCAGCCACAAATCAGATCGAATGCCATCCCTATCTAACCCAGAAGAAGCTGTGTGATTTCTGTAAATCGAAGAATATTGCCATAACAGCTTATAGCCCGTTGGGCAGCCCAAATCGACCATGGGCCAAAGCGGGTGATCCAGTTATCCTGGAGGAAGAAGCTGTAAGCCGTAACATAAAATAACGAAAAGTTTTTTCTCTACAGTTTGTCCTCTTATAGATTAAGAAAATTGCTGCGGCCAAGGGTAAGACACCTGGCCAGATTCTGATTCGCTATCAGGTGCAGCGCAACAACATTGTTATACCCAAATCGGTGACCAAGGAACGAATCGAATCAAACTTCAAAGTCTTTGATTTCGAGCTGACACCCGAGGAAATCAAAACCATTGAGAGTTTCGAGTGCAATGGTCGTCTGGTGCCACTGCTGAAGTAAGTTTCCTATAGCTATCATATTACTTTATAAGAATTAATTTCATCATTATCACGCATACCAAACTGTAGCTTACTTTTTTCTTTGTCTTCTTTTTTTTTAATAATTTAGTGATGCTGGTCATAAGCACTATCCATTTCATGAAGAATATTAAATTAAATCTCAATAAATCTTATGTTATCCATATGGGAAACATGAGCTAGAAATTGAATTATGATAGTAGTTAAATAAATATTTATGTCAAAACTAAGAACCAGCAACCCGAGAAGCAAAGACGTATGTTTAATTTACACTCTTACGGCGTATTCATTTTCTTTATTCACGTGTTATTTGCACTCCAAATAGTTAAACGCTTGTGAACCCCAATCATTGTTTGTATATTTAGTCTGACAAGTTAGACCTTACAAGTTAAGCATGAAAATATCTGATAAATCCACTAACAATTATAGATTAATTATGTTGCATTAAAGTAAGAGTTCTTTCAGTTTGCAAGTTTTTGTATGCCATTGTTAAAAATACTTTATTCCTTAAGATAACTATTTTTATTCCTTGAATCAATTACTTATACTATATCATTTCGATATTTTGCAGCCACTATGGTCATCCTCACCATCCATTCGAAAATGATGAATACTAAATGGAGCTCAATGTTTACAACTGTTCTACGCGATAAATTTTATACATATGGTATAACGATAATTATAAATGATTATGAAATATATATGTACACATAAAATATGTCATAATTATGGTTCTAAACTGCTGTGAGCTCAAATAAACAGGCTTTGTCTACGCAGCACGCTTTTTAAGTATTTCAACTTCTTGGCAATTGCTGCAAATTTGACGTAAGACTCTTGGAAAGAATGGCAATTGTATACTTTTAGCTTTGAGCAAATATTTTGCACAGGTGTTTATTTCTTTTCTATTTCAGAGATCGGGTTCAGTATCAAGTGCCTAATTTTACCCTGAACCCCTTTAATATAAGAAATAGGGTTTGCTGGTTTTCTGCAAATGTATGCAACAGGCAGAAGAATTCTACTCGGACCCCATAAAGTACATACAAGGTCTGACAAATAAGTAATGAGACTAAGTCCATAAAATACGTATATTTAAGAATTAAGGTACATTGATGTGATCCCCTTCAAAGTACTCCCCTCCCGCAACTACACACTGGTTCCAACGTTTCTTCCAGCTTTCGTAACATTTCTGGAAGGCTTCGACTGGAATGTCCTTTAGTACCCTCGTCACGGAGGTCTGGATGTCAGTTATGGACTCAAAATGCGTTCCTTTCACGGCCAATTTTGTTTGGGGGAACAAGAAGAAGTCACAGGGTGACATATCCGGCGAATAGGGCGCTTGCAGCAACACTGCGATGTTTTTAGAGGTCAAAAACTGCGACACACTGAAGGCACGATCGGCGGTACCATCTTTGCACACAGCTTTTTCATGGACAAATCATCAGTTAAAATTTTTCTGATGGTTTCTCGTTTCAAATTAAGATCATCAGCCAACATTCGAATGGTTAGCCGCCGATCTTGATGCACGAGAGTGCGCACACGCTGAACATTGTTGTCAGTTCGAGCTTCAACCGGCCTCCCACTTCGCGGTTCATCCCCGACGCTCTCACGACCATTTTTAAAATCTTTATGCCATCGAAACACCTGAGCACGACTCAGGGCTTCATCACCGAACACTTTGACCAATTTACCGTACGTTTCCGTAACAGAATCGCCGAGTTTAACGCAAAATTTAATCGCGTACCGCTGTTCAATATTACGTCGTTCCCATATTCGTGACACGCCTTACAAACACGTTGGCGAAAACACAACACAGCTGGAGAACTATCGAACGTACGAAAGTCGCGAGCACATGTATCGATAGAGGAGGGATGGGAGATTAATCGACCGAAGTTTCAGGTTCGCAGTGTTACCACAAGCGCGGCTACAAAATCAGTCTCATTACTTATTTGTCAGACCTCGTATGTATATTCTTGATTAGGATCAACAACCGACAACCTATATTCCAAATTTGAAGTCTCGAGCTCGAGAGACTATAAGTCTCTGACATCAGCGTGTTCTTACAGACAGACGGACATGGCTAGTTGTTTCAAATATTTTTGGGAGTTAGTATTGCCAAAGAATACATCAGACTTACGCAAATACTAAGAAAGTCAGACAATTGCTTTGAGCAAATATTTTGAACATGTGTTTATGTCTTTTCTATTTAGGAGCAAGAATTTTTGATCGAACAATAGAAGTAGCAAATGTTTTGCAACAATGCAAAATTTGTTGAGCAGCACAAAAGCATCTACGCAAATAGCCAAAGCAGAATGTCAACAAACCCCGAACAGTTTTGGAAAGTATAAAAGGGGCCCAATTGTCGTTTTGGCCAACAGATAAAATTGAGCATTGGAAATTCGTAGGCCATGCGTATATTTTGTATTGCCCTCTTGGGCGCTTTCGTGGCACTCGCATCGGGTGCTTCCATTCAAAAGGAGACTGCATTGAGCACTGAGAAATTAACGGCTCTGCCCGCAGCCAACACTCCATGTTGTGAAGGAGTGAGACAAACTCTTCTAGACATTCGCAAAGATATTCGATTGTGGCTCTTGGATAGACTTTTCGGTAAATTGGTTCTTATGCATGATGGTGAACTTTTGGGAAATCACAAACATGTGAACTGTGCTCAAAATCGGATTACCTCATCAGCGGATACATTGGGAGCTGGACAGAATACCGATCAATTTGCCACGATTATAAACACAATTAGAAAGACGATTCCGCATAATCACAAAACTTCCGGTCGGTTTGACATTTTTAAAAGTGACACCAAAGATCAATCTAGCTCAACCACAACCACAACAACTTCTGAATCTAAGAAACCCAACTCATTGGATTATCCCGATGTAAAAGACACATCCAGTGAGAGTAACACAGTTGTAGAGTCTGGAAACACCGCTCAATCTGAATCAAGCCAATCCAGCTCAACATCCGGCGGAGACACTGTTCTTGGAAGTGGTGACTCTAACCAATCTAGCTCAACAACAACTACAACAACGACAACTTCAGAAGGATCTGAGAAATCGAGTCCTGTTGTAAAAGACGCTTCTAATGAGAGTAACACAGTTGTAGAGCCTGGAAACACCGCTCAATCTGAATCAAGTCAATCCAGCTCAACATCCGGCGGAGACACTGTTGTTGGAAGTGGTGACTCGCAACAATCTAGCTCAACAACAACCACTACGACAACTTCAGAAGGATCTGAGAAATCGAGTCCCGTTGTAAAAGACGCTTCCAGTGAGAGTAACACAGTTATAGAGTCTGAAAACACCGCTCAATCTGAATCAAGTCAATCCAGCCCAGCATCCGGCGGAGACACTGTTGTTGGAAGTGGTGACTCGCAACAATCTAGCTCAACAACAACAACCACTACGACAACTTCAGAAGGATCTGAGAAATCGAGTCCCGTTGTAAACGACGCTTCCAGTGAGAGTAACACAGTTGTAGAGTCTGGAAACACCGCTCAATCTGAATCAAGTCAATCCAGCTCAACATCCGGCGGAGACACTATTGTTGGAAGTGGTGACTCGCAACAATCTAGCTCGACAACAACAACAACAACCACTACGACAACTTCAGAAGGATCTGAGAAATCGAGTCCCGTTGTAAACGACGCTTCCAGTGAGAGTAACACAGTTGTAGAGTCTGGAAACACCGCTCAATCTGAATCAAGTCAATCCAGCTCAACATCCGGCGGAGACACTGTTGTTGGAAGTGGTGGCTCGCAACAATCTAGCTCAACAACAACAACAACAACCACTACGACAACTTCAGAAGGATCTGAGCAATCGAGTCCCGTTGTCAAGGACGCATCCAGTGAGAGTAACACAGTTGTAGAGTCTGGAAACACCGCTCAATCTGAATCAAGTCAATCCAGCTCAACATCCGGCGGAGAGACTGTTGTGGGAGGTGGTATCTCAGAACAATCTACCTCGACAACAACAGCCACTACGACAACTTCAGAAGGATCTGAGAAATCGAGTCCCGTTGTAAAAGACGCTTCCAGTGAGAGTAACACAGTTATAGAGTCTGAAAACACCGCTCAATCTGAATCAAGTCAATCCAGCCCAGCATCCGGCGGAGACACTGTTGTTGGAAGTGGTGACTCTCAACAATCTAGCTCAACAACAACAACCACTACGACAATTTCAGAAGGATCTGAGAAATCGAGTCCCGTTGTAAACGACGCTTCCAGTGAGAGTAACACAGTTATAGAGTCTGAAAACACCGCTCAACCTGAATCAAGTCAATCCAGCCCAGCATCCGGCGGAGACACTGTTGTTGGAAGTGGTGACTCTCAACAATCTAGCTCGACAACAACAACAACAACCACTACGACAACTTCAGAAGGATCTGAGAAATCGAGTCCCGTTGTAAACGACGCTTCCAGTGAGAGTAACACAGTTGTAGAGTCTGGAAACACCGCTCAATCTGAATCAAGTCAATCCAGCTCAACATCCGGCGGAGACACTATTGTTGGAAGTGGTGACTCGCAACAATCTAGCTCAACAACAACAACCACTACGACAACTTCAGAAGGATCTGAGAAATCGAGTCCCGTTGTAAACGACGCTTCCAGTGAGAGTAACACAGTTGTAGAGTCTGGAAACACCGCTCAATCTGAATCAAGTCAATCCAGCTCAACATCCGGCGGAGACACTATTGTTGGAAGTGGTGACTCGCAACAATCTAGCTCGACAACAACAACAACAACCACTACGACAACTTCAGAAGGATCTGAGAAATCGAGTCCCGTTGTAAACGACGCTTCCAGTGAGAGTAACACAGTTGTAGAGTCTGGAAACACCGCTCAATCTGAATCAAGTCAATCCAGCTCAACATCCGGCGGAGACACTGTTGTTGGAAGTGGTGGCTCGCAACAATCTAGCTCAACAACAACAACAACAACCACTACGACAACTTCAGAAGGATCTGAGCAATCGAGTCCCGTTGTCAAGGACGCATCCAGTGAGAGTAACACAGTTGTAGAGTCTGGAAACACCGCTCAATCTGAATCAAGTCAATCCAGCTCAACATCCGGCGGAGAGACTGTTGTGGGAGGTGGTATCTCAGAACAATCTACCTCGACAACAACAGCCACTACGACAACTTCAGAAGGATCTGAGAAATCGAGTCCCGTTGTAAAAGACGCTTCCAGTGAGAGTAACACAGTTATAGAGTCTGAAAACACCGCTCAATCTGAATCAAGTCAATCCAGCCCAGCATCCGGCGGAGACACTGTTGTTGGAAGTGGTGACTCTCAACAATCTAGCTCAACAACAACAACCACTACGACAACTTCAGAAGGATCTGAGAAATCGAGTCCCGTTGTAAACGACGCTTCCAGTGAGAGTACCACAGTTATAGAGTCTGAAAACACCGCTCAACCTGAATCAAGTCAATCCAGCCCAGCATCCGGCGGAGACACTGTTGTTGGAAGTGGTGACTCTCAACAATCTAGCTCAACAACAACAACCACTACGACAACTTCAGAAGGATCTGAGCAATCGAGTCCCGTTGTAAACGACGCTTCCAGTGAGAGTAACACAGTTATAGAGTCTGAAAACACCGCTCAATCTGAATCAAGTCAATCCAGCCCAGCATCCGGCGGAGACGCTGTTGTTGGAAGTGGTGACTCGCAACAATCTAGCTCAACAACAACAACCACTACGACAACTTCAGAAGGATCTGAGAAATCGAGTCCCGTTGTAAACGACGCTTCCAGTGAGAGTAACACAGTTATAGAGTCTGAAAACACCGCTCAATCTGAATCAAGTCAATCCAGCCCAGCATCCGGCGGACACACTGTTGTTGGAAGTGGTGACTCGCAACAATCTAGCTCAACAACAACAACCACTACGACAACTTCAGAAGGATCTGAGAAATCGAGTCCCGTTGTAAACGAAGCTTCCAGTGAGAGTAACACAGTTGTAGAGTCTGGAAACACCGCTCAATCTGAATCAAGTCAATCCAGCTCAACATCCGGCGGAGACACTGTTGTTGGAAGTGGTGACTCCCAACAATCTAGCTCAACAACAACCACTTCGACAACTTCAGAAGGATCTGAGCAATCGAGTCCCGTTGTCAAGGACGCATCCAGTGAGAGTAGCACAGTTGTAGAGTCTGGAAACACCGCTCAATCTGAATCAAGTCAATCCAGCTCAACATCCGGCAGAGACACTGTTGTTGGAAGTGGTGACTCGCAACAATCTGGCTCAACAACAACAACAACAACCAGTACGACAACTTCAGAAGGATCTGAGCAATCGAGTCCCGTTGTAAACGACGCTTCCAGTGAGAGTAACAGAGTTATAGAGTCTGAAAACACCGCTCAATCTGAATCAAGTCAATCCAGCCCAGCATCCGGCGGAGACAGTGTTGTTGGAAGTGGTGACTCGCAACAATCTAGCTCAACAACAACAACCACTACGACCACTTCAGAAGGATCTGAGAAATCGATTCCCGTTGTAAACGACGCTTCCAGTGAGAGTAACACAGTTGTAGAGTCTGGAAACACCGCTCAATCTGAATCAAGTCAATCCAGCTCAACTTCCGGCGGAGACACTGTTGTTGGAAGTGGTGACTCGCAACAATCAAGCTCAACAACAACAACCACTACGACAACTTCAGAAGGATCTGAGAAATCGATTCCCGTTGTAAACGACGCTTCCAGTGAGAGTAACACAGTTGTAGAGTCTGGAAACACCGCTCAATCTGAATCAAGTCAATCCAGCTCAACATCCGGCGGAGACACTGTTGTTGGAAGTGGTGACTCGCAACAATCTAGCTCAACAACAACAACCACTACGACAACTTCAGAAGGATCTGAGAAATCGAGTCCCGTTGTAAACGACGCTTCCAGTGAGAGTAACACAGTTATAGAGTCTGAAAACACCGCTCAATCTGAATCAAGTCAATCCAGCCCAGCATCCGGCGGAGACGCTGTTGTTGGAAGTGGTGACTCGCAACAATCTAGCTCAACAACAACAACCACTACGACAACTTCAGAAGGATCTGAGAAATCGAGTCCCGTTGTAAACGACGCTTCCAGTGAGAGTAACACAGTTGTAGAGTCTGGAAACACCGCTCAATCTGAATCAAGTCAATCCAGCTCAACATCCGGCGGAGACACTGTTGTTGGAAGTGGTGACTCGCAACAATCAAGCTCAACAACAGCAACCACTACGACAACTTCAGAAGGATCTGAGAAATCGAGTCCCGTTGTAAACGACGCTTCCAGTGAGAGTAACACAGTTGTAGAGTCTGGAAACACCGCTCAATCTGAATCAAGTCAATCCAGCTCAACATCCGGCGGAGACACTGTTGTTGGAAGTGGTGACTCGCAACAATCAAGCTCAACAACAGCAACCATTACGAAAACTTCAGAAGGATCTGAGAAATCGAGTCCCGTTGTAAACGACGCTTCCAGTGAGAGTAACACAGTTGTAGAGTCTGGAAACACCGCTCAATCTGAATCAAGTCAATCCAGCCCAGCATCCGGCGGAGACGCTGTTGTTGGAAGTGGTGACTCGCAACAATCAAGCTCAACAACAACAACCACTACGACAACTTCAGAAGGATCTGAGAAATCGAGTCCCGTTGTAAACGACGCTTCCAGTGAGAGTAACACAGTTATAGAGTCTGAAAACACCGCTCAATCTGAATCAAGTCAATCCAGCCCAGCATCCGGCGGACACACTGTTGTTGGAAGTGGTGACTCGCAACAATCTAGCTCAACAACAACAACCACTACGACAACTTCAGAAGGATCTGAGAAATCGAGTCCCGTTGTAAACGAAGCTTCCAGTGAGAGTAACACAGTTGTAGAGTCTGGAAACACCGCTCAATCTGAATCAAGTCAATCCAGCTCAACATCCGGCGGAGACACTGTTGTTGGAAGTGGTGACTCCCAACAATCTAGCTCAACAACAACCACTTCGACAACTTCAGAAGGATCTGAGCAATCGAGTCCCGTTGTCAAGGACGCATCCAGTGAGAGTAGCACAGTTGTAGAGTCTGGAAACACCGCTCAATCTGAATCAAGTCAATCCAGCTCAACATCCGGCAGAGACACTGTTGTTGGAAGTGGTGACTCGCAACAATCTGGCTCAACAACAACAACAACAACCAGTACGACAACTTCAGAAGGATCTGAGCAATCGAGTCCCGTTGTAAACGACGCTTCCAGTGAGAGTAACAGAGTTATAGAGTCTGAAAACACCGCTCAATCTGAATCAAGTCAATCCAGCCCAGCATCCGGCGGAGACACTGTTGTTGGAAGTGGTGACTCGCAACAATCTAGCTCAACAACAACAACCACTACGACCACTTCAGAAGGATCTGAGAAATCGATTCCCGTTGTAAACGACGCTTCCAGTGAGAGTAACACAGTTGTAGAGTCTGGAAACACCGCTCAATCTGAATCAAGTCAATCCAGCTCAACATCCGGCGGAGACACTGTTGTTGGAAGTGGTGACTCGCAACAATCTAGCTCAATAACAACAACCACTACGACAACTTCAGAAGGATCTGAGAAATCGAGTCCCGTTGTAAACGACGCTTCCAGTGAGAGTAACACAGTTGTAGAGTCTGGAAACACCGCTCAATCTGAATCAAGTCAATCCAGCTCAACATCCGGCGGAGACGCTGTTGTTGGAAGTGGTGACTCGCAACAATCTAGCTCAACAACGACAACCACTACGACAACTTCAGAAGGATCTGAGAAATCGAGTCCCGTTGTAAACGACGCTTCCAGTGAGAGTAACACAGTTGTAGAGTCTGGAAACACCGCTCAATCTGAATCAAGTCAATCCAGCTCAACATCCGGCGGAGACACTGTTGTTGGAAGTGGTGACTCGCAACAATCTGGCTCAACAACAACAACAACAACCACTACGACAACTTCAGAAGGATCTGAGCAATCGAGTCCCGTTGTAAACGACGCTTCCAGTGAGAGTAACACAGTTATAGAGTCTGAAAACACCGCTCAATCTGAATCAAGTCAATCCAGCCCAGCATCCGGCGGAGACGCTGTTGTTGGAAGTGGTGACTCGCAACAATCTAGCTCAACAACAACAACCACTACGACAACTTCAGAAGGATCTGAGAAATCGATTCCCGTTGTAAACGACGCTTCCAGTGAGAGTAACACAGTTGTAGAGTCTGGAAACACCGCTCAATCTGAATCAAGTCAATCCAGCTCAACATCCGGCGGAGACACTGTTGTTGGAAGTGGTGACTCGCAACAATCTAGCTCAACAACAACAACAACAACCACTACGACAACTTCAGAAGGATCTGAGAAATCGAGTCCCGTTGTAAACGACGCTTCCAGTGAGAGTAACACAGTTATAGAGTTTGAAAACACCGCTCAATCTGAATCAAGTCAATCCAGCCCAGCATCCGGCGGAGACGCTGTTGTTGGAAGTGGTGACTCGCAACAATCTAGCTCAACAACAACAACCACTACGACAACTTCAGAAGGATCTGAGAAATCGAGTCCCGTTGTAAACGACGCTTCCAGTGAGAGTAACACAGTTGTAGAGTCTGGAAACACCGCTCAATCTGAATCAAGTCAATCCAGCTCAACATCCGGCGGAGACGCTGTTGTTGGAAGTGGTGACTCGCAACAATCTAGCTCAACAACAACAACCACTACGACAACTTCAGAAGGATCTGAGAAATCGAGTCCCGTTGTAAACGACGCTTCCAGTGAGAGTAACACAGTTGTAGAGTCTGGAAACACCGCTCAATCTGAATCAAGTCAATCCAGCTCAACATCCGGCGGAGACACTGTTGTTGGAAGTGGTGACTCGCAACAATCTAGCTCAACAACAACAACAACAGCCACTACGACAACTTCAGAAGGATCTGAGAAATCGAGTCCCGTTGTAAACGACGCTTCCAGTGAGAGTAACACAGTTGTAGAGTCTGAAAACACCGCTCAATCTGAATCAAGTCAATCCAGCTCAACATCCGGCAGAGACACTGTTGTTGGAAGTGGTGACTCGCAACAATCTGGCTCAACAACAACAACAACAACCACTACGACAACTTCAGAAGGATCTGAGCAATCGAGTCCCGTTGTAAACGACGCTTCCAGTGAGAGTAACAGAGTTATAGAGTCTGAAAACACCGCTCAATCTGAATCAAGTCAATCCAGCCCAGCATCCGGCGGAGACGCTGTTGTTGGAAGTGGTGACTCGCAACAATCTAGCTCAACAACAACAACCACTACGACCACTTCAGAAGGATCTGAGAAATCGATTCCCGTTGTAAACGACGCTTCCAGTGAGAGTAACACAGTTGTAGAGTCTGGAAACACCGCTCAATCTGAATCAAGTCAATCCAGCTCAACATCCGGCGGAGACACTGTTGTTGGAAGTGGTGACTCGCAACAATCTAGCTCAACAACAACAACAACAACCACTACGACAACTTCAGAAGGATCTGAGAAATCGAGTCCCGTTGTAAACGACGCTTCCAGTGAGAGTAACACAGTTATAGAGTCTGAAAACACCGCTCAATCTGAATCAAGTCAATCCAGCCCAGCATCCGGCGGAGACGCTGTTGTTGGAAGTGGTGACTCGCAACAATCTAGCTCAACAACAACAACCACTACGACAACTTCAGAAGGATCTGAGAAATCGAGTCCCGTTGTAAACGACGCTTCCAGTGAGAGTAACACAGTTATACAGTCTGAAAACACCGCTCAATCTGAATCAAGTCAATCCAGCTCAACATCCGGCGGCGACACTGTTGTTGGAAGTGGTGACTCGCAACAATCTGGCTCAACAACAACAACAACAACCACTACGACAACTTCAGAAGGATCTGAGCAATCGAGTCCCGTTGTAAACGACGCTTCCAGTGAGAGTAACACAGTTATAGAGTCTGAAAACACCGCTCAATCTGAATCAAGTCAATCCAGCCCAGCATCCGGCGGAGACGCTGTTGTTGGAAGTGGTGACTCGCAACAATCTAGCTCAACAACAACAACCACTACGACAACTTCAGAAGGATCTGAGAAATCGATTCCCGTTGTAAACGACGCTTCCAGTGAGAGTAACACAGTTATAGAGCCTGAAAACACCGCTCAATCTGAATCAAGTCAATCCAGCCCAGCATCCGGCGGACACACTGTTGTTGGAAGTGGTGACTCGCAACAATCTAGCTCAACAACAACAACCACTACGACAACTTCAGAAGGATCTGAGAAATCGAGTCCCGTTGTAAACGACGCTTCCAGTGAGAGTAACACAGTTGTAGAGTCTGGAAACACCGCTCAATCTGAATCAAGTCAATCCAGCTCAACATCCGGCGGAGACACTGTTGTTGGAAGTGGTGACTCGCAACAATCTGGCTCAACAACAACAACAACAACCACTACGACAACTTCAGAAGGATCTGAGCAATCGAGTCCCGTTGTAAACGACGCTTCCAGTGAGAGTAACACAGTTATAGAGTCTGAAAACACCGCTCAATCTGAATCAAGTCAATCCAGCCCAGCATCCGGCGGAGACGCTGTTGTTGGAAGTGGTGACTCGCAACAATCTAGCTCAACAACAACAACCACTACGACAACTTCAGAAGGATCTGAGAAATCGATTCCCGTTGTAAACGACGCTTCCAGTGAGAGTAACACAGTTGTAGAGTCTGAAAACACCGCTCAATCTGAATCAAGTCAATCCAGCTCAACATCCGGCGGAGACACTGTTGTTGGAAGTGGTGACTCGCAACAATCTAGCTCAACAACAACAACCACTACGACAACTTCAGAAGGATCTGAGAAATCGAGTCCCGTTGTAAACGACGCTTCCAGTGAGAGTAACACAGTTGTAGAGTCTGGAAACACCGCTCAATCTGAATCAAGTCAATCCAGCTCAACATCCGGCGGAGACACTGTTGTTGGAAGTGGTGACTCGCAACAATCTAGCTCAACAACAACAACAACAACCACTACGACAACTTCAGAAGGATCTGAGAAATCGAGTCCCGTTGTAAACGACGCTTCCAGTGAGAGTAACACAGTTATAGAGTCTGAAAACACCGCTCAATCTGAATCAAGTCAATCCAGCCCAGCATCCGGCGGAGACGCTGTTGTTGGAAGTGGTGACTCGCAACAATCTAGCTCAACAACAACAACCACTACGACAACTTCAGAAGGATCTGAGAAATCGAGTCCCGTTGTAAACGACGCTTCCAGTGAGAGTAACACAGTTATACAGTCTGAAAACACCGCTCAATCTGAATCAAGTCAATCCAGCTCAACATCCGGCGGCGACACTGTTGTTGGAGGTGGTAACTCAGAACAATCTAGCTCGACAACAACAACCACTACGACAACTTCAGAAGGATCTGAGAAATCGAGTCCCGTTGTAAAAGACGCTTCCAGTGATAGTAACACAGTTTTAGAGTCTGGAAACACCGCTCAATCTGAATCAAGTCAATCCAGCCCAACACACGGCGGAGACACTGTTGTTGGAGGTGGTAACTCAGAACAATCTAGCTCGACAACAACAACCACTACGACAACTTCAGAAGGATCTGAGAAATCGAGTCCCGTTGTAAAAGACGCTTCCAGTGAGAGTAACACAGTTGTGGAGTCTGGAAACACCGCTCAATCTGAATCAAATCAATCCAGCCCAGCATCCGGCGGAGACACCGTTGTTGGAAGTGGTGACTCGCAACAATCTAGCTCAAAAACAACTACAACAACGACTACGACAACATCTCAAGGATCTGAGAAGTCGAGTCCCGTTGTAAAAGACGCTTCCAGTGTAGACTCTGGAAACACCTATCAATCTGGACCTTCCAAAGTTGGATCAAAAACTCTAGTTTCGAGCTCGTGGTCAAAGAAGTCTAGCTCGTCAACTAAAGGTTCGGGTCCGGTAGGAAAGATTACTTTAGTTTCTAAATCTAAAACTATTAAAGTCGGTACTCCGGGCGTTATTGGAAGGATGATAAAGGTCAATGGAGGTGGTAAATCCCACCAATCCAGCTCAACCACAACCACAACAGCTGCTGAGGGATCTGGCTCATCGATTACCCCTGTTGTTGAAGGCACTTCCAGCCAGATTAAGACTGTTCTCAAGTCTGGAAATACCGCTCAATCTGGTCCTGCCAAAGATGGATCTGATTCAAAAACTGTAGTTTCGAGCTCATGGTCGAAGAAGTCTAGTTCGTCAACTAAAGGTTCGGGTCCGGTAGGAAAGATTACTTTAGTTTCTAAATCTAAAACTATTAAAGTCGGTACTCCGGGCGTTATTGGAAGGATGATAAAGGTCAATGGAGGTGTTAAATCCCACCAATCCAGCTCAACAACAACCAAAACCGCGACAACTTCTGAGGGATCTGGTTCATCGATTACCCCTGTTGTTGGAGGCACTTCCAGCCAGATTAATACTGTTGTCGAATCTGGGAATACCGCTCAATCTGGACTTTTGGAAGACGGATCTAATCCAAAGACTGTAATTTCGTCAACAAAGGTTTCGGGCCCGACAGGAAATGTTGTTCTAGGCTCGACCTCTGGAAATACCATTGAGGATGGTATTGGCCGCAGCGGTGTTAGTTTCGATTCTGACTCTTCCACCTCGACTAAGCTTACAAGGACGTCATATCTGCCTGGTAATCTGGGCGTTGTTGGGAGGATCATAAAGAATGGCCAAAACCCCATTTCATCATCCAATGAAGAACAAATCGAGACTGGTATTTCGCAGATAAATGATGGAAATAGGCTTGGAATTAAGTATACCACTGGCATGAAACAAGGAGGCATAGGATTCGGAAATGGTGTACAGGGCGGTATCGGAAATATGATGTTATCATCCAACCAGATGAAGGCTGGAACCGGGAACGGAATTAGATATACAGCTGGCATGAAACAAGGAGGCATGAACTACGGTAATGTCCATTATCCGTATATGTGGGGACCGCGTGGACCTTGGATGCACCACAACCCCGCATGGGGTTATTATGAACCTCAATGGGGTGCCGGAGTCTATCATTAAATATATCTATCAAATTTTGACGCATGTATAATTGCTTTTGTGGATGTAAGAAATAATTGACAGCTCTGATTTTTGATGATTTAAAATAAATGTGTATGCATATCAATATAATAACTATTGTTTTTATACCCTGGACCCATTGAAAATGGGTAAAAGGGGTATAATGGTTATGTGCAAATGTATGTAACATGCAGAAGGACACATCTCCGCCCCTTACAGTATATATATTATTTAGGGTCAACTGACGAGGTTATATAGCCATATCCGTCTGTCGTTCTGTCCGTCTGTCTGTATGAACACCCAGATTTTAAAGACTATAAGAGCTAGAATATTTGGAATACCCAGGGCAGATCAAGTTTGATTATTTTATCGATAGCTGACTCCGTTTCTGTAAAATCGATTTCCGATAGGTAACGTTAAGTTATAGATGTTACGTTACAGTCTTAGTACCACCACGGAGCATTTTACTACACTGGTGGGCTACAATATGGTCTATTGAAAAAAATCTGCATGTAAACTAAATCTAATAAATGGGAAACTTTGTAGAATATACTGTGCGTACTAATAGTAGTTATTTACATCACTCGCCGTAATAATATCTTAAATGTAACCGTAAAAAGGTCAAAAATGCCATCACTAAGGGAAAATACCATATTTAATCAGATGTTTGCCTTCTGCCGTGACAAGCTGGCCCATTGAAAATGCCTAAAAAATCCCAAAACAAAAGTAGAAAAAAGGCAAGAAGAAGCATAACGTGCGCATCTGACAAATTTGTTGGCTGCTGTAAATAAAAAATCGAAGTGACTTTTCTGGGTTTACTTTTATAACAAATCAACAATAAAAAACATAACTAACTCATGTAACTAATAAATAAGTTATTTGTTTTTGTTTGTAAAGAACAGTGCAAATATATAACAACTAGACAAACTAGACGTGTTTAATTAATCGCTTCTGCAACAGTGCAGAGACAAAGACGATTGCGAACAAACACCACACACACACACACAAACACAGACACACACACATACCAAACCCAAATGAAAATCACAAAATTTTCACCATTTAATCTGGCTATGTATATGATTTCATAGTTGTGTGCGTATAAAAAATTAATATTAAAACACAAACAAAATTCAAGGGGCATTCAACAGCAAAGATAGAAACGAATTATTGAAGAAGTGACTGTGTCAGAAAGGGAATCTTTCTTTCCCACGCCTCCCGCCCCCCCAACAAAGAACTCTGATTAAAAGTGATACCGCATACACAAACACATACATACGCAGCAGAAAAATCCAATTCTGAGCTGGCCACTCAAAACAACAGCAAGCAAAATTTTCCATTTAAGTCCTCGCATAACAGCAGACAGACAGGTGCACTTGGAGTCGTCTCTCATTTTGTTGTTGGCTAGGAGGCAGCGACCGCAGCATGACAATCAAGCCAGTTAGTGCGCCCGCTGGCAAGCGTGTCGTCGATGCGGATGCCAGTGATGCCCATGTCGCCGGCCAGGTGGTCGCCATCGAGCAATCGGTTGTCAATCAAACGCATCGCAATGTCGTCATCGATGGGCACGGACAGGTACGTCGGACTGCATATATATATATTTGACATATGATATATGATATATAATATGTGTATTCGATTCCACACAGAGTCCACAGCGGCGTGGTGAAGTGTACGATGAGCTAACGCGCGCACATCGCTGCAGTCCACACAAGAGGTGAGTGCCGATTCCTAGGAATAAACACCTTGCAACTAGCTGGCAGCCAAGTAAATTCAGCAATTTAGATCTACCCTAAAAATATTAGCATTATTATTAGACTCTAGCAGCGGGCTTCATTATTTAAGTCATATTGCATGTAATAATTAGCTATATATTTAAAATTATAAGCAAATAATGCTAGATCTTGCAGCGCGCATTGTAATTTAAGTCATATAAAGCATATCAATACTCTGTATGACTAAAATTATAAGTATAAAATAGTGCTCGATCTGTATAAAAAGTTAAGCTAATTTATTTATGCAACGTAGATCATATATGTTATTACATTATATATATTAATTGTTTATTCTCTATTTTTTATAGCACTCGCTCGAAGCGTCGCGAACATCTCGAAAGCCATGCCCATCATCACAAGCGCGATCGTTTGGAGCGCGAGAAACTCAACCTAAATCATCCGGCTGTTGTGGGTGGCAACGTAACCGGCGTCACCAGCAAATGCAGCAGCAGTCCACACTCATCAGCGGTGGCAGCTGCCGTTGCCGCCACATCCACAGGCAACAGCAGTCCGACCGTTGCCGTGGGTCGCAAATCGCCCGAGCATTTGGGTTTGGGCTGTGCCAACGTGCCCAAAACGCAGCAGGCCCAATTATCGCCAGCTGCTGGGGCAAGTCAGCCTAAGGCCGACGAGGAGACATTCTCTGGCTATAACAGCGGCGATGAGCATTCCCAGCCCAAGGAGCGCACCATTTCAGTCGAGGAATGGCAGCGACGCGACGAAGAGTTCGCCAAGTGCATGGAGAAGCGCGGCTACGAACTAAAACCGGTCGAGGAGGATGGTGCATGCCTCTTCCGCTCCATATCGCTACAAATTTATGGGGATGAGGGGATGCACGATGTCACACGCCAGCACACTATGGATTATATTGTAATATGGATAATCATTTATATTTATTTATGCACAATTAAAATGCCTGCTTACAGCATGAGAATCGAGAGTATTTTGGTCAGTTTGTCACCGAGGACATCAATGGCTATATCCAGCGTAAACGCGCACGCGATGCACACGGCAATCACATCGAGATCCAGGCCATATCAGAGATCTACAGTCGCCCCGTCGAAGTCTACTGTTATCAGTCGAGTGAGTATTGTTGTCAATCTATACGCTATATGCATAAATAAAATATTAATTAAATATTAAATCAGATTAATAGTTCATCGTCAGAGTGAGCACATCTCGCATAGATCTTATTTTATATATATAGTTATATGCTGGTGAACTGATTATTAATTCTGTTTCCGATACGCTTGCAGCACCCATCAACATCTTCAATTCGGAGCAATCGCAGGCTGGTTATCCGCCATTGCGTCTATCCTATCAGCGAGGCTCACACTACAATGCTATACTGGATCCGTACAATGCCACTGTGGGCGTCGGCTTGGGCTTGGCTGGTTACAAGCCCGAGATTCAGACCAAGGAGGCAGTGCGTCTCAGCGAGCAGCTCGAAATTGAACAGGTGAGTTGGATGACGATTCAAGCAGCCAACACTCTCTTCAATGTACACGTACTCCTTGCCCAACCAGACCATGTTCGAGGATAAGCTAAAGACTACAGACTGGGAGGCCACTAATGAAGCCATCGAGGAGCAAATCGCTCGCGAATCCTATTTGCAGTGGTGTCGTGATAATATGCAACGTTCGGGCAGCAACAACACAGCCGCCGGCTCGGCCACATCGTCGACAGTTACGTCGGCGGAGGCGCTCACCGATTCGGATGCCTCGCCCTCCAAATATTCGAGCGATGGAGGAGGTGGTGGCGGCATCGGCGGCAGCAGCAATGTTATCGGCAGCAATACAAACGCCAAGAGTGCAGCAGCTACGCTTAGCAGCTCTTCCTCCAGCGCCGATGATGAGGGCCCAGCCACGGTCGGTTTTACGCTGTCACCGAAATCGCTTAGCCAATTTACGCACAAGCTGCCACCCGAGGTGAATGAACTGGGCGGCTACGATAGCGATGCCACGGACATGAGTAGCACCAGTTCTGTGGGTCACTGCGGTGGCAATTCCTCGCCCAACACAGCAGCAGCAGCACAACGCTCCTCCACCACCTCCTCCAGTAAATTGAGCAAATCGCAGCGTCGCAATGGACTACGCAGCAGCAAGAAACGTCGCCATGAGGCACGTGAGGCAGCCAGTAATAGGTACAATAATAGGCATATATACACATCTGGACAGTTAAATATGTGTGCAGCCAATACTTTTGTTGCAAGCACTTCTTTTTTAGTTAATTTAACATCGAATGCATTTTGTAAGCTGTTTTAAGCCGGATTCTCATTAAGAAATACTTTCCACTTTTTGGAATGTGCACAATTCTTTTGCTGCACACCTATTTTACTGTCCAGGTGTGCATATATTGTTAACTACTTACATGAAATGTATTCTGCTTGTAGTGTGGGTGAAGTGCTGGAGACGCCGCAGCGTAAGAGTCCCAAACGTGACGCGGCGGCACCAACAGCACCGCCGCGTGCTTACACCCCGGAAGCGGAACAGCGGCCATGCACCTCAAAGCAGTCATCACAGTCGCCGCCAAAGCGTGTCGATGCTGCACAGTCGCCGGCCAAGCAGAGCTATTCCAGTTTCTATCAGGAGCTGCTCGAGGCCTCCTACGAGGGTCAGTAAATAACACAATTCTATATATATATTTATATCACTTACAACCTATTCTTTCTAGGCATCAATGAGAGCGAGATGCTGCAGCAAGCCATCCAATTGTCCACACGCGACTATATGGATGATCAGAAGCGAAAGTATTTGGGCGGACCGTAGAAGTCAGAGGCAGCAGGCCCTGGTCTTCTTATGTACAGTGATTAAGTTTCTCTTTTCGCAACGAAAACAAAACAAGTACACAAAACTAACCAAAAAACAAAAAAAAACAAAAACACAAACATTATGTGCGATTAATAAAACGAAACAGCAAACTGCTCAGTGAGCAAGTGTCTGCAGCAGGAGGCACACACACAGCTATACGTTTATATAAATATATAGTATATAAATACATCATGTTTTGGTTTAAGCAGCTGTTCGTTAGCATTAAAAAAAACACTAGCAGATTTATGGGTTAATGTTCAAGTAGCAGAATTTGAACATAAGACTTGATGACTCATCATTATCTGCAAAATCTCTGCGATGTAGCCGTTACTCTCTATTCTCTACTATATCCCCCTCGTAGTAGTAGTACCCTTCCACAATTTCGTACACTAACTTAAGCTAACGTGTATTTTTGAAATAACTTTACTTAAGCTATTCGCTGGCATGGCTCATTCAATTCAGTATACATTAAGAACAGCACGTACATATGATAATACACAACACATACATACATAAACACATTCATACATAAACACACACATACATACATACACGAAAACCTGCATACATTTACATGAATATTTAACTATAATTGTATTGATTACTTGATTGAATATAATAAATGGTGCATAATAAAAAATAATCAGTATTTGTTTTTCATTATCAAAAAAAACCAGAATGAAAACTGAAGCTGAGATTAAATATATGTATATAGTATATGTTCGAATATCGTTGTTGCTCGAGTACACAAATAGGGGCATGCTGCAGACCGGACAGCCATGACGCTAACTGCAATGTGTCAGCGTCCACAGATGGAGGCAGGGTCAACAACAGAGATGAAAACTGGGTTTTCGCACAACTATACATAGATATGTATACATAAAAAATGCTCTTTGAAAATTGTGTGAATAGTATTTATGTGAAAATAATTCCCCCAGCAATATTGTATTTACAAATGTTTTAATCAGTGTTATCAAAAGTTGTTGTAGTACATTCATAATATCTATTTCGTACTTATAACTAAATTGCATTTTGTTATTTTTCTTTCATTCTGTATTTGGAGTACATAAATAGTTTGCTGCATTTACACCGTGTTTACATATATATATATATATACAGATCATTTATATACATATACATGTCTGTACATAGATTCGATTTATACAAAAATACATTTCACTAAAATACGCGATTCACGATATAAAATTATAGTAATATCTTTGCACATTTTGTCTTAAAGTACTTTGTGGCAAATCGACCGATCAGAATATCACATCGGCGCACTGGGACCTTGATAAATATATATATATATATATATATTGAATATGGAAAGAAGATCGATTGGAATTGTGCAAGTATTTTGCTTAATAAATTGTTATTGACATCAAGTTTAAGATGGAATCACTATTTCTTACAGAAAGTAGTCTTTAAATTATAAAACAAACATATAAAAAAGTTGGCAGTATTATATCTCAAATATACTTTAAATTACCTATTACATAAATTCAAATTATTAACAATACTATCACCTTTGACATCTGCAATTAGGCTTAAAATACAAATGAGTTAAGGAAGTGGCTTTATCGGTTCGAAAGAAGAATGAGTTAAGCAATATTATGGTCCCAGTTTTATAGCACTTTTACGATTAAGTTCGTGTCACGTGTTGCTTCCTAGGAATTAATTGTACAGTGTTTGAAGGAGATGCCTTCGAAGTATTTGCTATTGAATTGCCAAATATCGTCAACGATATTTGTTGCCATATATCTACATATACGTGTGTGTGTGTGTGTACATCCGATTTGTGTGAGTCAATTAAATTGCGTGGACCGAAAGTTGTATTTTTTAGATTTGAATTTTAAGCAGCGGCAACCGTTGATGCCGCGTACCTGCTTGTCAAAAAGTGTGCCAAGGAGTTTGCTTCTTGAATTTTGCTTTAACTGACTTTACAAAAATCATTTGGCTAATTTAACATTTGCTGTTGCTGCTGCTGACCAGTGGCTTGTTGCTGCTGTTGTTGTTGCTGTTGCTGGCTGACGACAATGTGATGTTGCTGTTGCTGTTGTTGCTGCTGCTGCTGTTGCTGCTGCTGTTGTTGTTGTTGCAGCTGCAACTGTTGCTGATTGGCATGCTGGACGGCAGCGGCTGTTGCCGCTGTAACAACCGGTTGCAACATGCTGGTGCCATTCTCGCGCCGCACATGACTATTCAGCTCGGCCTTGACCCGACGCGCAATGTGGGATCGGGTGTGTTTGCGTAGATGATCCTTGCGATAGAAACCCTTGCCGCACTCCTGGCACTGATGCCGCTTCTCGCCCGAATGGATGACAAAATGCAGACTCAGTTGCTCCTTGCGTTTGAATGCCTTCAAGCACACCGTACAAATGTACGGCCTTTCCGGATTATGCGATTGCTTGTGGCGCGTCAAATGATCCTTGCGTTTGAGCGATGCCTGACAAATGTCGCACACATAACGTCGTTCCAGATTATGCCCCACCAGATGCACCTCGAGCAGCTCCGGTTCGGGATATGCCACATGACATTCGGGACACATATACAATGGACTACCATCCAGGGCGGTGCTCATCCGTATTTCGCCCGGACGCAGTTTGGGTTTGCGCTCTTTGGAGCGCTTTTTGCGCTTCTTCTTCTTGACGCCACTGACCGCTGTCGAGCTGCTTGCCACTGCCGCCTGCGTTGCCAGTTGCAATGTTGCCTGTTGCTGCTGCTGTTGCTGCTGTTGTTGTTGTTGCTGCTGTTGTTGTTGTTGTTGTTGCTGTTGTTGTTGTTGCTGATGCAGCGACTGCTGCTCCTGCTGAGGTATGCTGATGGTTGTCGTTGTGCCAATCGTATTGATGCCAATGGCAGCACCTGGTCCCGTCTGCACCTGCAGCACCTGCACCAAGGAGATTTTATTATTCAATACGTTTATTCATAAAAAATCGCCATAATTTTAGTAAATCGCCATTCAATAGCTAATCATCATATTGTTCAGAAAGTTTAAATAGAAAAAGTTTCCAATTCGATTTAGGCCAAGACTTTCTCAAATTTGGAATTCTTTTTCTAACTATATTTAAATGAATTCTGAAAAATAGAAAGGCGATAATTACTTTTTGGCGATTTACTAAAATGTAGGTCGATTTTTTTCGTACCACATTCTGCTGTTGGTTCTCCTTCTTGATGTTCTCCGCGGAGTACTTGAGGAAGTGGTGCAGCGACAGTGGCAACGTATTGGCCGGAAGATGAGAGAGGTAATCGGCAACTGTGGTGCCGGGCGTGATCGTCTGCCAGGAGGTATTTTGTAGCACTGTAGCAAGGAAGGCAGACAGTTTATTAAGTGCCTTAAATGGAGAACTGTTTGGCCAAACTCACCTTGTTGTTGCAATATGGCATTGCATAGATCCTGCGTCAATTCCTGTGGCGCCACCACTTGTTGCTGTTGCAGTTGCTGCTGCTGTTGTTGCTGCTGTTGCTGCTGCTGACCAGAGCCGCTCGCCTGCAACGCATCCACGGCGCTCGTCGTTGCACTTGCCGCATAAACAGTTGCATATTGCGGTTGCTGCTGCTGCTGCTGTTGCTGCTGTGTGGCTGCTGCAACCAAATGCCCATTGTATTTATCGCCCTGCAATGCCTCTTCCTGCCCGCTGCGAAACTTGTTGACAGCGGCGCCACTGACGCTCGCTTGACTAAAGTGCGTCAATGACGTCACCTGCTGCTGTTGTTGCTGCTGCTGCTGCTGTTGGTGTTGCTGGTAACGATTGCTGCTGCTGGCAGACTCCTGTTGCTGCTGCTGTTGCTGTTGATTGTTGGGGGCCGCAGTCACATCGGCATCGCCGACGGCGACAGCAGCAGTCGAGACCGTCGACACCAGCGGCGACGTTGTCGTCGTAAACTGCGGCAACCCGGGAAAAGTGTTGCCAAACGGTGTAAAATTCATTGTGCGTTCGTTGTGCGGCTGCTCCTCTAGGAATGCTGGGGGAACGGAAGATTAGTTGTGCGGCGTTTAGCTCGAAGCGACTGAAAGATTGAAAAGATTACCGATTAGATTATTTTGGGTTTTCAATTTAAAATATATTCTGCGAAATCAGAAATGAAATTTAAAATGATATAAATAATTTCTTCTTAATTTAAACTGTGTTTAAACTTAATACTTTCAAGTTATTCTATGCTTAAAATTCTCACACGAATTTAAAGAATATTTTGCAATTTGCAGACTACTAAAATTATATAATAAATAAATACTAAGATACATCAAATATTGCCAAAAGACTATGCAATTTGTGGGGCAACATGTATCATAAGGTTACATCAAAAAGAGATATATCAAATTTAAGGTTAGGGCAGTTAGACTTGTGAATGAAAAGTGAAAACACAGCCGCTGTTATTTTGACTGCTCAAACGCGCACTCACAATCGTACTCACCCACGTACATACCCATACACACACACAAACAAATGCATAGGCGGCTATTACATACTTATACATGTGCACACATACATATTTGCCGGCAGCGTGAGCAACTACAAAAAGAGCGGCAAACCTGCGCGCAATACGAAAAAGGCACGAGCACAAAACTTCTGAGCACAGTGGTTCCAATTCCATTGCATAAACTGCATGCAATGCTCTAATTTCATTTACACGAAATAAGAAATCATCAATGATATTATTCATAAAATGTATATATTGATTTTATTTGCAGTTATTTACAATTCGTATTTTATTACGAATAAAATTAATTTGTAACAATAATTGTTTTTCGTTAAACGTACTCGCAACTCGTACCGCTGTGCAACTTGCCCGCTTTTAGTATGTCGGCACATTCTGATTAGGTTAGGGTTGTCCTGCCAGCATGCATGTGTGTGTGTGACTATGTGTGTGTTTGCGTGTGAGCTATTTTATAACAATATTTCAACGAAATTGCTGTAAGACTCGACACAAAATTAAAAACATTTGATTTATGTACACGTCTAAACCCGATGAAGTAATAAAATCGGTGCGAAAGTGTCGCGTTAAAGGCAAATTTTTAGCCATATCGATTTTCACTAAGTACCCAAATTAGTGTCGCTTTTAATTGAGAGAGCAACACAACACACACACATCTATATATATATAAATACTCACGCCCACCCACACAGACAAACACACAGAGACAAGCACCTCAGTTCAGGGCAAGTGTCGCAAAACAAAAAGAATCGGGCACATTTTTATTAAATGTGACAAAAATTGGACTTTCGCTCGGGTAACCCACGGCGGTTAACGGAGTTTTATTTGATTTTCATTTTTTTTTTTTTTGTCTTTTGGTTGAGCTCGTGACACAATAAATCAAACTCCGGAGACAAAGACAAAGAAATGACGCTGCCGACGTTGACGTTGTCGCCGCAGCCGATCGGCTGGACAGCAATGTGAAAGTGCAATTGTATTTTGGCATACGCTTTTTCCTTTCTTTAGAGCTACGTTTTCGCACACACACACATGCACACAGACACTGCAGTGTCAGTGAGTCAGAAGAGGCGAGCTGAATGCGATTCCCGCGCGGCGGCATTTATATAAAAAAAAAACGAAGAAAAACACAAATGTTTGTATTTGTTCGCCCTGGCTAGGCCGGGGAGTAAGAATGGGAGTATGTGCCCAACTGCCGATTACCGTTGCACTGCTTGCGCTGACGTCGCTGCGACTGCAGACTGCAACTGCAGACTGCGACTGCGACAGCCCCACACCAGGCCAGTGCGAAATGCGGAGCGCGTCTATGTCTGTGTCCGTGTCGGCTGCCGCATTCACGACAGGGCCACCTAACGGCGTGTGGCGTAAGTTTGCTACTGACCCGCCGTCATCTCGTTTTTACACTCCCAACTTCTCTCCTTTTTGGGCACGAGACAAAAGCACGAGTCGGGCTGCCGGCATTGTTACACATGTGTGCGTGTGTCTGTGTGTCTGCTAGGGACGAGAGAGAACACAGGACTGAGCGCGTGTTCGTTTTTTGTGCTCGCTCTCTCTTTCCCTCTCTCAGTGTATTGAAAGTAGTTAGCAAAATTAACGGTTTTTGTTTGTTTGTTTGTTTGGTGAGTAAACATGGCATTTATTTTGTTGTTGTACTAGTAAATATTTGTAGACACGCAAACAATCAGTAAAAATGAGTAAAAAGTGAAATAGCAAAATATTCATATATTAAAAGTTAAGGTAATTTCAAAGCAAACAGTTAAATTTTTTATATAGACCATATATAGATATATATATATATATATGTGTGTGTGCGTGTATGTATGAATTTGCATATGCATGCATGTATATGTGTATGTAGATTAATGTTATTTGCATTAAATACACAAAAAAATATTTAATTATTATAGATGTAATATATTCAATTTATTATCATATGTTTACACTCAGTTAGCTTGCATCGCTGAACATTAACACCTTCTTATTGGTTCTCTCGATCTTGTGATTTACTCTTTGAACTCTCCACATGAACTTCTGTCTCTTAGTTCTTATCGATCATTGGCTGTCTCGATCCTGTCACCTATGTGACTCCGATCAAGTTGATTAAAGCTTATGCTATTTTATTTGTACATACATATTTATGATTAATTTCTTTCAATTATTTTTGTTTTCTTTTGTTTTTTTCTTTCATTCAAATCGGTTCATCTATGTAGACAGTTTGTATTATTTTTCAGTTCTTGTTTTCAGTTCTAACAATTTATTGTCTTCAAAAATGTTTTGCTTGTTGTTTAGCACCACTTAAGCATAATATTTATTCAGCTTACGCTTTTGATACTCTATTTGCCATATTTTCATTACCTAAAGAGAAAGAATCGCTGCACAAATTCTAAGTCGTAGTTTTTTAAATAACCTTGAAATATTCTCTTAATAGAGGCACTATTAAGAGGACTTACTCAAATTGATATATTAATATATCTTACATCTGCTATATATTTTGGGCAGCCCAATGATTACTCTTTTATCTTGGTTCTTAATCGAAAAGGGGATTTTCTGGGTTTTTCTCTATTTATTTATTTTTTTATATTTTCAAATTTATAACTAAAGTACCATCCGAAATTTCTTTTTTTGTAAATTTAAATTTAAATATTAAATTTAATTTTTGATTCAATTTATTTCTTAAGTTAATATATATATTAACTTAAAATTGCATAAATATTCGATGCTTTTGAGTTGGTCTCTTAAGATCTGGGTCATTCTGGGTCAGTCTGGGTCATGCTGGGTATGCAGTTATCTGTTAATCAACCACCGAAAATTGCCTGCATTTAGACAGCCAAACAAATCACGGGTTCACTGGCCACACACAGGCACACGAGAATGCGGACGTCAGTCAAGCAGAAGGAGGCAGGAGGCAGGTGGGAGCAGCAGCATGAGCAGGGGTTGAGGTGCAGGTGCAGAGTGCCGCAATATTGGTGGCACAACAACAAAGATGCTGAACTGACACTGAAATTTATTGGCAAGCAAGGCCAATCGACGAAATCAGGCCACGCACACGAATCATCATCATCCAGCCAAGGGGCAGGCATAAAGGCTATAAGGCCAGCAGCCCCCAACCCCAGTCAAGTTGAGGTAAATGCACTTGCAACAATTGGAGTGGGTTGCAACAGTGCAATCGGCATTTGGAGTAAGAACCGAGCGCACGACTTTTGACTAGACTAGGAGAGGAACTGCAACTCTCCCGCATGTGTGTGTTGTGTGTGTGTGTTGGGGGTGCATATTGCGTCATCATCGTCGACGTCGTCGTCGTCGTGGTCGTCGTGAATAGCGAACAAGTCGCGCCCGTGGCGCGTTTCTGGTCAACAAACTGGCAATGCGAATGTGTTACAAGTGGATGACGCTTGCAACCAGCAGTAGCAGCAGCAACAGCAGCAGCAGCAGTGGCAGTTGCAGAGGCACCACCACTGTCAAGTGGGTGCCCATTTCCACCAAGTGTGGCAGGTTGGGGTGGGGCAGGGTGTTGGCCTGGCCGACTGTTTGGCAAGACGAAATGAGGCTGAGTGCAAGTTCTCGCGCCCATTGCGTTTGTTGTTTATCATCCCGATTCTCTCTCTCTCACTCTTTCTCTCTCTCTCTCTCTCTTTCTCTCTCAGTCTCTGTCTCTGTCTATTTGCGGGCATGAAAGTGAAACTCCGCCACACGGCACACGGCTTTTGCTGTTGCTGTTGTCGTTCCCTTTGCCGTTGTCGTGACTGGTGACTGTGGCCATGACCCACGTCTGCAGAATGCACTCCGGCATACGCAAACACACACACAACACACATCGAGGTTTGATAACAACCGGAAACGCGGTCATAATGCACACACAAACACACACACACACACGCACAAATTGGCAGGCGTATGCGTAATTTGATGGCCATAAATACGCATATGAGTGCTATGATTATGAGTGTATTCCATTCACACTTGGAGTATTCACACTCATACTCATTTAAATATGAGTGTATTCACACTTCACACTTGGACTATTCATAGTCATACTTAATTTAATATGAGTTACCCATTGACATATTGACTATTCATACTCGTACTTACTTTAATATTAGTTTGTTCCATTCTTGGGCTATTCACACTCATACTCATTTAAATATGAGTGTATTTCATTCACACTTGGACTATTCATACGCATAATACTATTACTAAGCTGTGCATAAAAACTGTGGTTCTCTATTATGAAGCTGATCTTAAATTTTAAAATCTGCTTTCTTCAGGTACTCTTCAATCCTACAATGATTAGATCTTCTCTTATCGATAAGATAGGCAAAGACATGAACATACACGTTCGCGGCACCCTTCGTGACCGTAATGAAACCTTCCGCGCTAAGCGTGCGAAGCACATTTAGTGATAGGACAATGTATCTAGCTGCAGCTGCAAATGTCTGCCTAGATAATGTCTGAAGTAGGATAAGAATAATTGTAGGTTCCCTATTATTATTCAGTTTGTGTTTCATTCAAGTTACTCGTACTATATATCTTCAGTTCGTATAAACATATATAACAAGTATATTTTCTCGAATTCTATCCAAAAATATTAAATTGGATAACAAATAAGCGTTAGTAAGGAAAGTAAAAACGTTAAAGACAATGCAAGGGAAAGAAAGATAAAGACTGATATATAAAACAAAGAAAATATCGAAAGGAAATATCTGAGCCTGTGGAGTAAGATAACCCAAACAGAGTCAAGAAAATGTAATTAAATAACTAAAATAAATCATTTAAATCAATATAAATAATAACATACAATAATAAATAAATAAAGAAGCACATTGCGAGAATTATAAAATTGTGCTCATGAACTTACTTGTTTCTAATGATGAGTGTTGAGGATGATTAGAGAGGATCTAATTTCCATTTGATTTCACGCTTAAAACTGTTGACTGTTGAATTTAAAGACGTGAAAGTAAAAACGCGTCGTATAATGCAGAGCGCAACGGAAACGCAACGGAACAAAGCTCCAACAAACCGAGTTGCGAATTGACGTAGTGTCGATGTTGACGTTATAACGTAAACTGATTTAAAGTGCGTCCATTTGATGGTCAGCAGCCGGCCGGCGTATAATGGGCCGATGACCGGGCGCCTAAAATCTGTGTAGAGTTTGGTGACGATGACAAAGAGGGTGTTTGGAGACGGAGGCGGTTGGGCATACAGTTGCCCAAATGTGTGTTTGCCCAAGTCAAATTCTTTAAAATGTCGTTCCCAACACATACACACACGCATGTAGAGAGAGACTCACACACACACAGACACATACCCCGTTGACAGTCACGCACTATGCTGGAAAGTTGGGACTCCTCGCTTTCGCTTTTGTGTTTGTTGTCTCGTTTGCTTAGTGCTCGTTTCGTCTACTCTCTTTATGGGCGCTCGCTCTCTCTCCTTTTCTCTCGCTCTGTCTGTCGTTCTGAGTGTAAGTCTATCTCTGTCTAACACACAGACTCTCCGCTCGCTGGACAATTTACAGTAGCGCGCTCGCCGGCAATGCAACAGTTTTTTTACAATAGATTTTTATTAGCTATTTGTGTTGTGTGTGTTTGTGTGTGTGTATCCGAAGCAAAACTCATTAAGACAATTGCATACGTATAGATGTGTGTTTGTGTGTGTATGTATGTGTAAATTTGTATTTTATGTACATAATCATTGGGATGAGCATATTGAAACATGGCGCCAAACATTTAGTAAATAGTAAGGAAAGGGAGAGGGGGAGGTGGGTTGGGATGGGGTCAGTTTGCGGTTATATGCACATATGTCTATGTATATATATTACATATATACATATGTGTATTGTGGTTGCATATACATACAAACCATATCTACAATTACACACTTGCTTGTTATTCAATTCACAAATATTTATTTATTTTTAATACCCGCCACACATTTTTAATTGGCAAAGAAAATAATTGCAGATTTATCTTAGTGTGTAATTTTTTAAACCTATTAAGTAAATTGACTCACCTTTTAGCTTAAGACTTAATTTTCCAGAAAAACATTGCATACTTTTTCGGGAAACGATTATTTTCAAAACTCAGACATCTTTGCCCTGTCTTTTTATTGAGTTTTATTGCTTTTTAATTCAACTCTTTCCTTTGGGCCACATTCTAATTGCATTCTCTTTTTGCTAGCACTTCCTCTTTGCAGCAGGAGCTGAAATTCCTGCTTAGAATAGTTATTTTTCCATTTTCCATTTCCTTTTATTGCTTTCTGATTTTGCATCGCATATTACATTTTTTCATCCTTTTTGTATTAGTATTCTACGCTTTATCTATGCTTTTTTATCTCTTCTTTACCTATTATTGGCACATAACCTCAATCTTGTATTTTAAGTACACAATTCACAGCACATAACTATTCTGAATTAAGCTAACAGAACTTAACAGTTAGCTTCTTAAAGAGCTTTCAGTGCAGCTCTCCTTTGAAATAGTTTTGTGTGCCAAGTGCAACGGTAAATGCGAAAATGGACCAACTACAGCAAAACGGGGCAACAAAAATTGCAGCTGGCGTTGGCACAAAATCTAAACAAGCCCAAGCCAGAGAAAATTCCCAATCCCCCCCTTTAGCCGGGGCCAAGGTCAAAACAAAACGAACGAGTCGAAAAAAAAATGAAAAAAAACGCCCACAAGCTGCTCTTCTATTTCAACACACAAAAATTGTTGGCCAACGAAAACTAACCGAAAAACTAAAAGTGACTCTCGACTGGAGCAGAATGCAGGGGAGTGGGACAGGAGTAGAGAAGTTGGGTAGGGAGGAGGGGATGGGGGAGTTGCATGCAGTTAGTCTGCGTCGAAAATTCATTCATAAAATTCTAAAACGCGCTAAAATCTAAAATTCTAAACAAACGGGCACACATCATGGGGCGCACACACACACACACACACACACACATGCATATATATAGCAAGCGTAGGTGTGTGAAAGTGTGTGTGTTTTGGTGATTTTTTGAGTGTGTTTGTTGGAAACGCGTAAAAGCGCTGCTGTAGTAATAAATAATAAAAAGAAAATGGAAAGAAACTATGTTACTTACCACTTTTGCTGTGCCATATGCTGCATGCAAAAACTATGCAACTGCTAAAAAGCGTATGTTTTGCGCACAACTGTACTTGCTGCAAAAACGTTATGATTAATTTTAGCTGGCAAATCAAATTAAGAAGCGTAGGCAACAAAAACACAAAAAAAATATATATAGTATATATATATTTAAATTAAAATGTGTATGCAAAAATAAAGCTATCAATCGCCCTCTTTCGCTCGCACTCGTAGGCTCCATGCCTACGTAAATACATAAGCTTATGTGCATGTGTGTGAAAAAATGCATTTCTATATTCTATACATACACACGTATTTATGCATGTGTGTAGGTGTGTGCTTGTGCATATGTTAAAGCTAAGGCCTAGGCAACAACAACAACAACACCAACAGCAAATCTCTCTTTTGCTGTGTAAGAGAGAGCGAGCGAGAGCACAAAATGCAGCTATGCGTTTTTCTGCACGCTTGTATGTGTGTGTGAATGTGTGCGTGTGTGCCCTAGCAAATTGCAACAAACTCTACACAAAAAGGCGGCTAGCCAAAAACAAAATGCAATCAAATGGCAAAAATTTTGCCAGACTGCTGCAATGCAACTAAGAACAAAATGTGTGCGTTGCATGTGGCTGTTGCTGCAACTGCTGTATGCAGCATACACAATCACACACCAACCCAACCCATCCCCCCCCACCCACTTTATCTCTGGCTTGAATAAGCCAGACAGTTGCAGCAGTAGCAAAAACATTTTGCAGCGTTTTAGTTGCATTTTCTATATATACATATATCTATATATATATATTTGTATGTGTGTTTGTATAAAACAAAATGTCAGCACATGCTTTTTAGGGGGTTGAGTGTAAATGTCCCGTGTGTATTTTATATATATTTATATATATATATGAATAATCCATGTATATATAGAAATTGCATCCCTTGGCTGCAACTGAATAAAATGTGCATAAAATAAATTTCATTTCATTTAAAATAAATAAAATCTGCTCTCATCCAATAAAACAAGGACTTCTATCAAATGCAGACGATATAACAATAGAGGCGCAACAAGGGGGCAGGTGGATGAGGGCTGAGGCAACTTAAATTTATTCCATTTGCATGAACTTTAATTGATAGCTGAGCTGCCTTTGTTTTAGTTGCTAGGCGTTGCCTGCTTGAGTGCAGGTAATTTATTTATCTCACAAAATATCGACAATTTCCATGGCCTCTCAAGCTGTCTCAAGTTGCATGCAACAACTTTACTTTATGCTTGCAGGCATAAATCAAAATCTTTCTTTTATATGCAAACACAAAATATGTAAAAGGGTTGGCAACACTATGCGAAAGCTTAAAGCTGGCAGTCAGACAGCGTGAGAAGCGATCTCTTAGAGTTGCCAGACAGTGCGCGGATGAATCGATCAGTAGTCGTGCAGTAAGAGTGCGAGAGAGTGTCGTGGAGAGTTCACCAGCTAACTGTTGTGTTGGAGATAATTATTAAGCAGTCAACCTCAGGCCTTAATAAAAATAACTTTAATTGATGAATTTGGTATTGATTTGCAGATGAAATACATATTTAAGCATCGACTATGTACATATACATACAAACCAAGATCTATGATCTCTGATACACGATATAGATATTTATCAATTAAATTATATCAGAGTTTGATTTCTTTAAAAAAAAGAGCTATTGAAGCCCCGGAATGTAGGCAATGGAAAGATGTAGATACGATTTAGAATAATGTGTTAAGTTTGATTGGATACATTTTATATATTTTCTATTTGTTTAATAAAATATTTAATGTTCAATTTTATTTTTAATTTGAATTATTGTGTCGACACTACATAAAATAGTAAGAAAATAAATAACGAATAAGTAAATAAATAAATTAATAAATAAAAACTTGGCTGTTTTTCGAAAGACTGCACGTAAACCACAAATGTATTAGTACAAAGCCACTTGCTTAAGTAAAGCATATTCAATTAAATAATAAAAATTCCCAAGCAAAAGATTAAAACTTGTTTTGAGTAAATAAACAAAACGAGTCATGTCTGACAAATTATTTTGTATGATGTGCACAAATAGGTCTTTAAGCTTCGAGTGCTGCGAACAAAACCTGCTGTGGTAGCAACAAGCAAACTGCTGCATGCCACAGCCGCAGATGGGCCATAAAATATGCCATAATCAGGGAAGAGAGCATCAAAATGCCGTTTTCATAATCAGGCTCGCAAGAAAGACAGTTAAACTGGCAGGAGAGAGATAGCGAGAGGGAGAGACAACGAGAGATGCGAGGGGGGGTAAACATTAACCGAAAACCGTTGGCTAAAAGAGGAGTAACGTCCTCGACCTAGTTCAATGTCAATGTCATTGTGCCACATTATCGTGGCGACGTCAACGGCAACGGCGACGTCGTCCTTTTAGCCAGGCTTGGCCTTGGCTGGAGTTGGAAACGAGCGCACGAGTCGAGGCCACGGCCACGGCCACGAACATTGAGCCCAAAGTGGCACAACACACGGCACACCGGGGGCACCCTGGACTCTGACTCAGGCCAGGAGCAACACCAAACCTCCCCACTTGCCACAAAAACACCCACCAACAGGCTCAATCAGATTCAGCGACGATGCTGCAGCGATGCTGGCGTTGCATGTCAGGCTTTGGTTTGGTAGCGACAATATCCTTGCACTTGTGCGAGTCCTGCGCCTGCCTGGGGGGCACAGCACAGCAACCTTGCAACCTTGCAACCAACCCGCTAACAGCAGCAGCACCAATAAACTCAACTCGTTGCCTCCTTTTCCGCCCATATTGTTGTTTTGTCTGTGCCGGGTGCAAGGACCACATTCTCCCTTCCCCCACACACACCCACGTTGCACTCGTTTGCTGCAGTTGTGGCATGCAGAAGGACAACCAACGCCAGACCTGAAAATCAACGCCTAAAGCGAACCCAAAACTCAAACCAATTTCATTTCAACTCCAACTCTCCGACTCTCTCTCTCGCTCTCTGTCTCCTTCAGTCAGCATCGCTCGGCAAAGTCTCCAAAACGCCGCTAGACAAATGGGTTTGAGTTTGGTTGCTTTTCGCTTCGTTTCGTTTCGTTCTCTCCATCAAATGCGCTCTCAATATGGTTATACTATGTGTGTGTGTGTGCATTTCGGGGGTCTTCTATGGGTAGTTTTACCGTTTGAAATGATAGCATGTCGACAAGGGCAACGTGCAAACATTTGGGATAGGGTGGCTCACTGTTTAAAACGCAGAATTTAAGGCTAGAAAGTTAGGGATGTTATTATGAAGTGTTCAATTATATAAATGTTAAGAAAATACTGCCAAAAATCACTTTCGACTGATTTAATTAACATTGAATAAATAAATATAAAATTAATTTTATAGAAAATTAATTTGCCGTGTATTAAAATCTTTATAGGTGCGTAGGATATGTATAGTTTTGATTAATAAAGTGTCATATATAAATTGAATTTTATTATAATTTTCATTAGGGTTATTTTAAATCTATAAGTAGTATAATAAGTCTAATTAGTATTAAGCAATAAAAATTTGTTTCATGTGAAACTCAAACATTCATTTTCCAGTTTACAGCACGTTTGACGCGTGCTACCTTGAAAACCACAAAAAAAGGCCAAAAGGTGTTGTGAAGCAACAAGCAACAGTTATTTACAGCACTTGTTATTTTATTGACCATTGCAGAGACCGTTTAACAGACTGTGCGAGTGAGAGAGAGAGACCGACTGTGCTCTCGAAATGGGTTAAGAATCATAGTAGGCAAGAGACGCAGTCAAAACCCAAGACAAACAGCGAACAAGTCGCATTCCAGCGCCGACTGCGCAGTCACACCATGAGCAGCAACAGCAGCAGGCAGCTGCGCAGACGCTTTGACTACGTGTTGAGTCAGTGCGCGTCGAGATCTTCAGCGAGCGAGTCGGCGAATTTGGTGAGAGAGAGGAAAGCAAAGCAAAGGTAGAATAAAAACAACTTTAAAAATATGCGCGTATATTTTTAGTGCTCTCGCCCCTCTCGCTCGCTCTCTCCCTCTTTGCGCTTGTGTGTTGAACTTTCTTCCGCTGCAGGGCGCTTGTAAATTGTGCTGGGTTATTTGTGGACAGAGGCAGACGAAGATAACAACAAGTGGCTGCGCAGTCAGCATAGGAAAGTGCAAAAATCAACAAGCTGCTTGGCAAACGTGGCAAAAAAAAAACATCAGACACAAACAAGTGTGAATTTAATTAATAATTGTTTATACATATATACATATGTATTATAAAAGTGAAAGTGTCAACAAAAATTTAAAACAACAAAAAATCAGATAATAATATAATAATAATTCTCACGCTGCAACAAAAGCGATAATTGTTGTTTACATCATGTCCATTGTACAGCGACGCAAAGCGACGCGCTCTAAGTCGAAACAGCAACAACAACAGAATGTTATCGAAAATCAAAATGAGCAAAACGAAAGACTTCACTTTCGCAGCCGTTCAGCAACCTCAGTCGCAGCAGCAACAGCAACAGCGTCAGCGTCAGCCTCCGTCAATTGCAATTCACCTTCACCACTGTGCTGTAATGGCATGCTGCCCACCACAGCAGCGAACATGCTCAACTGTTGTTGCCGCGACATCAACTGCCATTTGAATACACCGCTAGGACTGCAGCTCCGCGGCAGCGTCGAGCGCCATCGACGCTCAGAGAGTCGCCAATCGTTTCAAACTGAGTCGTCAAAGGCGTCGCAGCCAGCAGCAACACCTACCTCTGAGTCGCAAAAGTCCCGTTCGCGTTCGCGCTCGCGTTCATGTTCGTGTGAGGACGACGACGACGGCGATTCGGTGGCCAATGTTGTCGATCGTCTGAAGAGTCAGAGTGGAGACATTGAAAGCAGCGCTGCGACAGCCACGCAATTAACCGTTAGCCTGCATATCGATCTCATCAGCTGGGCTCTTTTTCTGCTGGCGTTCTTCACGCGTTTCTACAAGCTGGCAACGCCGCCAAATGTGGTGTGAGTAAAGTTATCATTATACAATGACTGTTATGAGTTTCTGTTCGTTTTGAAAAACTGTCCACTTTTTCAGTTTTGATGAGCTGCACTATGGGAAATATATTTCGCATTATATGCGCAACATTTTCTTTTTCGATCAGCATCCGCCGCTGGGCAAGCAGTTGATTGCTAGTCTGGTCAGTTTTGCCGGCTACGATGGCAATTATACATTTGCACGCATTGGCGCCACCTATGCGCCAAATGTGCCCATTTTCTGGCTGCGCTTTCTGCCCGCTCTCTGCGGCAGCCTGCTCGCACCGGCGGTCTACAAGCTACTGCTGCAGGCGCAGCTGCGTCGCTGGGCCGCTTCGCTTGGCGGCCTACTCATCGTCCTCGACAACGCGCTGCTGACCCAATCGCGTTTCGTTCTAATGGAATCGATGCTGCTGCTCGCAAGCACCGTTGGAATTGCCTGCCTGCTGCGCTTCCAGCGCTGCTCTCTCGGCTCTCTCAACTGGCTGAGCAGCGGTGCGTCGGCTGCGCTGTTTCTCGCCTGCGCTGGCTGCGTTAAATATGTTGGCTTCCTGGCGCTGGCACTCGCCGGCTATCTGCTGTGTCGTCATCTCTGGAATCTGCTCTACGATGCCACTTTGACAAGTGAGTTGGACTGATTGAGATAGGATCTAACAGTCGTGGAGAGTGGAGTGTAGAGTAGAAAGTAACATATATAACAGAATGAGCTTGTGGAGATTTAAAGGGGAAAAAGCTAATTGTAGAGAAGCCTAATGGAGAGAAGGAGCTTATTGTAAAGAAGGAGCTTATTGTGACATTTGGAAGAGGAACACCTTGTTGTGGAGATTTCAAACAAAATTAATTTATTGTAGACATTTGTAGAATACTTACGGTAGAAAGATAGCCAACATCGCTTTGAAACTACAAGTGAAAATTTCAATTAGAGGAATTAAAGACACAAAAAAATCTTGATGATAATGGATAACATATATAACAGCTATTTCGGAGAGAATGTGCTTCTTGTTGTAGAGATTTCTAAAAGATTGAGAGAGCCTGTTGAAGAGATTTGCAGAGCAGTTGCTTAACAGAAATAGCTTACATAATTTTGGAGAGTTTTTATATCCAAAAGAGTCCAATTGGACTTTTGTACAACAATTCTAGATTTCTTATCTCTATTTAAATGGGATATTTCGCTAATTATCTCTATCTCTGTCTCTCCACAGCTAGACAGCTTTGGCTGCACGCATTGAGCCGACTGCTGCTGTTCGTGGGCATCCCAGTGGCCGTTTACCTGGGCATCTTCTATGTGCACCTGAGGACGCTCCATCGAGCCGGGCCACACGACAGCATAATGACGAGTGCCTTCCAGGCGTCGCTCGACGGGGGATTGGCATCGATCACGCAGGGTCAGCCATTGGCTGTGGTGCACGGCTCGCAAATCACGTTGCGACACACACACGGACGCACCTGTTGGCTGCACTCCCATGCCGCCGTTTATCCGGTGCGCTACAAGGATCAGCGGGGCTCATCGCATCAACAGCAGGTCACCTGTTATTCTTTCAAGGATGTGAACAACTGGTGGATTGTCAAACGGCCGGACCGGGATGATCTTGTCGTCGGTGATCAGCCGGATGCCATAGAGCATGGCGACGTCATTCAACTGGTGCACGGGATCACGAGTCGAGCACTGAACTCACACGATGTGGCGGCACCGATGACGCCACAATGCCAGGAGGTTAGCTGCTACATTGACTACGAGATCAAGATGGCTGGTGAGCTGCTCTGGCGCGTAGAGATCCTTAACAGGCAGACCGAAGGCGATCGCTGGCATGCCATCAAATCGGAGATACGCCTGATCCATGAGTCCACGGGTGCTGCTCTGAGGTTTAGTGGACGCCAGTTGCCCACGTGGGGCTTCAATCAGCACGAGGTGGTCGGCGATCGGGAGCAGGTGCATCAGGATGCTATATGGAATGTGGAGGAGCATCGCTATACCAAGAGTAAGTGCCAAGAAGTCGAAAACCTGTGAATAAAATTCTTGAGAGAGTTCTGCGATTATTCTCTTTTCGTAACTGTATATTGACTAGCTTATGATTTATATTTATGCTAATTTATTTATTTGTATTTATAATTCAATATCTGCAGCTCAAGATCAGCGGGAACGTGAACGTCAATTGCTATCAGCCGAAATGATACCAACGAAACGGACGAAACTCTCGTTCTGGGCCAAGTGGCTGGAGCTGCAGACGAAGATGTTCTGGCAGGCCAAACAGGTGCAGAGCCACATGTACAGCTCCCAGCCGCACGAGTGGCCGCTCCTCGACAAGGGCATCGCCTATTGGCTGGACGACGGCTCCAGTGCTCAGATCTATTTGCTCGGGAATGTGCTCATCTGGTATATGGCCAGTGCTGGATTGCTCATCTATGTTGGCCTCCTCATCTTCTATGCGCTGCGCCGGCGGCGACTTTATTTCGATGTCTCAGCGACCGAATGGAGGCGTTTCCTCATCGCAGGCGATACCTTCTTTGTGGGCTATTTGATGCATTATTTGCCGTATTTCTTTGTGGATCGCACTCTGTTCTTGCACAACTATTTGCCGGCATTTGTGTTTAAGCTGCTGCTCCTCTGCTTTGTGCTGGAGCATTTGGAGTATCTGTTGCGGCGACATTGCAACGCTGTGCGTGGCATGCAACTGATGCGTCTTTATCGTTTCGCGCTACTCCTTTGGCTGTTCGCCGTTGCCGGCGTCTTTGTCAAATTCTTGCCATTGAGCTACGGCTCCAGAAAGATGTCCGCCAAGGAAATCATCGACTTGCGCTGGAAGGACACCTGGGACTTTATACTGCAAAAGAACTATGCCCTCACCTAAACTGGACAACAAGCTAACTGAAGCTCAACTTGTGCAAATTCTGTTCTACAAATATTCATTTAATAAACTTATTTATTTATTTAAAACGTCAGTTAAGAGTTTAGTTCAATTTTGGAATTGTTTTTAGCATTCATTTCCAATTAAAACGAAAATTCATTTATTTTTCGGATTAGGCTATATTCCTTGTTATCAGATTGGAAATTTCGACTGACATTTATAAAGAAACTAAATCATACAAAAAGTTCAAGATCCAAGCTTGTCTTTGATTTATTTATACTCTTCATTTATGAAATTGACACAATTGCCGTCGACTTGAAAACTTTTGAAAATGATTTTAGCACAGCTTCAAAAAATTAGATTTGAAATTCGAATTGATTTCAATAATGAAACTAAAACCTAGAATAAAGTACAAAAACTTGATATTTAAACTCTGAATCCACACAAGTGCACAAGTATGTAACAGACAGAATAAAGCATCTCCGGCCCCATAGGATATATATATTCTTGATCAGGATCAACAGACGAGTCGATATATCCATGTCTCGCGGATCTCAGAGATTATAAGAGCTAGATTCTAGTCAAAAGTTTATGGATCAGGTTTATTTAATATTATCGATAACTGCCTATATTTCGATTTTCGATAGCAATAAAAGTCACAATTTTGAAGGCAGTGTTCTCATATTTATACAAGCAAGACAAGAAACACCCAAACATAGATCGACAATTTAAAATTTGAAAATTCTCATTCGGCTATAGAATTTGTAGTTTGTTGGAACTGATTTTAGTACTGAGTTAACAATCATAATTCAAATTTGACGCCATTCACAATTGAAGAGTTATACAACACTGGGCAACTAGAGAAGAGAGTGAGATGGCCAACAGTGGACGCTTCAGGAATCGCAATGGAGATGCAAGGGCGGCAGGCGTCGTCTCATCCATAGATCCGGCGAACACGACGTCCAGCTGCCTGATCAACGCACACCCGGAGGAGATAGCCGAGTATTTGATAACCACCCATTGCAAGGGTGAGCAACTGAAGAGTGCCGGGCAACTGTGGCCGGCGGCGCCTTGTCTGCCAGCGGTCGGTGTGCCCGACCTGCTGGCCGTGGAGACGTCGAAGACACGCTTTGTCGCATTCAAGGAGAAGTTCTCGGAGGATATGTATTTGAAGAGCGCCAAATTGGGCGAGGCAAAGCCAACGTTCTCCAAGCCCGATCATGTGACCAATTTGAGTTGCACTTTTGGCCGGGAAACCAAATCACCGAGCACCCTGTACGACCTGGTGCTGCCGCGCAGGCCGGCGCAGCAAGTGAATCATGAATTTGCCCAATTCCATGATAAATATGTGCTGAGTCATAATCATTATTTTCCAGCGGAGCAAGTGAATCGCAGGTGATGTGAATGATTGAGTCGATTGAGTAAACCTAATCTTCAATCCTGTACCTCAATGCCGGCAGATATGCGCAGCCCTTTAGGCGTAACGACACCTTTGGCAGGGCCACCCAGGGCGATGTCAGTGGCCACCTGGTGAAGCGTTGCATGCAACAGTGCGCCGGTCATGTCATCATCATCAGCAAGGAGCAAATGGATTACATAGATCGCACCTATCCACGCATCGGTAAAAAGTATAAAATGTAAGTGTGAAAAACTTTATTGCCAAATTGATGCTTGAATTGCAGTCGAGCCCGACTACTAGATACCCTCTGCATCCAGCTGTTAAATATATTATTCTAGTTTTATTTGCCAACAAGTTTTGCACACTCAAATGTAAGCAGGTGCGGAAGTGCTTTATTTCAGACAAGAAATAGAAATGAGATTTATATGTCAATATATTTTCGACTATCGTAATGAGATTTGTGCAGTTGATCAATGATATAATAATGCATATTATGTATGAATTACATATTATATATGATATATATATACATATATATATGTATACATACATACGTATATGAAATTGCTGCAATTTGCACAAAACCATTAAACACTTTTTACTCCCTTTCTAAATGGGTTCAGGATATAAACAAATTTATACAATTTTTATTCATGCGTTGGGCGGATCAGCATTTTGACATGTTTCACCATAATCCAGCCCACTTCGATGCCAGTCGATTTATCGTACCTTCCATTTAGACCACTGCAGAAGAAACGAAGTAAGATTAGCAAAATACTTGAGAGATGATGCAGAAAGTAATTTGTTTACCTATTGAACCTGATTTCGGACCACCAGCCACCTTGTATATACAATGCGCGGACAAAATCATTATTTACTAGATTGAATCCGGTAAATTTCTCATTTTTGCTGTCCTCCATCGGATCATATGTGGAATTGCCCGTCATTTCGCTAAGTTTGATCAAGCGATATTCATCGCTTTCGTCAGCAATTTCGAATTCATGATAGATCGCCGAATTGATTTTGCCATTATATTCTTCCATATAGATGTGAAGTTCATGTGGTTGGCTGCTCGTCAAGCGATGAATCTTCTCCAGGCCCAGGAAGAAGTCGCCGTCAAAGGAGCCAAAGCCTTCACGGTATGTGGCCCAATCCCTGCCGAAATCTTCCACGCCATTGATGCGCTGTTGGATAACTGTCCAGCCAGGACCAGCCGTCTCAGAGTCACATAAAACATCAAACGAATAATTCGACAAGCTGATTTGATGAACACCCGGTGCAACTCCATAATCAGAGCAATCTTTTATTAAGGGTTTCTCCTTGCTGTTCTTCAATTTATTTTCACATTGTTTGACCTCGTTTTGGATATTTGAGATTTGTTGGTCCTTCTGATCAAGGCTCTTCTTGTCTGCCTCCAACTGATCGTTTAACTCCTTCAAGTTGCTGGGTGCCAGTTGATCAATGCTCTTCCTATAGAAGTCTATTTGATCTCTCAACTCCTTAATTATCGCCACATTCACATAATGTTCAACTAGCTTTTCGTTCAGTTCCTTGATTTCTGCTTCTTTAAGTGTGACTTTCATTTGATTGCTTTCAACGCTTCGTCGCAGCTGTTCTATGTAGTTTAACAGGGGTTTCACAACCAGTTCATCCGCTATTTGGGATGTCTAAGAAAACCAAATTAAAATTGCTATTATATATTCCAACTAACTGCTTACCTCATTTGCGTTAGCTGCTGTTAGCAAAAATGTTTCACTTATGATCAGCATCAGACTGACATATAAAATATGTCGCACACAATTGAATTTCATTTTGATTGCGCTCAGCTCAACTGATCTCAATAGAAATTGAAACTTAAACTGAATGTTCAAAATCAGACTCCCAACATTTTATAGAATAGAAACCGGAAGCACAGATCAGAGGCTGTTGCTCTAATCAAGTGCCACAGACTATTCACTGACGTGGGCAACTTTTCATTATCAGCCACGCTTCGAATTCTAAGAAATTAAAGTCTTTAATAAGTCAAAGAGCAAATGAATATATTTAAAGAGAAATCTAGTAACTAAAAACCAAAGCTGTGTTTCAATTGACTCAATATAAATTAAATCCGGCTTGAGCACAATGCCTAGTCGAACACATACTTTTTAAATATATATATGTATGTATATATATATATATATATATATATATATTGGCAAGAGTAGTTATTTATATTTTGTGCTTCATTTCGGTATATATATTTGTGTATTTCTGATGCACTCTTTTTGCCCGTATAGATATCCGTACGCGGTGCCGCAGCACTTGACGTATGGAACACCCACACACGTACCGGACTGCGATTGTAAAATGTTGATCGAGGATATATCGCCGTGTCGTAGCAATCAGCAATTGGTCGACGCATTACGGCATTTGAATATGTGGCGCCACAAATTGCAGAAGCGTGCCGATTTCCATATGTTTGATCTGATCTCAGTGCTGGAGCATAGTGATAAGGAGCGGACACGCCACTTGCCGCTGAAGAAGATCTTTGAGATTATGCACAAGATGCATCTGTATATTGATATCTATAAAATGCGCACAACTCTCGCCCATTTCAAGCTGATTCTTGACGAGAATTGCGCCACGGAGCGTGTTAATTACGATGATTTCTGTCGGCTGCTCTCCATCCAGAATCCATTGCCCGCCACTGGTAATATATCGACAATGCCGGCGAATGTGTACAACAAGGAGACCACATATCGACTGCTCTGCTCCGATCTGGGCAAGCAGCCGAATCAGGCGCCAATGCGTAAACTGAAACCGCAGCAATTCGAAGATGAAGCGACCAATGTAAAGGAACTCCTCACACCGGATATATCATTTTTATATGGTGTGTCGTCGAGCGACTTTCGAATGCAACGCCCGAAGGAGCACTTGGGGCAGATCTTCAAGGATATCGTGAGTGCGAGTGACTTTGAGACGATTTGGCGACAACTCATGGCAACACACACGGATCAGAATGGTTTGGTGTCCGTTGACCAGTTTCGTGGGGCTATGGACAACATGCTGGCAACCAGTTAGGCGTAATCAACTTTAAAACAATTTGCTTTGATGCATAATAAAATTTCAAGTTTGCCGCAATTGCAACTGTTGTACATACATCGCAATCAATCATTGCAGTGCAGCCTTTACATCAACATAAATCAATCAATGTCTACCACAGGACTTTTATATTTATATTTAGATTTCGCAGCACTTTTATATTTATATTCAAATTTAAAGTTCGCCGCAATTGCAACTGTTGTGCACAAATCACAATCAGCTGAGGGTACTTATCGATTTTCAGTGGCGATGTATTCAGCTCACGTGCAGCTTTCCCTTCAAGCTAAATTTATCGATAGTTTTAGCACGAGTGTTGGTTTTAAAGTAGCAAACATTGCAATTCTTTTGTTTTAAGGGTATGTGATAATTTATATGCTCTAAAATAGAACCTGTTGATCAGATTATGAATAGAAAATGTATATTTACTGTTGGTTTTATTTTATTCGCTAGTAAGCCACGCCAGAAACTCTGTTAATCCAGTCCAAATGGGATGTTACACGAGTGAAACCCGCTGGTGCCGCCGATAAACAGCTTTCCGCATCGCTGAACGAGGTGATGCCCACTAGTTGGGGCTGCTGCTGGGTCACCAATGGTCCACCCGAGTCACCATCACAAATGGATCTGCCCTCTGGGGTGCCGACGCACAAAACACTCTCCGGCAGTGTGCCATAGCTGCGAGTGCATTCCTCGTTGCTAATCACGTTCAGATCGATGCACTGCAGCCAGTCGGGCAGAGAGCTGCCATCGTAGGTGCTGCCCCAGCCACAGGTGAGCACTTCAGCTTGCACAAATCTCTCATTGCGCTGTGCAAGTCCCGGCAACTCCACCTTATCGATCAGCGACCAGAAACCCACATGTGGGGTGCGTATCAAAGCGATGTCATTGCCAATGTTGCCGGGCCATTGAGGATGCTGCACCACATCCTCAACGCCAACAGTGAGACTAAACAGTGCCTGGCTGCGTCTGGTGGCGCCATAGTAAATGGTCACCGCATCAATGTGATCCGTGCAGTGGGCAGCAGTCAGCACCCATTCGTGGTCAATGATGGATCCGCCGCACCAGCGACCGAACTGACCCTCCATCAGCAGCAGGCCAACGATGTAGGGTGCCTGGCCAACGGTCGCTGGATAGCCAATGGTAATAATATTACTCGGATGAGCTGCGACGTCGACAACAGCAGCCAGAATCACAGCCAGAAATGGCAGAAGCAACCTGCACCGCAGTTGCATTTTGCAAAAGTATTTCAATTTCGACACTTTTCAACTTATATTAATACTTAAGTGATATATATATGTCGTTTATCAGTTTTTCAACTGACTCCTAATGGTTTACGACATTAGCTCGATAATGGGGAAGCTACCAGTGACATGGAAAGAGTGGGAACATATAATTACTCTGTTACATATGCACTAATATCTTAGTTTAAACTATAAAAATAAACAAATTCGATTTTCTTTAGTGATCCGAAGTACATACAAATTATAATTACAGTTTCTGGGAAGATACCATTAAAATATCATTAATATAAGAAAAGATGGTTTTTCCTATTTACAGGCTATAGACTATGCTAGGGGTTTTGAATATTGCTAGATGCTATACATCAAAGCAATAAACAAGCAAATCTTAGTTCTTACTTGCTATACACAATTTGTTTTTATTTACACACAGTTCTCAACATTTATTTGGCATTATCCATGAAGTCTTTGGCCTCATTTATTTTTGCCGCCAAATATGGAGAGCCGCCGCGATCCGGATGATTGAGAAGCATAATTTTTTTATGTGCATCCTTTACCTGCAGGCATGAATATGATTATTAAATAGGGGATAAGGATTAAGGATTTAATTGAAGTTCACCTTCAGTTTGGAGGCACTGGGGCTGACGCCCAAAATGAGGGCCGCTTCGCGTTTGTTCATCTTTGGGTCGAAGCCACCCTTGTAGTATTTGGCATTGGCCATGCTTTCCGCATCGAATTTGGGTAAATTTTTGAGGGCTTCGTTGAGCGTTGTTGTCATTTGGGGCATGCGGCGCAGCAAGTGCTTCCCAGCGAAGCCGACTGCCGCAACACCGAGGCCGGCGAGAATAATCGAGCTCGCCTTGAAGTGATTAGGATGATACATAAATTGAAATAGTCGAAATATATTATATTGAATTTACAAAACTTAAATGAATTTATTACAATATTTTTACCATTTTTATGTAATCGACGAAACAGCTGACTGAAATGTGACTGGCATTGTTTTGTATATCGCCCACATCGCCAATTATCGATAGTGATTTCGATAACTTTGAGTAATATTTCATGCCCATCACTACAAAATACTAAATATTTTTATATTTATTTGATTTCAAATGGCGATGCGAAAGCCGGCAATTTTGTGGTTAGACGAACACGTAAATCTATTATTTACGCTATGGAATCAGCATATATATGAACTGGAAAACATCCAAACACACGCTTATATCTATCAGGAGATTGCCGAGAAACTAATCGAAGCTGGCCACCAACTCGAGTGGAAAGATGTGAGAAAAAAAATGTATAATCTCAAACTAAAATACAAGTAAATATTTGATATTTGACTAGTCAATGTAGAGCTATGAAACCTTTACTAAAACTCCAACTCATTTACAGGAAAGAACTGATTCGTTCTCGCACCACTGGCTGTAAATCAAATTGGCGGCATTTCGATGAAATGCAAAAAATTCTGGACTATGTTAAGGTGGCCAACGAACTGCTACCGAGTGATAGTACAATATTCGAATTTCTATATAAAATATGGTCAAACAGTTTCGCATATTTGCAGATAATGAAACGATAAGCATAGAGGAACCATTTGACTATGAGGATTTAGCATCCAACACCTATTCGGATGCATCAAATTCATCGCTGCTCATCCAGCAGCGAGTTCAGCGTGATTTCGAGGACATCAGCACGCTGGCAGAACCAGCATCAAACACTGAGCGTGATCCAGCGACGAAGAAGCGTAACAGCAGCAACAACAACAATAGCGAACAATTGACTCCCTTCGAGAAGGCAATGCTGGAGATCGAAAGAGATCGCTCCGAGCGCTTGGAGCGCAATGCGCAACAGCGTCTGGAGATTATGCAGCGCATGGCGGCCGATAGTTCGAATTTTCATAGTAAAATCATTGCACTCATAAAGGCCGAGAAGTAAAGCTTAATAATGAGTCTATTTATGTAGTAGAAGACCAAGAAAAAGTATAAGTAATATTATGTCGTAGGTTAAATGCACTTTATAAGTGTACTAATCGCTATCCTCGGCAGTTGACTTCTCGGACGGCTGCTGCTCAGCCTCCTCGTCGGCAGCAGCAGTCACAACTGATTGCTGCTCCTGCTGCAGTTCATCGTCAAATATTTTGCTCCCGTTGCTAATCAAAAAATTGTGCAATGTGCAACAACAAACGATGATATCATTGCGTCTATTGTGAAAATTTGAACTTTTGGTTATGCGACGGAAACGTGACTTGAGCTGCTGGAATGCCAGATCCACCACTTGAAGAGCATCCTGCAGAGTCATAATCATTATTTTCCAGCGGAGCAAGTGAATCGCAGGTGATGTGAATGATTGAGTCGATTGAGTAAACCTAATCTTCAATCCTGTACCTCAATGTCGGCAGATATGCGCAGCCCTTTAGGCGTAACGACACCTTTGGCAGGGCCACCCAGGGCGATGTCAGTGGCCACCTGGTGAAGCGTTGCATGCAACAGTGCGCCGGTCATGTCATCATCATCAGCAAGGAGCAAATGGATTACATTGATCGCACCTATCCACGCATCGGTAAAAAGTATAAGATGTAAGTGCGAAAAACTTTATTGCCGACTACTAGATACCCTCTGCATCCAGCTGTTAAATATATTATTTTAGTTTTATTTGCCAACAAGTTTTGCACACTCAAATGTAAGCAGGTGCGGAAGTGCTTTATTTCAGACAAGAAATAGAAATGAGATTTATATGTCAATATATTTTCGACTATCGTAATGAGATTTGTGCAGTTGATCAATGATATAATAATGCATATTATGTATGAATTACATATAATATATGATATATATATACATATATATATGTATACATACATACGTATATGAGATAACTACAATTTGCACAAAACCATTAAACACTTTTTACTCCCTTTCTAAATGGGTTCAGGATATAAACAAATTTATACAATTTTTATTCGTGCGTTGGGCGGATCAGCATTTTGACATGTTTCATCATAGTCCACCTCACTGCGATGCCAGTCGATTTATAGTACCTTTCATTTAGACCACTGCAGAAGAAACGAAGTAAGATTAGCAAAATACTTGAGAGATGATGCAGAAAGTAATTTGTTTACCTATCGTACCAGTCTTCGGACCACCATCTTTGGACAAAATTGAATGTGGTAAATTTCTCATTTATGCTGTCCTCCATCGGATCAAATGTGGAATTGCCCGTCATTTCGCTAAGTTTGATCAAGCGATATTCATGTCTTTCGTCAGCAATTTCGAATTCATGATAGATCGCCGAATTGATTTTGCCATTATATTCTTCCATATAGATGTGAAGTTCATGTGGTTGGCTGCTCGTCAAGCGATGAATCTTCGCCAGGCCCAGGAAGAAGTCGCCGTCAAAGGAGCCAAAGCCTTCACGGTATGTGGCCCAATCCCTGCCGAAATCTGCCACGCCATTGATGCGCTGTTGGATAACTGTCCAGCCAGGACCAGCCGTCTCAGAGTCACATAAAACATCAAACGAATAATTCGACAAGCTGATTTGATGAACACCCGGTGCAACTCCATAATCAGAGCAACCTTCTATTAAGGGTTTCTCCTTGCTGTTCTTCAATTTATTTTCACATTGTTTGAGCTCGTTTTGGATATTTGAGATTTGTTGGTCCTTCTGATCAAGGCTCTTCTTGTGTGACTCCAACTGATCGTTTAACTCCTTCAAGTTGCTGGGTGCCAGTTGATCAATGCTCTTCCTATAGAAGTCTATTTGATCTCTCAACTCCTTAATTATCGCCACATTCACATAATGTTCAACTAGCTTTTCGTTCAGTTCCTTGATTTCTGCTTCTTTAAGTGTGACTTTCATTTCATTGCTTTCGACGCTTTGCCGCAGCTGTTCTATGTAGTTTAACAGGGGTTTCACAACCAGTTCATCCGCTATTTGGGATGTCTAAGAAGTCCAAATAAAAATTGCTATTATATATTCCAACTAACTGCTTACCTCATTTGCGTTAGCTGCTGTTAGCAAAAATGTTTCACTTATGATCAGCATCAGACTGACATATAAAATATGTCGCACACAATTGAATTTCATTTTGATTGCGCTCAGTTCAACTGATCTCAATAGAAATTGAAACTTAAACTGAATGTTCAAAATCAGACTCCCAACATTTTATAGAATAGAAACCGGAAGCACAGATCAGAAGCTGTTGCTCTTATCAAGTACCACAGACTATTCACTGACGTGGGCAACTTTTCATTATCAGCCACGCTTCGAATTCTAAGAAATTAAAGTCTTTAATAAGTCAAAGAGCAAATGAATATATTTAAAGAGAAATCTAGTAACTAAAAACCAAAGCTGTGTTTCAATTGACTCAATATAAATTAAATCCGGCTTGAGCACAATGCCTAGTCGAACACATACTTTTTAAATATATATATGTATATATATGTATTTATATTTTGTGCTTCATTTCGGTATATATATTTGTGTATTTCTGATGCACTCTTTTTGCCCGTATAGATATCCGTACGCGGTGCCGCAGCACTTGACGTATGGAACACCCACACACGTACCGGACTGCGATTGTAAAATGTTGATCGAGGATATATCGCCGTGTCGTAGCAATCAGCAATTGGTCGACGCACTACGGCATTTGAATATGTGGCGCCACAAATTGCAGAAGCGTGCCGATTTCCATATGTTTGATCTGATCTCGGTGCTGGAGCATAGTGATAAGGAGCGGACACGCCACTTGCCGCTGAAGAAGATCTTTGAGATTATGCACAAGATGCATCTGTATATTGATATCTATAAAATGCGCACAACTCTCGCCCATTTCAAGCTGATTCTTGACGAGAATTGCGCCACGGAGCGTGTTAATTACGATGATTTCTGTCGGCTGCTCTCCATCCAGAATCCATTGCCCACCACTGGTAATATATCGACAATGCCGGCGAATGTGTACAACAAGGAGACCACATATCGACTGCTCTGCTCCGATCTGGGCAAGCAGCCGAATCAGGCGCCAATGCGTAAACTGAAACCGCAGCAATTCGAGGATGAAGCGACCAATGTAAAGGAACTCCTCACACCGGATATATCATTTTTATATGGTGTGTCGTCAAGCGACTTTCGAATGCAACGCCCGAAGGAGCACTTGGAGCAGATCTTCAAGGATATATTGAGTGCTAGTGACTTTGAGACGATTTGGCAACAAATCATGGCAACACACACGGATCAGAATGGTTTGGTGTCCGTTGACCAGTTTCGTGGGGCTATGGACAACATGCTGGCAACCAGTTAGGCGTAATCAACTTTAAAACAATTTGCTTTGATGCATAATAAAATTTCAAGTTTGCCGCAATTGCAACTGTTGTACATACATCGCAATCAATCATTGCAGTGCAGCCTTTACATCAACATAAATCAATCAATGTCTACCACAGGACTTTTATATTTATATTTAGATTTCGCAGCACTTTTATATTTATATTCAAATTTAAAGTTCGCCGCAATTGCAACTGTTGTGCACAAATCACAATCAGCTGAGGGTACTTATCGATTTTCAGTGGCGATGTATTCAGCTCACGTGCAGCTTTCCCTTCAAGCTAAATTTATCGATAGTTTTAGCACGAGTCTTGGTTTTAAAGTAGCAAACAGTGCAACTCTTTTGTTTTTAAGGATATGTGATAATTTATCCACTCTTAAATAGAACCTGTTGATCAGATTATAAGTAGAAAATGTATATTTACAGTTGGTTTTATTTTATTCGCTAGTAAGCCACGCCAGAAACTCTGTTAATCCAGTCCAAATGGGATGTGACACGAGTGAAACCCGCTGGTGCCGCCGATAAACAGCTTTCCGCATCGCTGAACGAGGTGATGCCCACTAGTTGGGGCTGCTGCTGGGTCACCAATGGTCCACCCGAGTCACCATCACAAATGGACCTGCCCTCCGGGGTGCCGACGCACAAAACACTCTCCGGCAGTGTGCCATAGCTGCGAGTGCATTCCTCGTTGCTAATCACGTTCAGATCGATGCACTGCAGCCAGTCGGGCAGAGAGCTGCCATCGTAGGTGCTGCCCCAGCCACAGGTGAGCACCTCAGCCTGCACAAATCTCTCATTGCGCTGTGCAAGTCCCGGCAACTCCACCTTATCGATCAGCGACCAGAAACCCACATGTGGGGTGCGTATCAAAGCGATGTCATTGCCAATGTTGCCGGGCCATTGAGGATGCTGCACCACATCCTCAACGCCGACAGTGAGACTAAACAATGCCTGGCTGCGTCTGGTGGCGCCATAGTAAATGGTCACCGCATCAATGTGATCCGTGCAGTGGGCAGCAGTCAGCACCCATTCGTGGTCAATGATGGATCCGCCGCACCAGCGACCGAACTGACCCTCCAGCAGCAGCAGACCAACGATGTAGGGTGCCTGGCCAACGGTCGCTGGATAGCCATTGGTAATAATATTACTCGGATGAGCTGCGACGTCGACAACAGCAGCCAGAATCACAGCCAGAAATGGCAGAAGCAACCTGCACCGCAGTTGCATTTTGCAAAAGTATTTCAATTTCGACACTTTTCAGCTTATATTAATACTTAAGTGATATATATATGTCGTTTATCAGTTTTTCAACTGACTCCTAATGGTTTACGACATTAGCTCGATAATGGGGAAGCTATAAGTGATATGGAAAGAGTGGGAACCTATAATTACTCTGTTACATATGCACTAATATTTCAGTTTAAACTATAAAAATAAACAAATTCGATTTTCTTTAGTGATCCGAAGTACATACAAATTATAATTACAGTTTCTGGGAAGATACCATTAAAATATCATTAATATAAGAAAAGATGGTTTTTCCTATTTACAGGCTATAGACTATGCTAGGGGTTTTGAATATTGCTAGATGCTATACATCAAAGCAATAAACAAGCAAATCTTAGTTCTTACTTGCTATACACAATTTGTTTTTATTTACACACAGTTCTCAACATTTATTTGGCATTATCCATGAAGTCTTTGGCCTCATTTATTTTTGCCGCCAAATATGGAGAGCCGCCGCGATCCGGATGATTGAGAAGCATAATTTTTTTATGTGCATCCTTTACCTGCAGGCATGAATATGATTATTAAATAGGGGATAAGGATTAAGGATTTAATTGAAGTTCACCTTCAGTTTGGAGGCACTGGGGCTGACGCCCAAAATGAGGGCCGCTTCGCGTTTGTTCATCTTTGGGTCGAAGCCACCCTTGTAGTATTTGGCATTGGCCATGCTTTCCGCATCGAATTTGGGTAAATTTTTGAGGGCTTCGTTGAGCGTTGTTGTCATTTGGGGCATGCGGCGCAGCAAGTGCTTCCCAGCGAAGCCGACTGCCGCAACACCGAGGCCGGCGAGAATAATCGAGCTCGCCTTGAAGTGATTAGGATGATACATAAATTGAAATAGTCGAAATATATTATATTGAATTTACAAAACTTAAATGATTTTATTACAATATTTTTACCATTTTTATGTAATCGACGAAACAGCTGACTGAAATGTGACTGGCATTGTTTTGTATATCGCCCACATCGCGAATTATCGATAGTGATTTCGATAATTTTGAGTAATATACCATGCCCATCTCTACAAAATACTAAATATTTTTATATTTATTTGATTTCAAATGGCGATGCGAAAGCCGGCAATTTTGTGGTTAGACGAACACGTAAATCTATTATTTACGCTATGGAATCAGCATATATATGAACTGGAAAACATCCAAACACACGCTTATATCTATCAGGAGATTGCCGAGTAACTAATCGAAGCTGGCCACCTACTCGAGTGGAAAGATGTGAGAAAAAAAATGTATAATCTCAAACTAAACTACAAGTAAATATTTGATATTTGACTAGTCAATGTAGAGCTATGAAACCTTTACTAAAACTCCAACTCATTTACAGGAAAGAACTGATTCGTTCTCGCACCACTGGCTGTAAATCAAATTGGCGGCATTTCGATGAAATGCAACAAATTCTGGACTATGCTAAAGTGGCCAACGAACTGCTACCGAGTGATGGTAAAATATTCGAATTTCTATATAAAATATGGTCAAACAGTTTCGCATATTTGCAGATAATGAAACGATAAGCATAGAGGAACCATTTGACTATGAGGATTTAGCCTCCAACACCACCACCTATTCGGATGCATCAAATTCATCGCTGCTCATCCAGCAGCGAGTTAAGCGTGATTTCGAGGACATCAGCACGCTGGCAGAACCAGCATCAAACACTGAGCGTGATCCAGCGACGAAGAAGCGTAACAGCAGCAACAACAACAATAGCGAACAATTGACTCCCTTCGAGAAGGCAATGCTGGAGATCGAAAGAGATCGCTCCGAGCGCTTGGAGCGCAATGCGCAACAGCGTCTGGAGATTATGCAGCGCATGGCGGCCGATAGTTCGAATTTTCATAGTAAAATCATTGCACTCATAAAGGCCGAGAAGTAAAGCTTAATAATGAGTCCATTTATGTAGTAGAAGACCAAGAAAAAGTATGATAAGTAATATTATGTCGTAGATTAAATGCACTTTATAAGTGTACTAATCGCTATCCTCGGCAGTTGACTTCTTGGACGGCTGCTGCTCCGCCTCCTCGTCGGCAGCAGCAGTCGCAACTGATTGCTGCTCCTGCTGCAGTTCATCGTCAAATATTTTGCTCCCGTTGCTAATCAAAAAATTGTGCAATGTGCAACAACAAACGATGATATCATTGCGTCTATTGTGAAAATTTGAACTTTTGGTTATGCGACGGAAACGTGACTTTAGCTGCTGGAATGCCAGATCTACCACTTGAAGAGCATCCTGCAGAGTCATAATCATTATTTTCCAGCGGAGTAAGTGAATGATTGAGTCGATTGAGTAAACCTAATCTTCAATCCTGTACCTCAATGCCGGCAGATATGCGCAGCCCTTTAGGCGTAACGACACCTTTGGCAGGGCCACCCAGGGCGATGTCAGTGGCCACCTGGTGAAGCGTTGCATGCAACAGTGCGCCGGTCATGTCATCATCATCAGCAAGGAGCAAATGGATTACATAGATCGCACCTATCCACGCATCGGTAAAAAGTATAAAATGTAAGTGTGAAAAACTTTATTGCCAAATTGATGCTTGAATTGCAGTCGAGCCCGACTACTAGATACCCTCTGCATCCAGCTGTTAAATATATTATTCTAGTTTTATTTGCCAACAAGTTTTGCACACTCAAATGTAAGCAGGTGCGGAAGTGCTTTATTTCAGACAAGAAATAGAAATGAGATTTATATGTCAATATATTGTCGACTATCGTAATGAGATTTGTGCAGTTGATCAATGATATAATAATGCATATTATGTATGAATTACATATTATATATGATATATATATACATATATATATGTATACATACATACGTATATGAGATTGCTGCAATTTGCACAAAACCATTAAACACTTTTTATTCCCTTTCTAAATGGGTTCAGGATATAAACAAATTTATACAATTTTTATTCGTGCGTTGGGCGGATCAGCATTTTGACATGATTCACCAAAATCCAGCCCATTCCGATGCCAGTCGATTTATCGTACCATCCATTTAGACCACTGCAGAAGAAACGAAGTAAGATTAGCAAAATACTTGAGAGATGATGCAGAAAGTAATTTGTTTACCTATCGTACCAGTCTTCGGACCACCAGCCACCTTCTTTATGCAATCCATTATCATTATTTTCTCGATTGAATGTGGAAAATTTCTCATATTTGGTGTTCTTCATCGGATTAAATGTGGAATTGCCCGTCATTTTGCTAAGTTTGATCAAGCGATATTCATCGCTTTCGTCAGCAATTTCGAATTCATGATAGATCGCCGAATTGATGTCGCCATCATATTCTTCCATATAGATGTGAAGTTCATGTGGTTGGCTGCTCGTCAAGCGATGGATCTTCTCCAGGCCCAGGAAGAAGTCGCCGTCAAAGGAGCCAAAGCCTTCACGGTATGTGGCCCAATCCCTTTTGAAATCTTCCTCGCCACTGATGCGATGTTGGATAACTGTCCAGCCAGGACCAGCCGTCTCAGAGTCACATAAAACATCAAACGAATAATTCGACAAGCTGATTTGATGAACACCCGGTGCAACTCCATAATCAGAGCAATCTTTTATTAAGGGTTTCTCCTTGCTGTTCTTCAATTTATTTTCACATTGTTTGACCTCGTTTTGGATATTTGAGATTTGTTGGTCCTTCTGATCAAGGCTCTTCTTGTGTGCCTCCAACTGATCGTTTAACTCCTTCAAGTTGCTGGGTGCCAGTTGATCAATGCTCTTCCTATAGAAGTCTATTTGATCTCTCAACTCCTTAATTATCGCCACATTCACATAATGTTCAACTAGCTTTTCGTTCAGTTCCTTGATTTCTGCTTCTTTAAGTGCGACTTTCATTTGATTGCTTTCGACGCTTCGCCGCAGCTGTTCTATGTAGTTTAACAGGGGTTTCACAACCAGTTCATCCGCTATTTGGGATGTCTAAGAAAACCAAATAAAAATTGCTATTATATATTCCAACTAACTGCTTACCTCATTTGCGTTAGCTGCTGTTAGCAAAAATGTTTCACTTATGATCAGCATCAGACTGACATATAAAATATGTCGCACACAATTGAATTTCATTTTGATTGCGCTCAGCTCAACTGATCTCAATAGAAATTGAAACTTAAACTGAATGTTCAAAATCAGACTCCCAACATTTTATAGAATAGAAACCGGAAGCACAGATCAGAAGCTGTTGCTCTAATCAAGTGCCACAGACTATTCATTGACGTGGGCAACTTTTCATTATCAGCCACGCTTCGAATTCTAAGAAATTAAAGTCTTTAAATAGGTCAAAGAGCAAATGAATATATTTAAAGAGAAATCTAGTAACTAAAAACCAAAGCTGTGTTTCAATTGACTCAATATAAATTAAATCCGGCTTGAGCACAATGCCTAGTCGAACACATACTTTTTAAATATATATATGTATATATATATATATATATATATATATTGGCAAGAGTAGTTATTTATATTTTGGGCTTCATTTCGGTATATATATTTGTATATTTCTGATGCACTCTTTTTTTCCGTGTAGATATCCGTACGTGGTGCCGCAGCACTTGACGTATGGAACACCCACACACGTACCGGACTGCGATTGTAAAATGTTGATCGAGGATATATCGCCGTGTCGTAGCAATCAGCAATTGGTCGACGCACTACGGCATTTGAATATGTGGCGCCACAAATTGCAGAAGCGTGCCGATTTCCATATGTTTGATCTGATCTCGGTGCTGGAGCATAGTGATAAGGAGCGGACACGCCACTTGCCGCTGAAGAAGATCTTTGAGATTATGCACAAGATGCATCTGTATATTGATATCTATAAAATGCGCACAACTCTCGCCCATTTCAAGCTGATTCTTGACGAGAATTGCGCCACGGAGCGTGTTAATTACGATGATTTCTGTCGGCTGCTCTCCATCCAGAATCCATTGCCCACCACTGGTAATATATCGACAATGCCGGCGAATGTGTACAACAAGGAGACCACATATCGACTGCTCTGCTCCGATCTGGGCAAGCAGCCGAATCAGGCGCCAATGCGTAAACTGAAACCGCAGCAATTCGAAGATGAAGCGACCAATGTAAAGGAACTCCTCACACCGGATATATCATTTTTATATGGTGTGTCGTCGAGCGACTTTCGAATGCAACGCCCGAAGGAGCACTTGGGGCAGATCTTCAAGGATATCGTGAGTGCGAGTGACTTTGAGACGATTTGGCGACAACTCATGGCAACACACACGGATCAGAATGGTTTGGTGTCCGTTGACCAGTTTCGTGGGGCTATGGACAACATGCTGGCAACCAGTTAGGCGTAATCAACTTTAAAACAATTTGCTTTGATGCATAATAAAATTTCAAGTTTGCCGCAATTGCAACTGTTGTACATACATCGCAATCAATCATTGCAGTGCAGCCTTTACATCAACATAAATCAATCAATGTCTACCACAGGATTTTTGTATTTATATTTAGATTTCGCAGCACTTTTATATTCATATTCAAATTTAAGGTTTGCCGCAATTGCAACTGTTGTGCACAAATCACAATCAGCTGAGGGTATTTATCGATTTTCAGTGGCGATGCATTCAGCTCACGTGCAGCTTTCCCTTCAAGCTAAATTTATCGATAGTTTTAGCACGAGTCTTGGTTTTAAAGTAGCAAACATTGCAATTCTTTTGTTTTTAAGGATATGTGATTATTTATCCACTCTTAAATAGAACCTGTTGATCAGATTATGAGTAGAAAATGTATATTTACTGTTGGTTTTATTTTATTCGCTAGTAAGCCACGCCAGAAACTCTGTTAATCCAGTCCAAATGGGATGTGACACGAGTGAAACCCGCTGGTGCCGCCGATAAACAGCTTTCCGCATCGCTGAACGAGGTGATGCCCACTAGTTGGGGCTGCTGCTGGGTCACCAATGGTCCACCCGAGTCACCATCACAAATGGACCTGCCCTCCGGGGTGCCGACGCACAAAACACTCTCCGGCAGTGTGCCATAGCTGCGAGTGCATTCCTCGTTGCTAATCACGTTCAGATCGATGCACTGCAGCCAGTCGGGCAGAGAGCTGCCATCGTAGGTGCTGCCCCAGCCACAGGTGAGCACCTCAGCTTGCACAAATCTCTCATTGCGCTGTGCAAGTCCCGGCAACTCCACCTTATCGATCAGCGACCAGAAACCCACATGTGGGGTGCGTATCAAAGCGATGTCATTGCCAATGTTGCCGGGCCATTGAGGATGCTGCACCACATCCTCAACGCCGACAGTGAGACTAAACAATGCCTGGCTGCGTCTGGTGGCGCCATAGTAAATGGTCACCGCATCAATGTGATCCGTGCAGTGGGCAGCAGTCAGCACCCATTCGTGGTCAATGATGGATCCGCCGCACCAGCGACCGAACTGACCCTCCAGCAGCAGCAGACCAACGATGTAGGGTGCCTGGCCAACGGTCGCTGGATAGCCATTGGTAATAATATTACTCGGATGAGCTGCGACGTCGACAACAGCAGCCAGAATCACAGCCAGAAATGGCAGAAGCAACCTGCACCGCAGTTGCATTTTGCAAAAGTATTTCAATTTCGACACTTTTCAGCTTATATTAATACTTAAGTGATATATATATGTCGCTTATCAGTTTTTCAACTGGCTCCTAATGGTTTACGACATTAGCTCGATAATGGGGAAGCTACCAGTGACATGGAAAGAGTGGGAACATATAATTACTCTGTTACATATGCACTAATATTTCAGTTTAAACTATAAAAATAAACAAATTCGATTTTCTTTAGTGATCCGAAGTACATACAAATTATAATTACAGTTTCTGGGAAGATACCATTAAAATATCATTAATATTAGAAAAGATGGTTTTTCCTATTTACAGGCTATAGACTATGCTAGGGGTTTTGAATATTGCTAGATGCTATACATCAAAGCAATAAACAAGCAAATCTTAGTTCTTACTTGCTATACACAATAATTTGTTTTTATTTACACACAGTTCTCAACATTTATTTGGCATTATCCATGAAGTCTTTGGCCTCGTTTATTTTTGCCGCCAAATATGGAGAGCCGCCGCGATCCGGATGATTGAGAAGCATAATTTTTTTATGTGCATCCTTTACCTGCAGGCATGAATATGATTATTAAATAGGGGATAAGGATTAAGGATTTAATTGAAGTTCACCTTCAGTTTGGAGGCACTGGGGCTGACGCCCAAAATGAGGGCCGCTTCGCGTTTGTTCATCTTTGGGTCGAAGCCACCCTTGTAGTATTTGGCATTGGCCATGCTTTCCGCATCGAATTTGGGTAAATTTTTGAGGGCTTCGTTGAGCGTTGTCGTCATTTGGGGCATGCGGCGCAGCAAGTGTTTGCCAGCGAAGCCGACTGCCGCAACACCGAGGCCGGCGAGAATAATCGAGCTCGCCTTGAAGTGATTAGGATGATACATAAATTGAAATAGTCGAAATATATTATATTGAATTTACAAAACTTAAATGAATTTATTACAATATTTTTACCATTTTTATGTAATCGACGAAACAGCTGACTGAAATGTGACTGGCATTGTTTTGTATATCGCCCACATCGCCAATTATCGATAGTGATTTCGATAACTTTGAGTAATATTCCATGCCCATCACTACAAAATACTAAATATTTTTATATTTATTTGATTTCAAATGGCGATGCGAAAGCCGGCAATTTTGTGGTTAGACGAACACGTAAATCTATTATTTACGCTATGGAATCAGCATATATATGAACTGGAAAACATCCAAACACACGCTTATATCTATCAGGAGATTGCCGAGAAACTAATCGAAGCTGGCCACCTACTCGAGTGGAAAGATGTGAGAAAAAAAATGTATAATCTCAAACTAAAATACAAGTAAATACTTGATATTTGACTAGTCATGTAGAGCTATGAAACCTTTACTAAAACTCCAACTCATTTACAGGAAAGAACTGATTCGTTCTCGCACCACTGGCTGTAAATCTAATTGGCGGCATTTCGATGAAATGCAACAAATTCTGGACTATGCTAAAGTGGCCAACGAACTGCTACCGAGTGATGGTAAAATATTTCAATCTCTATATAAAATATGGTCAAACAGTTTCGCATATTTGCAGATAATGAAACGATAAGCATAGAGGAACCATTTGACTATGAGGATTTAGCCTCCAACACCACCACCTATTCGGATGCATCAAATTCATCGCTGCTCATCCAGCAGCGAGTTAAGCGTGATTTCGAGGACATCAGCACGCTGGCAAAACCAGCATTAAACACTGGGCGTGATCCAGCGACGAAGAAGCGTAACAGCAGCAACAACAACAATAGCGAACAATTGACTCCCTTCGAGAAGGCAATGCTGGAGATCGAAAGAGATCGCTCCGAGCGCTTGGAGCGCAATGCGCAACAGCTTCTGGAGATTATGCAGCGCATGGCGGCCGATAATTCGAATTTTCATAGTAAAATCATTGCACTCATAAAGGCCGAGAAGTAAAGCTTAATAATGAGTCTATTTATGTAGTAGAAGACCAAGAAAAAGTATAAGTAATATTATCTCGTAGGTTAAATGCACTTTATAAGTGTACTAATCGCTATCCTCGGCAGTTGACTTCTTGGACGGCTGCTGCTCCGCCTCCTCGTCGGCAGCAGCAATCGCAACTGATTGCTGCTCCTGCTGCAGTTCATCGTCAAATATTTTGCTCCCGTTGCTAATCAAAAAATTGTGCAATATGCAACAACAAACGATGATATCATTGCGTCTATTGTGAAAATTTGAACTTTTGGTTATGCGACGGAAACGTGACTTGAGCTGCTGGAATGCCAGATCCACCACTTGAAGAGCATCCTGCAGTGCCACATTGAATTGTTTTTCCATTTCCCCTTGCGGTTGGCTGTAGGGTGTCATCACTGTTGTCCCTTCGAATGCCGCATCGCCCAACAGTAAGATGGGTACTTCAGAGCCAGCAATCGGTTTCAGATTTGCCTTGAAGTGTGGCAACGTTTCCAGCATTTTCTTCAAATGGTTCTCCACGTACACCTGACTAGGTGTAAAGCTGCCCGGAAAACTGTAGTTGACATGCATAAATCTGCAACTAATTCCAAATAGTTAAGCCTGATCTTTTCGTCTTTCCATTCATCTTTTCTCACCGATGATCAACGAGCGCCAATATTTTTTTCGAATACCAATCTTCATTATTGCAATGAAGCGAGGAATTTGATATTGCCGGCGGGACCTTCAAGTGGCAGACACCTAAGCAAATTAAGCATGAATTACAAATGATCTGTGAGAAAGTTTAGTTGCCCACCAATTGCGCCCAGGCACTGCGGAAAACCCTTTGCCCCGAAGCCTGCCAAACACTCCTCCAGCTTCTGTTGGTTGAGGAACTCTTTGGGAAAATATTTCTTTGACAGAACAAGTTTGACGGCCTGGCAAAAATCAGTGAGAATACGGCACACCGTCGATGTGTGGACGCCAAATAGTTTGCCCACCACGCTGTACTCCACGGTGGTGCCCAGTGTATAGAGTGCGATGGCAATGCGTTTCTCAATTGGAATCGCTTTGTGGACATGCGAATCTTTTTTTCGCAGTTCCGGCAGCAGTTGCACTAAAATATCAAAATATTCTTGTTCCATGCGAAAGTGTTGCTTAAACTCAACCTCTGTGCAGACCGACATGTCTCTCTCCCAGAATGCGCCATTGCTTTGCTAATATAAGTCAAAATATTAACAATTATAATAATGCATATATATAACAATTTAATTTAATTAAACATACATATGTCCATTCGCGTGGTGCTTTGCGTTTTCTGCGTCGACGTTCGTCGGTCAAACGGAATCCCTCCACTGTTTGCTCAAACTCCTCCTCCAATTCGAGTAAATTCAGCAAATTGAGATCGTTATGTTCGCATAGAAATAATAAATTGGCGGGATCCATTTTGATTGCAATCAAAAATTTAACGTACACATCGACAAGAGCAGCTGTGTGAAAAACTCTCAATATTAACAGCTGCGTCGCAATCGGTGCTAGGGCTGCAGCAACAGCTCAACAGTTCCCTAACAGTTGGGCGATAAATGCTTATGAACACAATTTATGCAATAATACATATCGACAATGATTAATTTGGCACTGCTTGCACAGTCAGTTGAATTTAGTTTAGTTATTTAACGCCAAATTGTAGCTTAGCTTGTGCGATAACTTTCACTGGCCATCGAATGCAAGCGCTTATCGATTCATTCATATCGCTCGCCAAAAACGTATCGAGCACCCACAAAACAAGTGAAGAAGAAGCGTGAAAAATTTGATGTGCAAAAGTTTTAAAATCTACATTTTTTGATATATTGATTTACAAAAGTAAAAGTGTCAATTTATTATTTATTAATTGAACAAATAAGTGCCGTGACTGTTGCTGTGTGCTGTTGGTACCCCCAGACGCTGACTGTCTGTCTGTCTGTCTGGCTGTGCCTGTGTGTGTGTGTGTGTGTCTGTTTTGGCAAAGAACTGAAACTATTTTTGGCGAAAGGCAAAGAGGCATCAGAAGCAGCAGCCGTCAAACTGGAGCGGATTCCGGAGTATTTGCGCGACACGGTCGATTGGCTGATGGGGTAAGTAAGCAGTAATCAGTAGCCGTGCAATAATCATAGCCAGCGAAATTATAAATTGCAAATTGAGTTATCAAATTTATAAATAGTGAGTAGCAGCAGGGCGACGATAAACACAGCGAGACGAGACGTCGCGACGTAACGTCGTCCGTTACGTTGTCCGTCGCGTCTCGTCTTGTCTCGCCACTAGGTGGTGTCTTTTTATGTCCTCTGCGCTTTTACTTTGTCGTCGTCGTTTGGCATTTTGCCAATTGGCCTCGTTTCTTGTTTTCTCATCCATCCTCTCTCATTTTCATTTTCCGTTATTGTTGTTGTTGTTTTCTATACTTGCTCCTCACACATAACGCCTGACGTAGTTTTTCATTACTCCAATTCCTAATTCTATTCCTCGCTCTCATTTTGTTGTTGTTATTCAACATCTTTGTTGTTGCGCTGCAAAATCAATAAAAGGCTAATTTCATTTTTTATATCGATTTCTCAATTGTAACGCAAGTCGAAAGTGTTTTGATTTACATGAACTTGCACACGCACAGACATGCACTTACACACACACACACACACACGTGCATGCTCACATACATTCGCATACACGCATTTCTGCTTCCTCGTCCCTTTCATCAAGGCCATTGCATTTTTGATTGCGTTTAGCTTTGTCGTGTTTTCATCGTCGCCTCTCTCACTCACTTATCCATTCGTTTGCTTACTCACTCACTTCTTAGACCCGATTTCCATTGTTCCATCCTGCTGCTGCTGTTGCTGCTGCTGCTGCATTATCATCGCTTGTTTATGTTTCTACGCATTGTTGTTGTTGTTGTTGGCGTACGTTGATAAGCGAATTAAGCGAGAAGCAGCCGGTTTAATGAACTTGCCTGGCCAATTTCCCTTGCATTCATTGTAATCAAAATGTAAACCAAACATTACATGGCAACAGCCAACAGCAATAACAAACAGTTTTATAGATCAAGCAAACAAACATTCATTAAACACGGACTCTGCATGCACAGACGTGTTTACGCGCGCGCACACACACACATGTACATATGTGAGTTTTGTATAATTAAGTTAAGCTACGAGCATAATTAATATGTGCTACACAAACCCAATAATATATATATATTTTTTTATACTCTCTTTTGGTATTGAAATTCTCATCCAATTCCATTTATACACAATGTCAAGAAAGTGTTTGTACACTGGCAGAAATTCGTCATTTATCTTGCAAAAAAAGGAATTTTATTATTGACTTTTATTTTGGGTTTTCTGATTTTTTAAGTGGAGTTCTCAAAACAAGTTGCATTTATTCAAACGTTTTCTCAAATTTTGCGTTCGACTTGTTCGAGTTACCACTGTACTTGTCTATCTCTCATTGGTTTAGCCCATTTAATTTCATTTTCAGCGAGGTCAGTTTATTTGATATATTCAAGCATTGAGCATTAACTTATTTATATAATATATATATATATATATATATACATACACTTGAAGAGGCAGCTGCTAGAGGCAGTTCACTAGGACCAACAGCCTAGTCTCAATTTAGCCAGTTTTCCAGTTTCTGTTATCATACCTAAAACATATTCTTCGACCTCTTCTCTTTTTTTCTCAAGCACTGAGATATCTTATATTAAATCCGAAGATGCTGAAAAGCATAGATTCAGCTGATCTTTACAGTTATCCACATCCGCCTGAAGCTTTAAAGTTTATATAAATTGTACATTCTAGCTGGGCGTATAAGCGTTTTAGTTGTTTTTTCCAGTCATCATTGCTATTGATAACACGTTTCGGGTATATCGATATACATCGATTTCGGATTACAATCAAAGCCACAATTTCGAATGCGATATTAACGATCAACTGCACAAATTTCATCGACATCGAATGCTTACATTTGAGTGTGCAAAACGGTTTAAAGGGAAATTTGGCAAATAAAACTTGAATCATATATGTAACAGCTGATTTAGGGAGTATCTTGTAGTCGAGCTCACGCGACTACAGCATTCTTACTAGTTATATTTTCGATTGTGGATCTTAATTTAAATGTGGTGTGGCGACAATTAGCATATTGTTGAGCGGTGCAACGAGGCTGGAATTGTTTATTAATAATTTATACATATATATATATATATACATATATATATATATATATATGTATATATATATATATATATATATGTATAGGTTGATTAGGCAGCTGTTTAAGCAACCTTCGCCTTTTCTCACACTGTCGCTTTTGCGGCCTTGAGGCACACTTAGCACAACTCTAATTGAATTAGAAAAGGCAAAGCAAGAGAAGGGGCATGGCACACACAGAGAAAGAGAGAGAGCGAGAGCGAGAGCGAGAGAGATGGATAATTTGCAAACTCTTCACGTCTAGAATTGATTGACAGCGGGCAAAATCAATGTGTTTGCCGGCAGTGTGACGGGAGGGGGGGAAATTGACAACTTACGACTTTGGCTAAGAAGACGCTTGCAACAAAAGCGACACTCGCTGCATTTCGTTGTGTGTGCTCCTCAGTTGCACTTGTGAACTAAACGCGACTGGGTGTCCGTCTCCAGTTAGTATCAGTATTAGTTTTAGTTTAGTCAGTTGGTGATGAACTGGGCCATCTCGAATCTGACTGGTGGCAATCGGGTGAGTCGCGCGATTCTTGTGCGTTACTCATCGGTGCCGCTGGATGCCGCCGAGGATGGCACATCGAGTGTGCCACAAACTCCGGCGGCTAACGCCGCTGCTGCTGCACGTACAACCATGTCGCATGCCTCGCTATCCTCAACATTTGCAGCCACATTTCTGCACTCGTCCTCGCGTCATCTCAACAGCAACAACAACAACAACTGCAGCAGTGGCAACAATGGCAATGTTGCCGCGGGCGGTGGTGCAGCAGGCGGCGCCATTGGTGGACAGGTTTCGTTGCCACTCGATGTGGAGGAAACTGTCACCTGTTTTTGTAGGTAAGACCCGGCGGGATGTGGAGGCAGTTTGGGGAAGGAATGCGGCAGGAATTTAAAATGCTCCAAATTCAAAAGAAATTTTTTAATTTGCTAAAAAATTTCTTTTTGTTGTGCACATCATTTATTCAGGGTTTTCGCTGTATTTTTAATGTAAAAAGTTGTTGTTTTTTTCGTTGTTGGCTGATTGTTAATAAATAATTAATTTATATAGGCCTGGAGTCAGCCAGCTTTGAGCGGCGTAGTCCAACTTGGAAAATTCGTTGACACAATTGAAAATTGGCAGCAAGGTTGAAATTATATCTCACATAGGTTATGCATATTCTTGATCAGCATCAAGAAACAGTAAATAAATCATCTTCCAGTTTCCGTTATCCGCATAACAAAATTTTTTTCACTATTAAATCTGAAGTTGCTAGAAAAACTTGAAAGATTCTGCTGATTCAGCTACCAAAATCATTTTGGGGTTGAAATTTCGAAATGCGTAGATCATCATAATTGGCCAGGAGATTTGTTTCTCTCTTTACAAACTTTGTCTCTCATCAATTTTCGACTAATTTTTATTGAATACGCTAACGCAACTCATTAAAATACACTTTCAAACTTGCTCATGCATTTTAGGGTATCTGCTAGTTGAGACCTCCTCTCTTCCTCTCTCTTCCACTAAATCAGTTTTGTTTTTCTATTTTTTTGCACTCAACGTCAATGTCAATTGGGCAGCATAAGAAACAAGCAGCAAGAAGCATCAAGAAAGAAACAAGAGCGAGAGTGCAAAAGCTTGCATAGATATATACACACACACGCACGTACATATGTATATAAATGCGTCTGCTTTGGTGCTCTTTCTTAAAACAGCTGATTATGAGAATTTAGCTTCTGCTGTTGTCTCTCTGAATATTTCATGCTGTGTTTTTATTATTGTTATGTGAAATAACATTCTAGGGAATTACTCATCATGCGTGTCCCGTTATTTTTTGTTTGCTGCGCATTTGCCAAATGTCCTCCCTCCCAGTCGCCCCATTTATTATGTTTGTTTTTTTTGTAGGGTTTCCATTTGCTGAAAGAAACCCCGCAACGGTTATAAGCTATGAAGGGTGTGCAAAAGAGCTGTAGAGAAAGGGAGGGCTGGGGGGAGTAAGATCTAAATGCTGATTTCACACCTACGACGCATTTAAGCAGCAACGCGCCCCTTTCACAAATGCATGCATAAATCACACACACACAGTATGCGTATGCATTGGTGTGTGTGTGTGTGTGTTTGTTTATGTGTTTATGCCTGTGGCGCTTCATAAAATTCATAGTTTTTCCTCCTTCCTTTGCCTTTTTTTGCGCACTTCTTAAATTTTGATGGCTACATCTGACGTCATTCGTAATGCGCATGACCCAAAGCTGCTGCTGCTGCTGCTTTTTGTTATTGTTATTGTTTGTCATATTTATGTGAGTGGTGGTCGTGCTGGTGGCGTGACCGACAGATTGACTAAACGGAACTTACCTTCACACACACACACACACACATATGTACATAGATACGTGCGAGATTAGTGTAAATAGCAACAAATAAACACAGCCCGCAAAAGAAAAACAAAAACAAGACAGCGGCAAAAACAGAAGCAAATATTGTGCGAAAGAGAGAGAGAGAAAGAGAGGATGGGGAGAAAGATTGCTGTTTTTGTTATTGCCAGCAGCCGAGCAGGAAATAAACACTTTGTATAGCTATCTCTCCCTCTCCCGCTCTCTCTCTGATCTGCTAAACTACACAACATTTAATTTAGTCTGTTTTTACTTTCTTAATGAGATAGGAAATTTGTACATTGAAAAAATTAGACCAAATAAATATTTTCAATTTGCAAGTGCAGGTAAAACAAAATTATCATTTAGTCAGTTATTTTTCAATTTTATAAGTTCTTAGTTTATACACAAGACAAAGGCAGGCCTATCTGTAGTCTGCACTCGACTGCGACGGGACTGCAAAAACCGCTGCATTAAATAATGGGCGCAAAGCAGTTCAAATAATGGCGATTTGCTACTGCTGTGCCAGTAGAGAAGTCAGCGCTAGAAAGCAGCCAAGCAGCGCCGCCCGCCTCCACACACATGTGCGCATTATGTAAAAAGGAGTCCAAAAACACACACACACACACACACACGCACACAAATGAACTTGCTGGCCGGCTCGATGGCAAAGAGAGGAACAATCAGCAGTTGCTGCGATGCGGGCGGTCACAGGTGTTTACTGTCCAGCAGCAGAACGATATGATGAACAGAGCGAGCCAGCAGAAGGGAACGCAACTAATTGCACTCTCTCTCTTTCGCTCTAACAGCTGAAGTGTTCTGGCTTTTATTTATATTTTCTTTGTGTGCTTCGCTTCTTCAATGATGATGCGCCTTTTTGATTTTGGCATTTGAGAATGATTCCATGGAAGAAGCCGTGAACGAAAATCCAGTTCCTGTGTCATTTTTTGTTTGCTCGTTCTTCTTTGTCTTTGCCTTTGTTCCTTCTTTCTTATCAATGGCCCACAAAGTGTGTGATAATTATACACAAGAGAGAGGGAGATTTTTTACGAGGGGGGAGTAGAAGGCGTTGCTAATGGCATTAAATGTTATTCTAGGTTTTTTTACCTGTGAGTTTTCATGCGGGCCACGAACTTTGTGAGATCCTTTTTATCTGTCTAACCTGATAATATCATAATTAAAGTTGTTTCTTTGTGTTGTTGAATACTAACATATGTTTTTTTTCGATTTCTTTCAGGTGAGTACATAAATTCTCTATCTGCAATTTTTGCAACAAAAGAAGAGGTAAATAATTTTAAAAATAGTACATAATTGAAAAATATATAAATAAACTACTATCTTCCATATTTTAAGAGTTAGTAGTAAATTCCACTACTATTTGCATGTGAACAAAATGTTAATGCAATCTGGCAACGCTACCCGCTGCTGTCAGCTGCTGAGCGTACAAAAAACACAACAAGCAACTTGTCTGTGTATTGGCGGCTCAGCTGTTGCCACGAGAGTTAGGTAAAAAAGAAAGAAAGAGAGCGCGCGAACTCACAACGCTGGTCGAGTTAGTGAGTGAGTTCGGCTGTCAAACAAGTGGTTGTGTGCCGTATGTACGTACACACATACACATACACATTCATACATACGTTCTGGTCTTGCTTGACTGCCGCGATACACACTCAGAAACATTCACTACTCCGCTCTCCGAGAGAAAACCAGTTAACATAATGTATGTGTGCGTGTGTATGTGTGTGACAGCATTCAAAAGAAACTAACTGCAGCAATAACAACAACAATAGAGAGAGAGAGAGACACCATCTCGTTCGCCATCGTCATCGTCATCTTGCTCTGCTTTCGTTCGGGCAGCTTCTGCTGTATGCGTTGCTTTGCATGTGTATTGGTGCGCCATTCACAGGCAGTGGCGGCAGTCAGAGTCAGGCTAGGCAGCCCGCTGCCTCAGTATAGAAATTTCCTTTGGCACGTTCGGTCGATGAACGGTCGTCGTTGTGTTCGTCGTCGGTTCGTCGGGTTGCCGTTTTTAACTTCAATTTCGGCACTTTTTACGTTTTAACATAACTTTGAGGCAACATTTCTCAACATCGATTACAACTTGTATGTGTACAAAAAAAATGTGCAGTTAAAACAATGAATGCATAAAATCGAAAAAAAAGTGAGAATCCTGAGTACAAAAATTAGTATTTTCAAAGTAAGCAAAAAGGAGTTCAACACTGATGTGCATGTATGAGTGAGCGTGTGTGAGAGAGTGTGGTGTGTGTGTGTGTGTGTAGTGTAAACTGTGTCATTCGCAGCTCTAACTGCATACGAGTTTTCAATACTTATATGGGCAAAAAAAAACTCTTCGCTACCTCTTCAGTAGTTGTTGTTGCCACGGTTTGTTGCTTCACTGATTACGCGCAATGCAGCAGTAGTAGCAGCAGCAGCTTGCAAAACCGGCGAAGCACGACTGTTGCCAATGCAACGTTTTAGAATTGGCACACCAACAAAAACAAACAAACAACAACAATAACTGTTACGGTGCATCGAGCTTTGCTGCTGCTTTGGCCAGTGTAACTGTAACTGTAACCAGTAAGCAGCAAGACTAACAGCGGTAGCGCAGCAGCAACATCTGCTCTGCTAACGTCAGCAGGCAGCGCTTAGTTTAATTTTATTGTTGCCATTTAGCGTGTCTTTCTCCCTCCTTCTTTCTTTCTCTCTCTTTTTAAACACTTCCTTTGCCCGCAACGTTGTCTGTCTGTGTGTCTGTCACTTCCTTGCCGGACGCAGCCTTTCCGGCCAAGCGTCTGCATCCCCTCATCCTTTGTTGTTGTTGTCAGGTGGCAACCCTGTCAACCCCTCTGCTGCTGCAGGCTCAGACGTGCTTAAAAAAAGTTCAACATTGAATGCAGGCAGGCACTTGAAAGTTGCTGCTGCTTCTTCTCCTGCTGCTACGTTTTGGTGTTTCCTTTCGCAAATGCGTCACCAGCTGCACAGTGTGACAAATATCGATTTCCTTTTCTTTTTTGTTTTGCCTGCTTTTACTTACACGGTTTGTCAAGAAAGTGTTCATCTTTTCTTATTTATTTTGCAAATGTATATTTTATTAATGGCTTTTATTTTTTTCCCTAGATAATGTTGAAATTTTAAAATCTAAAATTTTTCGTTATGTGGACGGTCAAGAAAGTGATTGAGCAATCGCTCTATGTGATTCATATAGGCTACATGGAATCACAATTGCCAACACTGTTCAAATTTTTTCGCATTTGAAAACTATCGTTTTAAATTGGAAACTTCTCATTTAATTTATTCAGTCAGTTATAAGGGACAATCCCGACGAATCCGACGATCGTTTTATGATTACTGCAACAACAACTACTTCATATTGGGAAACTAGTTTTGTACTGCTTTTGTCAGTAAGAATTCTACTACTACTCAAAGAGAGCGAAGCGAACAGCAAAATAGAATTAGAGAGGGGGTGTTGCAAAGGGTGGGGGAGTGCATTGATTCTATGAGTACGCTTGTGTTTTAGTCTCATTTTGTAATATTTGCCATTTGATTTTGTTTCGTTTTATCTTGCGTTGCTGTTCTTTCTTTCACTGCTGCTGTTGCTGCTGTCTCGCTTTCACGTCTTCTTTTGCTTAATGCTCGTTTGACCTTTAACGGTGCTTTGCCTGGTCGCGACTTGTGCACACACACATGCACACATAGAGTGTTCTCAACAATTAAGCTCATTCAAAATGCGAGCAAAATGCGATATTCAGTTTTGTCGCACACCCAACGATACGACATTAGAATCACTCCACAAAAATTTGATGTAATTGCTTTTTTTGGAGGGGAGTGTGAAAAAAACCAACAACAAAATAAACAGCAAATTGACTTCAATGCGAGTTGAAGGTTAAGCATTGCTGCCGAAGGCAATGCGGAAGGGGAATTGACTTTGTGGTTTCGTTGGCGTGCAGACAAAAATAAAACTAAAAAAAAAAATACAAATTAATAATAAAGATATTATTATACATGTGTAAATAAATGCAGTCTTTTCGCCATATGTGTGGTTACCGATACACAATGCAAATATGACAAAGAAATAAATACAACTCGGGAAGTGGTGTTAGTTTAGCTAACCACGCACAGTTTTATCGATTTCCGATACTCAACATGTCTGCAGATGTATAATTATTTATAACACAGTTAACGCTCGCTACAATGAACTGCATTTGTTAATTTTGTTTTATTGATTGCCATTCCGCAGTTGTTCTAGTTGTTATTGCCTTTTCCATTTCCCATTTTTCTGCTTTTTATTATTTTGTCAATTTTCTTCTGCTTTTCATTATTTTGTCAATTTTCTTCTTCTGCATTTATAAATAACCTTAAACGATTTTTCTGCGCAAACGACAAAAAGTGTCAATGTCAGCTCAGCTGACGCGCTGCTACTGCTGCTGCTGCTGTTACCCAACGAACCAAAACAACAACAACAACAACATCGAACAGAAAAGAAAAAAATCGAAAAGCTGTGCTAAATTTATTATTCAGCAGTCCGTCCGCCATTGCCGTCATCAGCATGGGGCCTGTTTTTTTGTTGCTGGCATTTTGTTTTAGTGTCGTTCTCATTTCATTTCATTTTTCCTTTGCATGTCCTCTCGTCAAAGCTTGCGCTATATGTCTCTGTGTGTTTGTTGTTTTTTTGGTCAGGCCGTTATCCCGTGCGCTCTCGTTTCGTACATATTTCTAACGGTACACGTGCCATTAATTGCTTCATGCAAGCGCCCGTTGCAGCGAGAGAGAGCGAGAACAAAATGGCGAGTATGTGTGCGAGTAGGATGCAAACCTGCCTATGTATTTCATTGGCTAACCTGTCAAAATCAATGTTTGACTGACGCTATTTATACCCTGTGCTTAGTTAAATGTGCAACAATATGTTTAAAAATGTTGTGCAATTTCAAATGAATGTCTTTTTGACAACATAAGCCTCAAGCATACAATTATGTGCAACACTTATTTGTTTGTATGTATATGGAGTATGTACCTAGCCGTGATTTATGAACTATTCTAGTTTCTTTTTGCTTTGTGGTGCCTCAAAATGTCCAAAAGGCTACAAAACAAAACAACAAAAACTCAAAGAAGATGTAAAACAAAAGCTCATGCTGCAATCATGTATTTTTTTGTTGAGCTGCCGGCCACTTGAGAGTGTGTGTGTGTTTGTGTTGCATGCATCATGATGTATTCACAACAAACAACACTCGAAATGTTGCGGTTACAAGAGGAAAAAGAAATATGTATAAAAAGCAAGCGAATCGCCACAAACACCCACAACGAGAACACGTCAAGGCACAGTGGTTTGAGAGTGTTGCGCAAATGCTTGATTGACAGTTGTCAGTTGTGCTTTTTTCTCGCAGCAACAAACTAAAAAACATGAAACATGTACGGTCAGAAGGGAACATAAAGTTAAACATTTCTATCACGAAGCGGCGTTAATTGAAATTGAGAATCATAAATTTTTATAGTACAGCAAAAGCAACCACAACAACAACAACAGCGGCCATAAATTATTATTGATTATTGGACAAATTGAATGCAACTACTTGCTAGAAAAATGCATATCTATGTAAATATATCTCCGAGTTTTAATGACTGAGGAAATAAAAAATGACGGAATAAAAATTTATGAAATTAGTTGTTGATCTTTAATAAAGTAAAAAAAAATTCATTTGATATGCAAAAGTATTCCAAAACGAAGTACAACAAATAAAAAAAATACAACAAATAAATAAATGTTAAATATTATTCTGTTATGTTAAATATTATTCTATTCTATAACCACTGTAATACATTTCGGCTTAAATATTTATAGTTAATCTAAACGCAATCTTTGTGCTGTGTTGGAAAAAGCCTCTTATAATCTCAATGAGATTTTTCCATTTTATGGCGGCTTTAGTTGAGCTCTTTTTATTTGTTATTTTTTTGGCTGGTTGCTTGTTGTGGCAGCTGCGACTTTGACTGAGGTCTATAATTATGCGGCAGGCGGCGGCAGCAGCAGCATCTTCCATCACTGCTCTCAGGCAGTGGAGCAACAGTAGGCTGTGGGAGGAGGAGGGCGATGTGGGGGCATTTTTGGAATCGTCTTTCTTGTAACTGGATAGTGAAAATTGCGCTGATTTGTTGATACCCTGCACAGAGGGTATTCTAATTATGTCGTTGAGTTGGTCAGGCATTGAAGGGAGACGTCTGCAAAAACCATAGAGTATATACATGCCCGATCAGCAGCAAAATTGGAGTCGATATAGACGTGAATTAAATATGTAGGCAGAACATAGCTTAAAATCAAGTGGATCGAATCACTATATCATATAGCTGTAAAATGAACAATCGCTCGAAATGTCACTTCTTCAATGAGCAACTATTTTGCTTAAAAAGACATCTGAACGAAACTTACGCATTTTATTATGCTGCTAATATTTAAACAAAAACTGATCGAGATCAGACTTCTATATCATATAGCTGTTATCGATCGAAAGTTGCGTTTGTGTATGAACAACTTTTTTGTTTAACAAGCTATCCTAACCAAAATCGCAAGTTCTGCTTATAATTATATTCCTCACAGTTGGATAAAATATTGAGCAACAGTCGACTACTATAGCATATAGCTACAGAATCGGTTAGGGTATATAATCTTCGACATGCCTAACTTAATTGTTCTTTCTAGTTTTTTTTTATTACAGTTTTTTCTGTTTGATTTTTTTTTTGTTTTACAGTCGAACGTTTCTCTAGCTAATTTTCGGCTACTTTTGCAATCGAGACTCCCACAGAGATGCGGACACGACTGGCTAATCCCTCGTTGTCATGTTTGTTGTTGTTGTTGTTGCTGTTGTTGGCGGCTTTTTCCTCAGTGCACAACATCTTTTCTATTCGTCAAATTGAGTTAGCGAAAATTACTATAATTTTGTGGGAAATTTTATGGGTCAAATTTTGTGCTGTGCTTTGACAATGGCTAAAAAAAAAAACACAACAGCAAAAAAAAAGCAGACGCGCCGCTGACCGCAGCTTTTTTTTTGTTTATATTTTTTTTTTGGTTTTTTTTTTTGCTGTTACTAATTTGCTTAATTAGCGCGACTTACGTTTTTCATTGTTTGGCCCTTACGCGGGTCTATGTAGCTTTTTTTCCCTCCATTTTTTGTGTTTTGGTCATTTCAGTGGCTCTTTTCTATTATTTTGTAGTTTTTTATTTCATTTGACATTTTTGCATTTCCCTCACGTCTGCTGCTGCGAGGAGGAGGAGGGGCGGGTAGTGTACAAAATTTATAGCCCAGCAGCGGAGCGAAGCTGAGCTTGAGATTGAGAGCGAATCGTGGAAGTGAGTGAAGCGAACTGTTTTTGGATTGGATTGGATTGGATTGCAATGGATTCGAATGGAATGGAGCTTGTAGCTGTGATAGAGATTGGAGTGGGGTATGATGAGGGGGAGAGGGGGGTTTGCACGGGGAATGTTGCATGATTATTTGTTGGAAACGTGATGTGCGGCGTTTTGTGTAATTCGCCGTGAGAACTTCTTCGCGCTCCACGTTTTCATTTCATTTTTACGTTTTCTCGATTGCGTTACATCTTAGCCCCCTCCCCACTTCACTCCCCTAACACCCTGCCCGCCACTGCTCTGCCCAGCAGTTGCACGTAGATACAAACTATATATACATATATATATATGGAGTATGCAGATCAATTGACGACGATTGTCGATTACCTTTTACGTTTCTCATTTATATACATGTGCATGCTTAAACGTGTCAGACACACACACATCATGCAACTGTGTGTGTGTGTGTGGTGTGATGGCCTTCAGAGTGTGAAAATTGAGGCAATCGCAATCGCTCTGCATGCGGCATTCAACACAGAGTGTGTGGTGCCTTGAGTTGAATGCAATCGCAACGTGTCTCAATTAGTACATTGATCGACCGTGTATTGCAGTAGCTTTGCTTTGTTTATCGATAACAGGCGGAAGATTTATGTACCTCATTTTGAAATAAAAGGCAAATCAATCTACGAAGCAAAATTGTATTTCGAAAGCTGCATTTGATATTGGTTGTGTACCAGTGAAAAATCGATAAATGAAGAACAATAGATAACTTTGCTTTATCCATAGTGATAACTGTATTTATCGATCAAATCAAATCAACAGATAAAGCCTGTTTAGAAGTGGAAGCTGTATTTATCAATATTAGTTTTGTATCAAAGGTCAAAAGTTAATCTATGATCGATAACCTCTCTTAAATCATTGTATAAGTTGTACTTCCACGATCAAAAGCCCTTTCATCGATAAATCAAGATCATTGGCTAATCTAATATCGCGAAGGCCTGCTAAACTGGACTGGCAAGCAATTGATTTTCTTCAGATTGTTGAGTAGTTCTTGAAAGTAATGCTTGGTATCGTTAAATCAATTATCGATAACTAGAAAACCTGCTCCGCCTCCAGTGGAAAAGCAGGCAGTCGTTAAGATTCTTTTTCCGCTTTTTCTTTTCCATTTTGTGTGCCGTTTCCACATAAATCGATTAGAATCTAATTGTGCAGCAGCGAGTCTTTATTGTTTATTGTGACGACGACGATATCACATTTGTATTCTAGTGCGATACTGATTGATGCTTTCGATGCGCTCCGGCTTCGATCCGTTGCATGACCCCAAAGCCAATGCGATAATGATGATGTTGATAATGATGTGGATGTGGATATGGATGTGGATGTGGATGATGATTGTTACGGGAAGAGTGGCAAGAGGGGAGGAGACCGCAGAGCTAATTGGTTATTCACAACGCATAACCTTGCCACTTGAGATGCGATGTGTTTTGTTGCAATGACACTCACTTCACTCACTCTGCGGCGGCAAGCAAAAAACCCTTCCTTCTTCTCTGCTGTTTCTTCTGCTTCTTCTCTACCGCAAGAGGTAGAAGGAAAACTAAAAACTGAAAAAAATAAAAGAGAAAACTTTCATCTTGGCTTAATTGAAAATGCCAGGCAGAAAACGACAACAGCTGTGTGTGGATAAGCGGGGAAAACAGCGACTTGAGTAAAAAAAAAATAAAAGGAAAAACACATTAAAATAATAATAATTATATCTCTTGGCTAGACTCTAATGTACATATACACACACATATATATATACATGTTTGTGTGAGTCTCTCTTGTTTGTGGTTTTCCACAGTGCTTTTATTGTTTCTTCTGAGTCAGAGATGATTTCCGCATGCTTTTTCAACCGTGAATAAGCACGAACTTTCATTTTAAGATTCTAGAAGCGCACGCCCCAGGCGAACCCCACTAACACCCCGTTTCGCCGCCTCCGGCCCACCCCATTTCTTCGTCTTAGTGTCAATTTGTCGTGTTGTGCGTACAAAATGATGGAGAGAAAGAGAGAGAAAGAGAGAGGGGAAGCGAGAGAGGAAGAGAGAGAGAGGGGGAGCGAGAGAGAAAGAGAGAGAGAGGAAGATAAAGAGATAGAGAGAGATGGAGAGGAAGATAAAGAGATAGAGAGACAGATAGTCAGTGAGACAGAGAGAGAGAGAGAGAGAGTACCGATATCTAAGGCACAGGGTTGTATATCATCGACTTCTGCTCGTGATGTTGTTCGAGAATATATAGCATTATGTGCTACAAATGTTCTTCATTATTTTAATACTTATTTCAATTTTTCTTTCACAAATAATGTTGCCAAAGCTCAACTGAAATGAGCTTTTACGTACCATGCAAAAGCTTTAGTCAGGGCCAAAGATCTGCCTACTAATCGATAAAAGCCCATAAGTCAAAATCAAAAGCTGGTCTTATCTATAAGCACTCTTTAACCAGAGTAGAAGCTGAATTGAAAACTAAACCAGAAGCTCTCAGTAATAGTGCTATTTTTTCTTCCTGTGTCTTCTTTAAGACGTTACAAACTTCACGATCAAATTCAAATACTCGCTTTGCGAAAGGTTTGTAAATGAGCGCTAATCACAAATCACAAATCTTAACTGTTTCGCTGCTGCTTCTTCTTCTGCGTCTTCGTCTTCCCGAAGAGTAAAAAAAAAACAACGAAACAACAACATCATTAGCAGTTCTCACATATGGGTCTCTAAATAGGCACACATACACACTCATGCATACACACAGATAGTAGTACCGTTGCAGAGAGACCCCCCCCCTTTCCCCCTTCACGGTTCACCCATTTTGTGTGGAAACTTTCATGGCTGCTAGCTTTTTTGACTTTAATTCTAATGCTCTTTTTGACGAGCTGCCTGGAAACGTGCCTGGAAATCGAAATCATAGTCAAGCGACGTTCTCAACAACAACAACTAGTTGGGAATTATATGCAACATACTCATATGATTTACTAATTGAATGCGTAGAAAGTTTTTAACAATTTTAATTTTTTTTGTGTTTTGTAGCAATTTTTGCTGCTTACAACTTTTAGCATAATACTTTCGATTTGTCTTAGCCCAAAAAAAAAAAAAACAAATTATCTAAAGCATAACAAATTGCTTAGAGTTTGTGCTTGCTTGTGAAAGTTTTTCTTCACTTTTGGCCAAAGTGTCAAGTGCCATTCCAATTTTTTTGTTAGCACCTCTTTTTTTCCCCCAGTTTTTAATTTTTCACGCTGCGTGCTGCGTGTTGCCAAGTTGGATTAATTCTTCGATTGAGCCGTGGCACGCAATTAAAGATAAGCGCGTCCAATTCTGACTGACGCTGATTATATTTCATTCCACAGAAGAATTCTGTTTAAATGAACTTTTATTCTCATTTTAAAGATGTAGCTCTATCTCTCTTTGTCTTTCGTGTGTTTGTGTGTGTTCACTGGAATATCCCCCAAGAGGGATTTTTACAGCTTACTCATCATTTGATTCTCAGCTTTTAATGAGTCATTAAGACGAGAGAAAAGCATTCGCCCCAGCGTAAATACCAAGCGATAAAAGCCAAGGTCATCGATGAAAGTTCATTTCTAACGGGATAAACTCAAATGGCAATTGCTGCGATTAATATCGAAACTTAACGTTGTAAAAATGAAATGAATTTCGCGATTGCCGAATTTTGTCAATAATGCAAAGCGCGCAAAAAAATATAAAGCATTTTTATCAGAAGAATTTGTCGCCTTTCGCCTTTAGTTGTAAATAGGTGAAGGTTATCCAGTCTTTTGACTCCTTTTTCACTAGCATCACATTCGATTTTACCTCTTGCTTTTTTTCTCTTTTTTATGATGGCAATTCCACAACCCCCCACCCCCACGCATTATTCGTCGTCTGCGTCTCTCTTCTTTTGGGCTGTGCCTTTTTCTTCGTCTTTAATGATGAGTTTTAATTTGGGTTCGCTTCATTTTGTTGTTGTTTTTTTTCGCTCACTTGTTGTTGCTGCTGGCATTGCGTCAGCAGCAGCGAAGATGACAACAGCTTTTACTTTCCTTTTTCTGGGCCGAGGAGTGGGATGGTGGGGGGGGAGACGGAACGCTACAAAAATAGGCAGAAGATAAATGCGAATTTGAATTAAATGCGAGGAAGTGTTCACAAAAGCCAATGGAATAATTATGGTTTGTTTTTATTTATCTTACAATTAAAAATGCAAAAAACTTGCTGTCGGTGTTAACTTGAGTTAAGGAAAAAGTTTAGAAAATGTAGTCAAGGCACAAATAAAAATACATCATAATTCATTTCTATAGTAAATCTAATTAACATGCATATGTATAAGCCGATTTTAGCTTGGCAACCTCGCAAAAAAACACACAAATGTATACATATACATACTTATTTACATACTCAAACACACACGCACACATAGAAGGTTGTGAAACTATACAATGAAGCAAAAAAAAAACACGCGATCGCGTTTTTTCTTCCCTACAGAAATTAATAACATATACAAAAGCAACAACAGCAACAAAAATATATACATACATACATATATATACATAAATGCGCACATTATGTATGTGTATGTGTGTGTGTGTGTGTATGTAAAAACTCATAAGCTAAATCATAAACGTTAGACATACACCAAATGTGTCCACAGTTGCTGCACAGTGGTAGAAAGCTTCTCTTCACAGTCTTGGATGCAAAAGTAAATTTTTGTTTATATTTTAAATCAAAATTTGCTGAAATCTGAAATTCCTGAAAAAATACTTTTTTCTGGAAATTGAAATACAGTAAATGTGTCCACAGCTGCTGCTGCATAGTGGCAAAAAGCGTCTCTTCACAATTGATTTTTAAGTTAATCAAAATATAATTTTTTAATGATTTTTTTAATAAAAATAATAATTTTTTGTATTGCAAATTTATATATTTTGTCTACAACCTTCGTACCACTGTGCAGAGCGCGCCGCGTGTTTCGCTTCAATTTTCTATAAACGTCCAATGCGAAATAGAAGTATTATTTTTTTGCCTAATTCGTAATCCAGGAAACCACAAGAAAAAAATCAATTTGAACAAAGTTGAAAGTTAAAGAAATGCTTGCCCAAAAATCGAAAAAGTGTTAAGCTCTTTGCGTTAATTTTGTGTGTGTTGTATTTTCTAGAAGAAAGTTTAACTGAGCAAATGTAAAGTGAAAGAAATGAATGAGTTGTGTTGAGCACAAACTAAAAATTTAAAACTAAGCAGTGAACGAACAAATGTGCAAAACATAAACAACAACAAGAAGCTAAAAAGTAAAGCGAGCGCAACAAAAGCAAAAGTGACGGGTGAATAATGTTGAGAGCGCCCACACAGCACATTGTGGAACTCGGTTTCGGTACGTCAGCAGCAGCAGCAGCGACAGCCACCACAACAACAACAACAACAGCAGCGAGAACAAGCGATAAGCAACAGCGCAAAACTTTACTGCAAAAGCTCAAACAACAGCAGCAAAAGCTGCACAACAACAAAGCAGCAGCAGCAGCGTCGGCAGCAGCGGCGACGTCAGCGGAAGCGCAAGAGACAAATCAAAAGAGAGCAGCGATAGCAGCAGCAGCAGCAGCTGATTATTATTTCAAGCAGCAGCAGCAGCAAACAAGCGAAAAGTGTTTGCTATTGTTGGCAACAACAATTACTGCAGACGAACAGCAGAAGAAGAAGAAGAAGGAGCATACAAGTTACAGCTTTGCAGCTGCGCTGCGACGCAACAAGAAGCCAAAAACAACAACAACAACAGCAATTGTAACAGCAGCAAACGACGACAACAACAGCAGCATAAGCAGCAGCAGCAGCAGTAATCAAAGCAGTCGCAGCATTAACAGCAATAACAAAAACAGCAACAACAATAACAGTTTGTCTAATAGTTGCATTAACAACAATAACAACACAACTCATTATAAAAACAGTAAAAACTGCAGCAGCAGCAGCAACAGCTACATCAATAATTACAATTTCAAAACAACAAGTGAACAACAAGCGTGGAAAACAACAACAGAAATAACAACAACAGTAACAACAACAGTCGCTGCACAACAACAGCTGCTCATTAACAGAAACAGCAGCAGCAATCGACGCAAGACCAGCAGCAATAACAGCAGCAACAACAACATGTCACCCACATCACAGGCACCAACACGAACATCTCTGTTCGATTCCTGTCATCGCAAGATCCGTTTAATTGGCGGCGGTCCAGTTGCTTTCTTGGGCGGTTTAGTGGCGTAAGTTGATACTCTCCTCCTCCCTCAACCCACCACTATCCACTATTACTATTTACTACTAATTTATGGTTAAAACCCATTCAACTAGTTTTTAATTACATTTTCCCGGCTCAAATTACTCGTTTTAAAGCGTGGGATTTTATTTTTTTTTTATGCTTTACAATTTCGATTAATCCCAATTGGGGCGTATGCGACTTATTTGTCACATTTTCCTTTTTAGTTCTTCTTTTTCCCTAAATGTTAAGCCTGTTACTTTTACCAGACAAAGAATTTGAGCATTAACATTGCGTTACGCAAAATAAATCCCAATGAGATTTCTGATTGGATCTGTTGTTTGTCACATTTTCTTCTTTTCGTTTTGCGTTACTTCCTTGTAATGTATTTATGTTGTATGCAAAAGTCGTTAGAATTGGAGTACATAAGAAAAAGGGTCAAACGCTTAAAAAACCGCCTTTTGCCAAAGATAAATAACATTTATTTACTCTTTTTTTTGTGGCTTTAATTACAATCATTTCTCAGGTAAACAAAACTACTAAAAGCGCTTTGTGTAGTGCAAACTCAAGGCTTGTGCGGCAATTAAAATATATATAACAAAAGCTAAAAACAAAGAAAAAAAGAAAAAAACAAAACAGACACAAAAACTTTGCTCAAATAGGCCTAAGAGCATTTTTGAAGGTCAAAAATGTTAAGTGTGAATACTGTTAATACGCTGTTACGCTGTTAACATTTGTTATTCAACAGCAGACGTCTGTTATGTGTTCTCTGTTGCGTTAACACTAACGGGTTAACGACGAAAATACTTGAAAACTTCCTCGTTTGCCTAATTTGGTATAAAGGCCAGTCCAAAAATAAGCGTAAGCAGCTGAATTTAAACACAACTCATTAGCAGAGTTAAACGAACTTTGAAAGGGGCTCCGAGAGGGCGAAATGGAGATGAAGGCGTCTCTGTTGTCACTGTCAACACAAAGTGCGCTGAACTGATAATTAGTACGAGATGTAAATATTTACAGAAGTGAGTGTGCATAAATACGTAACACAAACACGAAAACGCAAAGAACAACAAGAAGCAACAGCAGCAGCAACAGCAATTTCAACGACTCACTCCCTCTCACTCTGACTCACAGTGTAAAAGTTTACAGTTTTTCTTTTAGTGCACTTCTCATTGATGTCACATCACGCTTGTGTGTGTGTGTAAAATAATAAGAAAAAGAAGAAGAAGCAACAGCAGCAAGCACGTAACGTAAAAACGTCAATTCATGATTTGATTGCTAGAGAGCGAGCGAGATAGCAGCATAACAGCATAAAAGAATAAGTTGATAAACCTGTCAAAAGTGTTTCTGAATAGAAAATTTGCATAATAATATCTAGATGCGTTTTGTATTTCTGTTGTTGTTGTTTTTATTCAAAAAGTTCAAAATTTGAATAAAAAAGAATATGATGTAAACAAACCAAAGAAGAAGAAGCAGCATAAATGCCTTAAAATATATGAAAAAGAAAAGAAATCTTCATAAAGTGAGTAATAATTTATTTTGTTTGTTTGTCATTTATTTATTTGCTGTTGGTAACTGTACTTTGAGAGATAGATAGAAGAGGAGTGGGGGAAGGTGAACTGTGGAGCGTTTAGGTGGGGTGAGTTGAGGGGAGCTAAATTGAGGCTAATTGTGAAGCATTAGTAACAAGCATGGCTGCTGGCTGCGCTGCCGACTGCGCTGCTGCCTGTGTTTGTCTAACTTTTTAGCATTGAGCTTAAAGCCTCGCAATTAGCAAATTGAAAGAGCAAACAGCAGCAGCAGACAAACAGATTGTGGATTGTGGCTTGTGGAAACCATGTTAAATTGCAGTTAGGCAACATACTTATAACATAATTGAAGGTTGCTGACCCAATTGATGAATGCGGCTAAAAGCCAAAGTGGCGTTTTTATTTTTTGGCAGCACAAGCGATTCGTTTGATAGTATAAAGCTTTTACAAAACGACTACTAAGCTAAATCAAGGCTTTAATATTCACTGCTGCCAATTATCGCTGTTTAGCAACAGAGTGGCCAACAAAAAAAGAAAGACATATATTCAATACAATGACTTTATAGCTAACAGAGCACTGTTAAATTTTTGGCAGTACTGTTACCTATACAGAGTGGCACAAACAGATTTTCAATAGAATACAATTCAGTATGACTGTATACCTAACAGAGCACTGTTAGCTGATAGAGAAATGTTAACTTATCCAGAGTGACAAATTAACATACATTAAACATACTGTAAAGTCAATTTCATTATTATTTGGCAGCACTCTAAGCAGCATAATTTACTTTCCTTATATTTACCTTTGATTATATAAGTTAACTCCATTTTCGATTAACTGCGCTTACTTGCACTTTTTTATTACTATTTTATTTTTATTTTATTTATTGTCTGTCGCATTATTACTTTCTCGTTTCGTCTGCGTTGTGCTAACATTTTGCTTTGGGTTTAGCATTGCTTAACTATTATTTCCAATTGGAATAAATGTTAAGCTCACAGCTTACTCTTATCAGCAGCTGGCCATTGACCTCGACAACAGATGCTCGGTTAATTGAAGTGAACTTGAGCTCAAGTACAGACACAACTCTAACAGCTGTTCTTTCCAGTTAGTGGAGGGGAGGGGGAGCATTTAGTTAGCATTTAATGAGTTTGCAACGCACACAGCTGTTGTTGGCAGAGAAATAAAGAAGAAAAAAAAGAGTTGCAGATTATTCTGCTGGATTATTAGCCGACTCAGAAGGCGTATCAAAATCAACGTCAACTGTCAGCTTTTGAGACAATGAGAGAGAAAGAGAGAGGGAGAGTGTGTACGATTAGCAGCCCAAGAAGAACACGAAGAAGAAGAAGAACAGAGATCAGTTCAACGATGTAGAACGATGTTAAAACATAGCGGATGTTTCAACAGGAACTACAGATGGCAAAGATCGCAGAATTGTTGTATTGTATTTAGCTCAGGGTTGCGCTTAGATTCATACAAAAAAAATACCCTGTATAGAAGCTATGATGGGTTCGTTTATTGGAATAAAAGAGTTGTGTTCGAAATATTTTCGAATGTATTGCTTATTTCTGAGGTAAGTTTCAGTTTTGGAACTTTAGTTTTCTGTAAATATATACAAATATATCAATAAAATATGCCTAGAATACAACAAGTATAAATTTTGATTCATGCAAATACCATGTACTCAAGTTATGATGGGTCTGTTTGTTGTATATTTAGTTTAAAAAATAATGAGAAAAATCTATAAACATTTTAGATAATTATTAATATTCTTAACCAGTTTATGATTCAATTAATTTTGTATGATTCATAACGCTGATGACAGGGTATCAGTTAGTCAATCAATGGGGCCAATCTACTCTCAATTCAATCATTGTCAAGAAGTCGTTTGTCATCTATTCTGTTTGCCGTAATTATGCATAAGCAATTGCCATAAAACCAACTAGATGACTTCTACAAACCCCTTAAGCGGGTTCCTCCTTCCCCTGCCCCCTTTCCCCTCACCCACCACCTCTTGGCCATTGTGCAAACGGGGCCAAAACCGTTGCTCTGATGTTTCTGGACTGTAATTATTTGTCCATTATCTTTTTTTTTTTTTTTGGACTGACAGCTGTTACAAATTTGGAACACGACACCCGACTCCGGCACCGACACTGGGGGGCGCCCCAAGGGGGCAAGGCACAGCGCCAGAGGTCAACGAAAATTTCTATTTCCATGAAAATGGATGCCAAAATGCTGCTGCTGCTGCTGTTGACAATGGACTCTTTCAATTCGACAAATCTCTTCTATGCAGCAAATAACTGTTATCTTTTTTTGGGGCAAGAAAATAAGCCAGTGTCTCAAATTAATTGCGGTTGACCCCCCAAACTCAATTCAAGTCCTGTTAACATTGTAGAAACTTTCTTGTAAATTAATGCTGTTAAAGGTGCTCTGTTATGTACATAAATAATATGTATGTATATCACTTACAGGATTACATGTAAGCAAAATACTATAACTGCCGTTAACAGTGTTCTGTTATCTACATAACTGATATTTGCTTATCACAGCACAGCATACTTAAATTCTTACCAATAACATTCTACTATAACATGCTCTTAACATTTTTCTGTTATCTACATACATGATAAGTTTGCTTATCAGCACTCCATTCTTAGAATCTTATTTATAACATTACTCATAAATATTAAGTGATAACATGGCGTTAACAGTGCTCTGTTAACTACACACGTGATGCTTGTATACATCAGCTCGTCATAGCCATATTCTAACCTATAATCTACTACAATAGCATGCCGTTATGTTCGCTTTAGTTAAAGTTCAGTGGCCAGGTGTGAAACGCATTAACTAACAAAACAAGCATTAGCATCTGTGTCTCTCTCCCTCCATCTTTGTTGGTGATGACATTCAAAAAGTTCATTAAGAAAGCACACACGGCCATAATATGTTTTAGTTTTTATTATGAATTGCATTTGCTGCTGCTGACCTAAACACAAAAACCGAGTGATTTATATCCATTTTCACTATTTCATTTCAATTTCACCCACATGCAAAAGTAAGCAAAAAAAAAACAAATATTACGCCTCATAAAGCTTCACCTTGAAGCTGACTGCTGCTGACTTATTGGCGCTTGCTTTGCTCAAGTTCCGGCTGCGGCTCATTTACTTTTGCTACGCTTCTGCTTTTGTTTTGTTATTTTGTTTCCCCCCTCTCTTTTTTTCTTCACTCTCTTCTCTTTCTCCACATCACGCCTTTATTTTTTTAATCCATTTAACCACATGTTATCGCCGTCCATCATCAACATCATCTAGCGTCTGTCTGGGTATCTAGATAACTGTCTAGATGACGGCGCATCTCACTTTTAAATACTTTCCATTATTATTATAATTTTTGTTGTTGATTTTTACCTTCGTCAGCAACGGACACATTAACAACGTTTACATCTGTGTGTTTGTGGCTCTCTGCATGACTCACAACTCATTACTGCACACACACACACACACAAACGCACACATACGCAACAAGCTGCTGTCATCGTGTTGCGCTCTCCCTCTGCCTCCCGCTGTGTGGCTCTCCCAATTTGGTGGGGCTCTCACAACGGGTGATTGGTTGTTGTTGTTGTTCTTCTTTTTAGTATGCTAACCGAGTGCGTTCGGTCAAAACGGTACTTTGCAATTTATGGCTGCTCCTGTCACTGTCTTTGTCTCCCCGCAACAACAACAAGAACAGTGGGGGAAATGTACTAGGAAATTGCGCAGTTTTTGGCAGCAGCTGATTCATATCGCGACTTTTGGCCATTTACTATTCGCATCCGCAAAGCGACAGATAGCCGCCCAAAGCTTAATTAAATTGTCAATATGCGCCATATATGTATGTGTATGTGTGCGTATACAGTCATAAAAAGTCTACCTACATTTTAGTAAATAGCAAGGATTCAGAAAGTACATTTCTAAAATTTATGCTTGTGGCATTCTAAAAACTAGAGTTAGCTTAATATAATTATACAAAAAATTGAAAAGCTTTTACTGCAATTTTTTTCTGAGTGTATGTTTGTATGTGTGTCTTTTTGCCTTTGCGCTTTATTAACGCGTAATTTTCTTTTGTTAATTGTGACACACATTTATTTTGTAGAGTAATCGCCTCCCCCCTCCCACTCCCATTAAGCTCGCTTGCTCTCGCTCTCTCTCTCCTGTGGCGTAAATGGAGCGTAGCTTTGATAGATTAATGGTTGGTTTGCCATGGACTCTGGACATATGTTTACACATACATGAACATGCACATGCACACGTATTTTGTTTTGTTGTTTATTCGATTCACATTCACCGTAAATCATCATCAAGACGACGCAGCCGTCTTCACACATCTGTATGCAAAATCAATAAAAAAAAAAAAACGTGTAGACAACATCATCCCAATTTAGGCAATTTACTAATTGTGTGTGTACACACTGGCGGGTATACGCTTAGAAAGAGAGTCGGAGGGTGAGATAGACCGATTCGGTTTAGATCAGCATTCATTTATAGTCCAATAAGAAAATAAAGTAATTTCCTAGTTGGACAATAAATAAAAAACATTTTAAAACGGTTATTCAGAAATTCGTTCGCTGTTACGTTTCTTAGCTACGTTATCTTACGCTAATTTTGCTTACGTCACAGACATTCTAATTATCGCAAATGGAACATACGTTTTTCTTCCATTTGACGAACATGAATGAATCCGAATCCGTTCCGTTCAATTTACCCCTTGTTCTGATTCTGCTTCTTTCCTTTTCGCTATATTTTTATTAATTTATGACCGGTTTTGACACCTTCATTTATATGGGAAGACGGAGGGGGGGTAGCACATGCAAAAGGGAATGGAAATGGGGAACAGCTAATTGAAAATGTTGAAGCAAAATGAATATTAATTGTTTTAAATAATTTTGAACTTGGCAAAGGCAAAAGGTATCTCTCACACACGAGCGCAAACATTTGTGTATGTCACACACACACACACACACACATCCATACTAACAGGCATATTTTTTGCCTTACATTTTGCTGACAGCAGCAGCAGCGTCGCGTGTCCGTCGCTGCCAACGCAGCTGTTTCATTGTCGCACATGGGCAGACACAGAACGAACGTATGTTCTTTCTCTTCCTCTTTTTCTTCTTCATCTTCATCTTTAGCTTCTGCTATTACGTTCGTTTGGCTCTGCCGTAGTCATCATCGACAGCAGCAGCAATCGCAGCCGCAATCAGAAACAGCAGCCAGCGCAGTTTTGTTTTTGGGGGGATATTTGTGTGCGTCATTCGAACGCAGAGCATTTTGCATAACGTACAACGTATATATGTGTGTGTTATTTATGTGTTCATATTTGCGCAATCCAATTGGAAAGCACACTACCGTTATTACCACCAATTTCATTCAATGTGCAATGAGTGAGCGAGCGCCCACAGCTGATTTGAAGCGCTCTCTCTCCCTCTCCTCTCTATCTATCTGATTCTCTCTTATTGCAAAAAAAAAAAAACTCTGTTCTAACACACATACACGGATAGAGGCGCGCACGCAAAACAAAGCGTTGTGCGCTGCGCTGTGGCAAAGGTGCGCGGTCGCGTCAGCCAGTCTTCTGATTTTGCTGCTGCCGACAGTAAAACACGCGCGCGTACGCAAAAAAAAAAAAAGAAACAAAGAAAAACAGAAGAAAAAAATAATAGCCAAAAACATAATAGACACACAACGATCGCTTCCTCTTCCTACTCCAATTAACGGTGCGCGAATTCACAGATTCTGTGTGTCTGTTTGTGTTTGTGTGTGTGTGTGCAAAGAACAAATCAAATTCAATGGGCTCCAATTGAGCTTTGGCTGCGCGCTGCAAACCAAAATAGCAAGCCCGCAACCAAAATCCATACCCCAAACCGAAGCCAAAAACCAAACCCCCTTAAAACAAGTTGACCAAGTGACAAACATATCGAAAAAAAATAAAAAAAATCGTTTAGTGGACTTGAAAAACGCGTTCGCTCAACCGGATCGATCGCCCACTATTTCCCCGCCCCCCCACACACAACCTTCAACTATTAGAGTCTAACGTCTATTTGATTCACACGACGTTACACGTTACATTTTACACGCTTTACGTTGCCCCTGACCCGCCTCCACCCACCTATTTTACAATCGACGCCAATGCGTCTGTGCACTGATTTCTCTCTATCTCGCTCTCTCTCTCTCTCTCTCTGTGTCACTGGCGTAAGATAGTTACAGTTATGTTGCTGCAATGTGTGTGTGTGCATTGCATTTCATTTGCATTTGCTTTACGTGATCGCAATTCGCACTTGCATTTTGAGCAGACTTGCTGAAAATTAATCGTTTATCGTTACGTTCAATTTCGATATTCGTCTGGTGACTCATTTGTTGATTGATACACGTATTTAATGATAAGATTGGCACGCTGTCGGCAGAGAACGTAAAAGAGTTGTTAGGCATATTGTAGCTTACAATTATAGCAATTATCAAATTGAGGAAATATATAATAATCACAATAAATGATATATGTAAAAATAGCATGATTTTGTTGTACAACTACTATTACGTTCGCAGTGATTTTCTAATATTTGCAGTTAGCTTGCACTTTGTAAAATACCCTTGACCACTACACCACTTCCCATTCGTAAGTGGCGAGGGATGGGGTGGGGGGGCTGGATTTGACTCACAAATTGAATTCGTTTTGTGTTTGCCTTCTTCGATCTTCGTACTTGACGATCGTTGACTTTTGTGCATAATTGTCATTAATTAAAGACTGCAATCGTTCGATAGTCGCCCCGTGTCTCTTTCTCGCGCGCCCTATCTGCCTCTCTCTGTGTGCTCATTTGCAAATTGACAATTGTCTTTATTGAATTATTCGTGTCAATATAGTTTCCATGAGTGAATTGAAACTGAAATTGAAACGGATCGAAACTGAACTGAAGGCGAGAGGAGAGCTTTTGATAATTATAATTGAGAAAGTCATTGTCAGCACTGTTAGTTCACTGACGTCATGCCTGATCAGCTGACTAACAGTGGACAACAACTTATTAACTATTCTTGTTGTTGCTGTTGTTGCTGTTGTAATTTTGGTGAGAAGATTACAAACCGGTTGATTTGCTTGTTGTAAGTTGAAAAAAATATCATTTGATATTTACACACAACTTGAGAACTAAACTGAGTTTGCTAAATGGCAAGTAGAAAACTATTAGTTGCTTCTTCTTGCTCGCTCTCTCTCTCTCTCTCTCTCTCTCTGGCTCTATCTGCGTACAATTCTGAGTCTTTGTTAGGGGTATTCCGCAATAAAAATGCGATATTATTTGAAGGGAAACTTTTGGCTTACAATACAATATATATATATATATATGTATACATCAATGGGCTCTTTTATGTGTTGCCATTATTCTGTCACGTTTTCATGACTCAATTGTTTTATCGTCATCGTCATCGTTGTTGTAGTTATTGCTTTTGTTGGCTTTGGGTTTGGGCCATTTTATGTCTGCTTTAAGTGTGGCACACACAACACACAAAAAGAAACCACCAAACGACCAACAATCGGAGACAAGTAAACTGTTCAAGCTTACACATGTTTATATTTATCGAGAGCTTCTTACATCATCAACAACATCAACATCAACATCATTATTATTGAATATAACAAAAGGGCATTTATTTATTATTTTCAGCTAGCTTCTGCAGTTTTCTTCTAGCCCAGTTGACGTTCAATATTTGTGCCAGAGTTGCCTTTACGAGTCTAGCTGTAATATCTTATCAGGCAATGAGTTTCTGCCTCAGATAATTGCATTACTTCTATAGAGTGGGAAGGGTAGAGGGTATGCTAAAGTTGTGCCACAGTGTGTAACAGACAAAGGGAAGCAACTGCGAACCCATTAAGTATATATTTTCCTGATCAGCAGCGAGTGCCGAGTTGATTTTGCTTTGTATTCTCCTTGATTGGTCTTTCTCAGACTTCATTTGGAGTATAAATTCTTATACAGGAAATAAAATAAAATAAATAAAGTTTGTCTTTTTATCGATAACAATGCAATCGATTTACTTTAACCATATAGCCTTTAAATTGGGAGTATAAAGTGTGCAACAAATGAAATTGGCTTAAGGATTACGAAAGAAACAGATTAATGTCATATCGCTTCAATTTTAATCGACTTTACTTGGAGTACAAACCATTAACAGCACAAGTTCAAGACCAGATTACCGATAACCTTTGCAACAAACGAAATTCGATGAACGATAACAATCACTTTAGATATAGTGTGGCCGTTTTAATCGCCGCAATATACATATACATTTAGCAGCGGCTCTTAGAATATCTTTCTAGTCGAGCTGTCTCGACTCGTGCGTTCTTACTCCGATTGTTTATTACTTCACTTACTTTACTTACTTACTTTGCTTACTTACTTTACTTACTTAGTTGCTTACTTACTTACTTGTTTACTTGCTTGCTCACTTACTATGTTACCCTCTACCAACCACCGCCCACCACCCAGCCCGCCCTCTTCTGTTACACTTACAGTTCATATTGTCAAGCTTTTATGGCCATTAACTTATCAGACTAGACGGCTATTACGACGATATATCGTATCTCTATTATTGTTGTTGTTGCTTTGTTGTTGTTGTTGCCATTTCAACACCTTTGGGCACTTAAACAACACACACGTTATTTTCTGTGGCGTCGCAATTGCGCCTTTCAACATCGTCAACAACAACAACAACAGTCCACCCACCCACACACACACAGACACTCATTGTTGCTCTTGTTATTGTTGTTGATAACGGTTAACAACAACTGTCAAATAAGGAACTTCATTGTCTCTTTCTCTCTCTCTCTATCTCCTTCTCTCACTCCCTTTCTCACTCTCACTCAATCTCTTTCCATTGGCTTTGTTTTCCAGTCTGCTTTTGATATTTGGTAATATTGTGCTGTTTGCTGCTTCTTCTTGCTTTTCTTTTGTGTAACATCGTAATTCCATTTTCATTTGATCTGTACATACAGAGTACCGTTGTAATTTGTAATCTATAAACATGCTTTTTGGCCACAATTCGATTCCATTAGAAAACAACCCCAAAAAGAAACAAGAAGACAAAAATCATGCGAGTCACAATCGCAAAATATGAACAGCAATTTGTATAAAATATAGCCTAGATCTGATTTGCCTCCCTCTGGTTATCAATTCAAGTATTTTGCCATATATATATATATATATGTATATATATATACGGTTAGTTTAATCAGCGCGATTAGCTCACACTGGGGTTTATCTAGAGCGCGTTTGTATATTTTGTATTGCTAGGTATAAATAATAAATCTATATATATCTGATCTACAGTTCTCCCTCCAATTCCCCAACTTGAAAGTAAAGCAAAATAAACAAACTCTTAATTAACTATGCCCAATCCCAATTGACTATTTCTATGATAATGACAGTCCAAAACTCTGCTCGCACATAACAATGGCACTTTCTAGATATGTTCCTATTTATTATCGTATATAGGTGATATCTGTTTGAGGCATCATCAATCTCATATCGCAATCCTATAGTAAATAGAGCACACACGCAATCTGAACAACTGGGGAGAGGTCTAGCTAGGCATATCTATCTGGCAAAAGGAGTGTGAGCAGGGGAAGGGGCTAGCAACATATGTGCTCATGGTCTGGGTCTGGGAACTCAGTCGATATTCGGGTCTGGGTGGCAACAATTGGAGCCGTCTGATCAGCTGCATATGGCCTGATATGAAACGCAGACACGTGTCGTCTATTTAGTAATGCACGACTACAAGATACCCTATGTTTGCTATTTTGTTTTGCCTTTCAAATATCTTTACATAGTTTATAAGTCACTAAATAGGTTCATAGTTCTAAGAATAGATAGGTTACGTTCGACCGATTGTTCCTATATTAGCCATATAATATATAAAGTTAAGAAACTTCAGGTCCGACGTGGCTATTATTCTGTTCAATTGTAAAGCTTTGAGTGAGGGAATCAGCAACTTCTCGACTGCTGATGTAGATCGGGAATATGTATATGCTTAAAGGGCTCCTCCGACTGTTACATACTTGTTCGCAAGTTGGGCATACCCTGCTATCAATTAGCAATGGGTTCGCAGTACAATAAATACTGAATTGGGACAGGTTCTAAACTGTTGGAAATTTGTGCATTTCATTGCAAATTGTGTTTTTTACCAGCGCCAAAAAAGAAATAAAAAAAAGACGCTTTATCATGGTCGATCCGCTGGTTTGCTAGTGTGTACGGAAGGGGGGGTACGTCGCTTGGTCGGTCGCTTGGCCAATCCGGAAATTATGAGTTGAAAATTGTATATTTATCGCTGGGTTTGTTTTCATTTTTTGTTTTTTGCGTTTCGCTCCGCTTTCAGTTTTTTAGCGGCTTTTAGTCTCTTGCGAAATGCGACAGAAAAGACTAACGTGCCAATTTATTTACGGACTACTCTGCCCCATCGATTTCAGGTCACTATATACAGTAACTATATCTAACTGTCCTTCGCGCGTGTTTTTAGTATAGTTCTGGGACACGTTTCCCCAAATTGTGGCACGTCGTGTTGCAAGCAATAAAATCAATCGATTGTTCGCTGTTTGTGATTCACTGTCAATTTTGGCACTTGTGTGGAACACGGATTAAACTAAGTTATAAACCCAACCAGAATCTGCACTCTGCTTGATCTGCTGTTGATCAATTATGTGGTGAATATGTGCGGGGCAAAGTTTGGAGTTTTGTAAAGTTTCTGAGTTTCAAAAACCGTTTGATTCGCTGCAAAATCAGTCAAAATCAATTCTTATGTGATAAAGATAATGTAAATAAGTATATACATAAATTCCAATTATATATTCCAAATATCGAAGTGTATATAGGCGAATGCTCTTCCTGCAATTCATCTATCTAATCTTTGGACTAAAGTCAATAAATATCACACCATAATTGGCGCATTTCAACAAAATCGTTTCGTCATTTTGAGCTGGCCAAACAAGCTGAACAAACGATAAAAGTGTTTCCGATAAGCAGGATATTAATCATATATATATTGTATCTATATATATAGATGTATATATATAGATGTATATATATATAGATGTATATATATAGATGTGTATAATATGTTGTGACTCGGTTCGTTCGATAAGCAAATGGATTTAAACATGTTGAATGTGCAAAGAAACTTCAAGATGTGCCCCAATTTCCAAAGTTATTATTTGTTAATCGATTGTTGAGCTTATCGATTAAATTTACCGTTAATTGTAGCAATTTCTTGCGGTACTTTTCATTGATTTTTCTGACTGATTTCATTGTGGTTAAGCTTCAATTTGTAAATTGTCTGTTGCATCTCTCTTCCTCTATTCTCTTCTCTGCTCATCTCTTCTCATCTCATTTCATCTCTTCCCATCTCATTCCATCTCTTTACTTCTCAGCTCTTCTCTCTCCCCTCTTATCTGCTCTGCTCGCTTAAGTTTCACTCAAATTGAAGCATTTTGCGAAGACCTTTTGAACGCCTTTTGACACGCACTTTGCTCTGGCTGCAAATTGGAATCGAAATTGAAAGGTCGCTCGAGGGTCGCTTCTAAGTGTCTGTAAGTGGGGCGAGGGGGGCTGCAAGTTTCTCAGAGGGGTGCGACGACCTTGTCCATGAATATTTAATCTTTTTTATATTTTGTATTTTTTGCTTATTTATTTATTTTCGTTTGCCTTTTGTTTTCTGTGCTTGGGGTTTGTGTTGTGTCAAATTGACAATGGGGTTGGCCTCTGCGCCAATTTGTGGGGCCAAAATGTTCATTATCAGCTGCCACAGACAAAGGGGCGTGTGGGCGTGGTAGGGGAGTGGGTGGTGGGGGGGTGGGCGGCGAAGGTGTGTGGGCCACTGAACTGACGAGTCGATTGTTGTCGTTGTTCACCTGCTGCTGCTTACCCAAGCAAATAATGCTGGCTACACGCGTTACTCCTACAACTCCGCCAAATATATATATATATATATATACACTCGACAAAAAGGTGGTTAGAGTAGAGCATTTGTTTATGTTAATTTTAAGTAAGTTTCAGTTGAGTTGTAAGCGTAATTTCTCGCAGTGTAGCGTGTACACACAGCGCAGCCAAAGAGTAACGGGCTTATCGCAACAATTTGGTCAGCACGCTTGGTTGCCTTAATCTACACACTAATATTATCATATGTGGCTCTATTTGTTGTTGTTGTTGTTTTTAGAATGCCTAAAGATCCGCATTTGTTTCCCGCTCCTCCACCCACTGCTCCCAGCTGTAGCAATTAGGCAAATGGAGCAATTGGGAGCACCTCCATTGTTGGCGCACGCACTTTAAACAAATGCAAATGAATTCTGAAACTTTTTTGTTGTTGTTGTTGTTGATTCTTGCACGTTGATAAGAATAGTTTTTTTTTTAAGATTCTTTTTTTTGGTTAGTTTTTTAATTGTTCTGCGTGCGCGCTTAGAAAGCGTGTTAGTTTTATGAATATTATCTGAGAATCACGCTATTAGACATGTGTACAATTTGGTAAAGTGTGCTCGCCCTTAATTATATCATCATCATTATCATTATCATTATCATTATTGTTGCTATGTTTGCAAATAAATGAAAGATAAAATGTCAAAGGTTTCACGCCTTTTTGGGCTCCCTTTTTTACGCCCGTGCCAGCCACTCTGGCTCGTAAAATAATATTAGTTGTTTTAGCATGAAATATATTATTTATTGGTATACTTTATATTCCTCTGTTTACTCTTGCTCCTTTTGTCTGCCGTTCTTTTGGCTCGCTCTCTCTCTCTCTCTTCTTTGCTCTGTCTTGCTCTTGGCTTGGCTTTTGCATTCAAGTCTTAAATATATAGTTTCCTTGTAACTCTACTATTCTCTCTAACCTTGCTATTTGTTCCTTAACACATATTACACTCTCCCATTTACTCTTCTTCTCTTTGCTTGCTGTTTCTTATGCATTTTTTTACTGCTTACCCACATTCTTTGCGTCTCTTTTGCTATCTCGAAAGTGTTTCAAGTATTTGTTGTTTACTTTACTTGATAAAAAGCCTTTCTCTCTCTCTGCCTCTCTCTCTCTCTCTGTGTCTCTCTGTCTCTCTCTGTGTCTCTCTGTCTCTCTCTGTGTCTCTCTTTCTCTGTCTCTCTCTCTCTTTCTCTGTCTCTCTTTGTCTGCCTATCTGCCTATCTCTCTCTCTACCTCTCTCTGTCTCTGTTTGTCTGCCTATCTGCCTATCTCTCTCTACCTCTCTCTCTGTCTCTCTTTGTCTGCCTATCTCTCTCTACATCTCTCTCTACCTCTCTCACTTTCTCTCTCTCTACCTCTCTGTCTTTCTCTCTCTCTCTACTTCTCTCTCTTTCTGTCTCTCTCTCCCTCTCTCTCTGTCTCTTTCTCTCTCGGTCTCTCTCTCTCTCGATCTCTCTCTCTCTCTGTCTGCCTATCTCTCTCTGCCCCTCTATCTGTCTCTTTCTCTTTTCGATTGCTGTTCTCTCTCGTTTGCAGATTTTCCTCTCACAGGAGTCAGTTTGATTCTCCTTTTTTTTGGGCTTTCAAAGTTAATCATAGAAATTGACTTAAGTAAAACGAAATTTTGTTTATCGCTTAAATAGCGCCTTGGTAGGGCTAGCGCCGCCTTGAAGCACTTTTCAAGGCAATACCCTTACTAATCGCCTCTAAAAATGACAATTTGATCTAATTTGAGTTGTTTGTGTTTGCCTTTGTGCGATCGCCTCAAAGAGAGAGACTAAGAGAGACGAGTAGAGCGAGAGAGAATGGAGCGAATCGCTATCAAGAACTTATTATAAGCTATGTAATTATATATATATATATATATATTATATTTATATTTGTGTATATGTACAACCCGACCCAGGGACAAATGGGTTTTTCAGTGGCATTGTTTCGATGTGAACGGTTCGCGTCGGTCGATTTGTGGCTTGGCTGGGTTTGCTGGTTATTTTTTTTTTTGGTTTTTTATTTTGGTCTTGTGGTATTTTGGCGCTACCGTTGAGCGAGATAAGGTAGCAGAGAGTGTTACGGTTACGGCTTTTAAACGTTTACGCTCCGCCTAAATTAGCAACAAACGAAAAACGAATACAACGGCGGCAAAAATGACAAACAAAGCAATCTGAATGTAATACCCAAACAATGAAAGAAACGCCAAACAACAAGGTGCCAACAACAACAACAACAACAGCAACAACAACAGCAACAGCAGCAACAGAAACTAGTAAAACACTTAAGATCAAAGCAACAACAACTGAAACACAGATAGAATCGGAAAGGGAACCGATTATAGGAACAACAAGTAGTAAAAGTGAAAAATCGGCAGAGAAAACAGCATCTTCCTACTCCTCGGGCAACGCAGCCGCCAGTTCGTCGTCCTTTGTGATTAGATGTCTGTTGAGAACTGCGCGCTTTATGTGGCAAGTGACAACGATACCATCTAAAATTGGTGACACCCTAGGCACCCTGTATCGCTATGCGCAGGGCTCGGTTGACAGCTTTCTATGCGTAGCTGGGTGAGAACCTAAATAGGCCTAATTATCTAAATATATATCTACTTATATCTTTATGAACTAAGACTATTGTCTAATAACGCCCAAACTAACTGTATTATGTGTTCCCCTCTCTCTCTCTCTCTTGCAGAAAAGCGCGTCGCAAAGAGCGCGATGGCGATCAAAATTCAACAGATACCAAATTGTATTTGGAGGAGAGCGTTTTGGAACGCAAACTACCTGAAGCTGATCTCAAAGCCCTTGTCGATCTTCCAGCTGGCTTGGACTACAACGAATGGCTGGCCTCACACAGTAAGTGCACCGAAAACTAATTCACTTTAAGGGATATATATTCTTTTGATCCACTCGATTTGATATCTAAAGAACTGCAGACTATAAATTTTGGCAGATAACTTCTCGTACACCATAATCAGCTCAAGTTTTACTTATTTTTTATGAATAACTGCACACGTTTTGCGCTTATCGATTATTATCGATTTACGATAGCCTTAAAAGACACCAAACTCGTGACATATTCTTAATCAGCTCTTAGAACTTGGTATCAGCCATTAACTAATCTAGTTGTTCCGCCTACAGTTGATTAGAAGTGTCGTCTGGACCCGTACACCCATTATCTCGAACTACAGGGTATTGCGAGAGTTAAGCACGCTTATCTTGCCCAACTCACTTGAATTTTATTATTGTTTTTTATTTGTTCTTTTTTTTGATTGTACATTTTTTCGCGTGATATTCGTGTTTTGATTTATTCGCATCGCTTTCGCATTCATCTACTTATTGTTGCCTTTGTTTGCCTTGTTATTGTTGATGTTGCTGTTGTTGCCGTTGTTGCTGTTGTTGCTGTTTATAAATGGTGGGGAATTTGATAGATAATTTGACATTTGAGCCCCGTGACTTAGTTTAGAGTACACACTGCTGCTGAGTACAGTTTACAGTTTAGGCTGATTACGCTAACTGGGCTTAGTGAAACGTGCTGATTGATAGCCAAATATAAGAGGAAGCTGCAGCAGCAGCTGCAACAGCTGCGCGCCAATTGAGGCACACTTTCAGCGATATCTATTTCAAGTGGGGAAGTTGAGCCGGAAATTACTCGCCAGATTACTCGAATAAAACCGATTGCAATTCGAATTAGGAGAGTGAAAATGTTGAGATTTTTACTGGGAAAGTAGTGCTACGCAGAACTAACCCTTATTTTAGTTTTGAATCTTTAAGCTTGTAACTGTTGCTTTGTGGTACTCTTGTAGAGGGTACTCAAGTGAAGACCTCATAGAGTATATATACTCTTGATCAGCATCACCAGTCGAGTCTATATTATATAAACATCTTAATCTCTTTCCCTCACTTCGAAAGCTATCTTTATGAATATATATATATTCGTCTTATTGCTGCTGGCTGTACATAACTCGAAGTCGATCGGATCGTATTGCTATATCTTATAGTTGACACAGGAACAATCAGTTGAAAAATGAGTTCGTATATGAAAAACTTGTTTGTTGAATAAGATGTACAAACTTGATTTGTTGTTCCTATCCAAAAAAAACTTCATAGAAATCGAACTACTATATTATAGATATATATATAGGAACAATCAGTAGAGAGATGAGATGAGTTTTGGTTTGAAGAACTTTCATGTTTACCAAGTTATGCGCAGCAAACTCCTGCTTAATACTCCGACGGAATATCATCAACATTTGAGAACTATAGCATATAGCTGACACAGGAACTATCTATCGATAACAAAGATATATATATATATATATATATATATAGTTTATTCATTCTTGTGCAGAAATTTAGCAAGCCACAACTCGAAAACAGCTCAGCAATTAGTCATTTTGGGGGTTGTTTCTATAATGTATTTTGAGCATTTGTCTTACATCATCCGCGCATCATTATCATCATTGTCATCATTATCATTAACATTATCGTCGTCGTCATTATCATCTTTCGTTCTCCGAGGCATTTTATTGGATATTACATCATCTTGCGCTAATCTCTTTGATAAATGCGAAATACACAAATAGAAATTGACAGCAACAGCAGCAGCAACAGCAGCAGTCGCCTCAAAGTGTTTGTTGTAAATAATTGGCAATGTTTCAGCAAATTGTATACCCAGCCACAAAATCTCCTGCCACTTGCCACGTGCCCACACTTCTCTGCCCCAACTTATTATTATTATTTTTGTTACCCTTGCCACACTTCAATCTTTTACTCTGCATGTTTACCATTGAGTTGAGCTTTCATGGCGTCATCTGTTGACTTTATATATATATGTATATATATGTATATAGTGTCTCATATAGGAGATTGCAGGAGGATGATTTCATATTGGCTGCTCGTCATTTTGCTTGCCTGCAGCGCATAATGCAATTTTGTCTGACGTAATTCCGATTTCAATTCCGATTCCGATTCCGATTCTGTTTGCCTTTTGAATTTATCTTGTGCCAATATTGAGTTAACATTGACCTTAAACATTGATAACACAACTCGATAACACTGGTTGTCAATGCCAAGTTTGTCTTGATTATTATGCAACAGTTCCCCCGACTGGGGCAGCAGCAAGAAGAAAGCTAAGAACCGAGGCGAGGCGCAGACCTTGAAAATCTGTTCGTTCCCATGCATAAATTCGATTAACTCGGCTGCTTATTTGAATATGGTTGCATTTGTACAATGAAACAGCTTGCGAATGGCCCCAGTCGAGACAGCTCGACGAGCAGATACCCTGCATACAGCGCTGATTGACAATATGAAAATAATCTAAGCTTTTCATGTGACCAAAGTGGAATTCGTTCGGACTGACAGACGAAGAGACAAGTCTGCATCGAATCGGATGATTAAATATATATATACATATATTAGGATTTGGATGATTCCTTTTGCCTCTTACATAGTATATAGTATAGTATATATATCTAATACATTAGCTAATACTCCCGTTTAATTCTTATCTAATCTGCAGCTCTTGCTCTCTTCGAGCATGTGAATCTGGTGTATGGAACTATTAGTGAATTTTGTACACAATCCGGTTGCGCAGACATGACCGGACCCGGCAACAGGTGAGCAAACAAATGGAGCTATATATAGATATGATATATAGATATATATTTATATACAATGTATATTTGCAGAACGTACTTATGGTTCGATGAGAAGGGGAAGAAGACGCGGGTCGCGGCACCGCAGTATATCGACTATGTGATGACCTTCACACAGAAGACGGTCAGCGATGAGTCGATATTTCCAACCAAATACGCGAACGAGTTTCCCGGCTCGTTCGAGTCGATCGCCCGTAAGATTTTACGCTTGCAATTTCATGTGATAGCGCATCTGTATGCGGCGCATTTCCGAGAAATCGCGCTGCTCGGCTTGCACACCCATTTAAATTTGACGTTCATGCACCTGACGGCGCTGCATCGCCGCTTCAACCTGATCGACGAGAAGGAGACGGATGTGCTGCGCGATCTGGAGGTGGCACTGCGGCTAACCGACGACAACAGCAGCGTTTGTGGCCAGGAGTCGTTGACAACAACCGATTCCGGTTCGCCTTCTGTTTCCCTAGCTGCTGAGCAGCAACAGCAGCAGCAACATTTGCAACAGCAGCAGCAGCACCACAGCAGCAGCAACAGCAACAATTCCTCCGCCTCCGAGGCGCTGCATGTCAATTCACAAAGCAACAACTGCATCGCAACAGCAGCAACAACAACAACAACATCTTGTCTAATTGATGGGGATGCTGCGGCGCCACCAATTTGCACGCAACCGGAGCCGGGCGCTGCTGGCAAACCGCCGGGCAGCGGTGGCTTGATGGGTGGCATTCTGGGTGATTTGACCAGCGGTGAATTTGGTGATACGACGCGCTACTGCACCTCGGCAGTTCCTCATCCTCCGGCGGCACATGCGACGGCAGGCGGCGCCACCTTGGATGCCTTGCCGCCAAATGTGGCAGCAGCAGCAACAACCGCAACAAATGGCGCATTACATTTAAATTTTAGCAACAATAACAGCAGCAGCAGCAACAACAACAGCAATCACAATATGAACCATCATAATCATCATCATCATAATGCGCATCATCATCATCATCCACATCATCATCAGCATCACTTGCATCACCTGCACCAGCAGCAGCAACATGCGGCAGCTGCAGCGGCAGCAGCTGCAGCAGCTTCAGCCTCATCCTCATTGACGACGCAACACAGCGGCCTCATCCAGTGCAATGCGGTGGGCGCAAGTGGCGGTGGCAACAGCAGCAATAGCAACACCAACTCAACAGCAACAACATAGTGTGACTAGCAGCAGCAGCAGCAGCAGCAACAACAACAACAACAACAACAACAAACAACAACAAACAAACAAACAAAAAACATTAGAAATATTAGAATTACGCAAAAATGTTATTTAATGTTATTACTTCTATGATCCTAAAGTTAAAAATATTGTAAAAATAATAAAAACAAAACAAAACAACAAAAAAAAAACAACAACAACAACAAAACACAAGAAATTGTAAGACACATTTATCGATAATCGATAGTCGGTTTGCAGTTCAAACAGTTGCGTAGTTCCATAGAGCACACACTTACACACACACACACTTACTTACACACACACACATGTTCATTCTAGAGTTGAAATATTTAGTGAGCTGCAAGCTTCGACTTAGACATAGATAGAAAGAGATAGACAGAGAGAGAGAGAGAGACAGAGAGAAGGAAGCTGGGTCTCCTGCTATGACGCTTAAAAGGCTTTATAAGTATATTTGCCCACTTGCCCCAAACCACACCCCCCTCCCCCGACAAAAAATGACAGTTAATAACAAATATAAAAAAAGGCATAGCCTGAAAGGCAACTAAATACAAAGCACTTTAGTTCGAAAACGAACAAAACAAAAGTTGATAAAACTAGTTAATAATAATGCAAACAAGCAAAACAAACTGTAAAAATTATAATTACTTCAGCATACACAACACAACACACACCAACACACACCCACACACACTCACACTCACACAACTTTATTGACGCACGGTCACACTGGTAGCTTTAACAATCCAAAAAACGAAAAACAAACGAAAACTGGAAAGTCCTTTTCAACAATTTTACTGTTATTTAACTTTTACTTCTCCGTTTCCTGTGCGTAAAAAAGTATTAATTGCAATGCAGATTTCTTTAGATAATATATACAAATACCTCAATTGAAATATTTAAATGTGCATAGCCTGCAAATATATATATATATACAATTCGATTATGGATATTCGTTATTTCTTTGCTTGATTTTCAACTTGGTTCTTTAACTTTACACGAACTAAACCAAAAGCTTTACTTGGCATGACTATGCACATTTAAGTGTATTTTAAGCATTAATGTTGGGGCTGATCACACACACTATACTATACAATTATATCATTTTAAGATCGTATCTCAACAATAATTATTTTGTTTCCCTTTTCAAAATTTCGAAAAATGTTCGCTAAGCTTGCTTGGGGCTATAATCAACCGTTCGCCAATTCTTAAGCGACTCACCAACTAATGAGAGCACTTGAACTTACTATAGCGTATTCCTATAGCATATATATATATATATGTTTATGTATGTATGTGTATATCGTGTCAACGATTAACTTGAAAAGCTAAATAAACAAACGCTCTTAACTTGTACTTCTCTTCAACGGATGCGAAGATGCCTGAAAACAAAAGAAACAAAAAAAAAACAACAAAAAAAATGTATGCACCAAATGTATCTACACGACTCATGTAACTTGCACACCGAATGTTGCACTCGATTTTAGAATAGCCAAAAATAATAAGATGTTGAAAACATGCTGAGAATATTGAAACAGAGACAAAAATACAAAAATACTAAAATCAAGAAGAATAAAACGACTTGAATATATTAACAAAAGGCAATGAAGATCATTTACTTTAAAAACAAAACAAAACACAAACAAAAACTACGAAACTAAAATATGAAATAACAAAAATTGATCAGTGTATACTAGGATGTTGTGCGTGTGTGTGTGGTAGACTGTATGTGTGTGGTAGACTGTATGCGTGTGTGTTTTAGACTGTATGTGTGCGTGTGTGTGCGTGCGTGCAAATGCGCTTTAGATGGGAATCTTCTTTCCAGCTTTCCAGTAGTTGAACCCGTTAACATTCGAAGCTCACAAAACAGTCCAAGCTTTAGCTAACCCACAAATACAATTTTCGATTCGTTGAACACAAGAAAACAAAACAAAAAGAAAACAAAAAAAAGAAAAAAGAAAACAAAAATATATATGAACTATTTACAAATTGAATTGAATGTGGAAATGCAGAGCACAGCATCTCCTTGATATGTGCGAGTTTCCAACGGGAATTAAGCAAAGCGAGACATTTTATGACAACAACAACAACAAAAAGAAAACAAAAAGAAACCAAATACAAAACAAAACAAAAAAGCAAAATATGAGATGCAAAATGATAATAAAATAAACTGTTATGTTCAATTAAAAACAACAAAAAAAACCAAAGGAATTGTGTATTAATATAGTTGCAGCTGGGAGTTCGATTTACATAGCTGTAAATATGTTGAATGCACCACAAGACGTCTTTTGGAAAGGGTATTCCAACTTGGCATTGATATTTGCTATTTTTCAAGACACATCTGAAGTCTAAGAATATATTTTCTAGCAAACATTGATTTATTTATGTTGGCGATCACTTGTTGCTTATCGGAACATCAACAAGATCTGGCTGCATGCGACGTTTATCAATCACTTCAACTGGCAAATCTTTGCTTACTTTTAAGTATTTATTTGGAAAACTATACATGCTTCAGATGCCTGCAAACTTGCATTATCTTTAATATAAATTGAAAAAACAAGTCTGTCTGTGTGTGTGTGTGTGTTTGCTTGCTTGTTTGTTTGCATGCATGTATGTTTATGTGTGTGTGTGTGCGCGCGCCTTCCAGTTTCAATCGTAAGTACCAGCAATGAATGCCGAAGCCTAAACACCCTGGAGTGAATTAAAATGTAGTGTTATTTTATTTTATATAGTATTTTTTAATTTTGGGTTAAATGTTATAAAATATAGAGCTTACTATTTTATAATCTAAGCCTATCAGGAATATTTATGATGTATAAATATTTAAAAATATGTTTCTAAGTTTGTTTGCATAATATACCCGCATCAAAGTTGCGCTCATAGGGTATACAAATTCGTCAGGCCCTTCATTTCGCTCACTTAGCTGATTGACGGATGTGGTCGCTCTCTCTCTCTCTCTCTCGCTCTCTGTTTCTCCCTCGTTCATTCGTTTCTGTGTGATCAGCTTGGCTCAGCTCAGTTGGACGCTGCAATCGAAGTGGAACGGAGGTTGCCCGCACTCTAAAAAAAAGTACAAATAAAGCTGAGGGGGGCGTAATTCGCAACCGGTGATAAGAAGAAGGGAATGAAACGTTTTGGCTTAACGCTCGCCGTGCTGGGCATATTAGCAGCCTGCGGCAACTGTGGACAGACTCCGTCCGGTCATCGCACCAGGTACGAGGCGAACTGGGCGAGCCTCGATCAGAGACCGCTGCCCCGTTGGTACGATGAGGCAAAGGTGGGCATCTTTCTGCACTACGGCGTCTACTCAGTGCCCAGCTTTGGATCCGAGTGGTTCTGGACCAATTGGATAAGTGAGTTGAGTTGAAGAAGAACAAGAAGAGCACATCGGAAATGAACAATTGCTCTCTTTAACACACAGATCTACGCAATCCCGACTATATACGATTCATGCAACGCAATTATAAGCCCGATTTCACCTATCAACAATTCGCCGAGCAGTTCACAGCCGAATTATTTAATGCGACGCAATGGGCCTTGCTCTTTAAGGACAGCGGTGCGAGGTCAGCTTGAATATAGACTATATATAGCATATATTGTTCAGATGTGATAGTGACCTAATCTCTTATCAGATATGTAGTGCTGACAAGCAAACATCACGACGGCTACACGCTGTGGCCATCGAAGCAGAGCTTTGGCTGGAACTCAATGGATGTGGGCCCAAAACGCGATATTATAAGTAAGTATTATTAAGTTCTGGTAAAGTCCGACTTTAAATTTATGGAAATCAAGGCCCGAAAACTTTTCCATAACTGATTAGTTTGATTTTTGATGGGAAAACATCTTCCTAGTAAAAGAGATAATGTAAAGAGATTCTAGTTAGACGTGGAAAACTATATTTATATTTGTTGGTACTTTTCCTATACCAATCTATCTGATCTCTCAATTCCTTCCACAGAGGAGCTATCGTCGGCTTTGCGCAGAGTTACTGATCTGAAATTTGGTTTGTATTATTCGCTGTTCGAGTGGTTCAATCGGATGTGGATCGATGACAAGCTGCATTTGCTGCTCCAGCAGAACTTTGTGGACTACAAGGTGAGACCGGAGCAAATGGAGCTGGTCCTTGAGTACCAGCCGGAGATCATTTGGTCCGATGGGGACTGGGAGGCGCCGGCCAAATACTGGAAATCGGAGGAGTTTATTGCGTGGCTCTACAACGACAGTCCCGTCCGCGACACAATTGTGACCAACGATCGCTGGGGCTTTGAGACTGCCTGCCAGCATGGTGACTTTTACAACTGTGCGGATCGCTTCAATCCCGGCGTGCTCCAGGCCCACAAGTGGGAGAACGCATTCACCTTGGATCGCAGCAGCTGGGGACAGCGTTTCGATGTCACGCTCAAGGATTTCATGAGCTCCAAAGAAGTTATCAAAGGTAAAGTTTATTTATTTAACTCGATTTTTGTTCTGAGTGTAGATATTCATTTGTGCCGTTACAGAAATTGTGAGCACCGTCAGCTGCAATGGAAACGTGCTGATTAATGTCGGACCCACAAAATACGGCACCATTTTGCCTATCTTCGAGGAGCGCTTGCGGGACATGGGCCGCTGGCTGCGCATCAATGGCGAGGGCATCTATGGCAGCCTGCCCTGGATCTATCAGAATGACACGCAGACGCCGCACGTGTGGTACACGAAGGGAGGGGCGCAGTCGGATGGAGTCGTCATCGTCTATGCATTTGTGCTGGAATATCCGTACGATACCAATGAGTTGGACATCTATCCGCTGGGCAAGGACCTCAATAGATATCGCCAGGTGCTGCTAGCCGGTTTGGATCTGGGGTACACCTTGGATAAGGCCACAACGGAAATTACCATGTTGGGCATGGAGGATGCAAAGATCGAGGTGAGCATTGAAATTTCAAATTTTAGTCGTTCGCTTTAATCAACTGTTGGCGTTCACAGTGGACAGCAAGTAACAATAAGGTGCACATCAAGTTTCCGCCCAAGCATCATATCGATAAGCGTGGCTTGGAATACGCTTGGACCTTTAAGTTAATGATAGCTTAAGCTTACTCCTATATTCAGAATGTGGCTATTAAGTGTATTATATATAATACAATCATTTAAAATAAGCATGAAAATGTTGCGATGGTTTTTCAATTTCAAATATTTCAGCGCCATAGTTGCTAGTATATTTTTGCTCCCCTTTAAGTATATTTATGTTTAACATTTGCTGGTCACACTGCTCATCGTTGTAGTCGATATATCGCAGTTTTCACCATCTCTATTCTGATTGGCACAACAAACGCGAAAAGTTGCAATTTCTGGCGCTGGTTTTCCTTGCACTTCGCAGCAAGTAAATAGCTACAAATCTATAACAAATATGGTGTTAAATTGTTAGACGTTCTGTGCATTAAGTGTGGCAAATGCACTGAGCTGTCAGACAAGCCGCAAAGTAGCCAAGAAATGCATTTAAATATTGAGCGCTGAACAAGTGTAAAGGCAGCAAAAATGCCAATACAAAAGAATGCTGAGAGAGCGAACGAGAGAGGGTGTTAGAAATAGCGTGCGCGTCCCAAACAGCGAGAGAGCGGGATAGAGAGAGTGCGTGGGTGTTTGTGAAAAGCTCTTATCATTTGTGCGACAATTGTTTTTGTTGGCTGCCACTTGTCCAGCTGCAGCTGATTGTTCAACTAAATTTACGCTTTTGCTGCAATGCTAGTTTCAATGTAATTCGTGCGCAACAATTTTCGCTTTATAAATATAAGTAGCTCGGAATAATGGCATGCGGAGGCCACCTGTCTGTCCACCTGTCCGTCTAGAAAATTTATTGTGAATTGTGCTTGCTCAGGCGTAAATTATTGAGGCTAATTAACATTGATATCAATAACAGTGAATTAATTAGCTCATTTTGTGTGGCGAGTTAAATATCCAAAACAATCAATGCGTCATCAAGTGTGTGTGTGCTTAGGGAACGCGGCTTGGGGTGAGAAAGAGAGAGCAAAGAGCGCAAAGCTAACAACAAATGGTCTTCGCGCCGTAATTTACAGCGTTGCCACCTAGTGATATACATGCGAGTAGTTCATTTAATTGCAGACTTTTCTTATAAGAAAGAACTAGTCACATTTATTTATGCTTCAGACTATTTCCAACATTTTAGTTGTTCCGTGAGCAATATCTTGTCACCTAGTGTTATAAATATATTTTGTGTGGTTAATTTAAGTACACACTTTATTCCTATAAAAAAAAACAATCTAACAAACAAGTCGAAATTATTTATGTATATAATGTATATAAAAATCAAGCTACGAGATACTCACATGTATTTATTCTTCACTTAAACATTACTGCTTTTAAGGTGCTGCTCATTTAAGTAGTTCGGTGAGCAGTATGCACATATGTTGTAATTGACAACCCTGAACAGTTCTCTCACAAACGGCAACTCTGCTGTAAAGAGCAAAGAGCGCGCAGCAGCTGTTCCATAGCATTCTCTCAATCAACCGCGTTCCGCTCTCTCTCTCTCTCTCAGCAGTCTCTCGCTCACAACCCGTTGCCATACGTCACTTTTGGCCAAAACACACACTGACTCGACTTGACTCTTTCAGTCTTAACTGTGTCTGTACTGGCGTGAGTAAGCGTTTGGCAGCAGCGACTACGTCGGCAGCGCGTGCTAAGAATTAAATTAAAATACAAGAAACAATGAAAAGCAGACAGAGTTGTGTATACAAAAGTAAAGAGTTTATTATCAACACTGACTACGAGTTGTGAAGAGCAAAGGCAAAAGCAAAAAGAAAAGCAAAAGTAAAGGCAAAAACAAGTGCAGTGAACGCGGCGCCCTTGAATGTAAACGTCTGTGTGAGTGTACATATGTGTGAGTGTCGGCTGCTGTTTCCAAAAATGTTCAAATGTAAAAATAAGAATTGAACAAAAGGCATAGCAAAAATTCGATTAGAACAACAACAACAATAGCAACCTTGAAAAGGCAAAAGCGTCTGCTATTTTTGTGTTGAAGTGGAAAGTGCTCAAATTGGTTTTCCATGCATGCTCGACCGTTTGTCCAATAAGAAAACTGAACAATTGAACATGTCGTCGCATGGTCATTAACACTGTCCCGTCTGTGTGTGTGTGGCTGCGTGCTTGTGTGTGTGTATCGGTGTCTCTGTTTTGTGCGTGTGTTCGTGTTCTTGATTGTTCTTTATGTAATGCCCGTCATCATTTCTTTTACTCAAAGCGAAGTAGGCGTGCAGGAATTTGCGTACGCAGCGACGCCAGCAGCGAAAAGCGTAGCAACTGGAATTAGTAGTAGCAAAAAGGAGCAGCTGCTTGTGGCAAACATGCCGTGCTTGTTAATTAATTAACTAAATTAACAAGTGAAAGGAACGTCAAGAAGAGAGATAATAGTAAAATAGGTGTAGTTCCAAGTTCAACACAAAAAAAAAGAAAAAGAATCGGTTCCACTCAAATTGGCCAGGCTTAATATGACATCATACGCAAATGACACAACGGCTACGTCGGCAGCGACAACAGCAGCAGCGACAGTAACAGGAGCATCAAACGTAGCAGCAGCGGCAGTAACAACAAACGCAGCATCAGCAGCAACGCCAGCAGCGACTGCAGTCGACAAGCAAATGTCCAGCAACCACAGAAGCAGCAGTCGCTATGACGAAGATGATGGGCAAGAGAAAGCCGACACGACGCCCGAGAATATCAAGAAGATTGCCGAGATCATAAGCGACAACGAGAAGGAGAAGCAGAAGGAGCAGGAGAAGCAGAAGGAGAAACATGCAGTCGAAGCAGAAGCAGCGACGTCAGGCTCAGCTGCGCAGCGACTGCACCACCAGCAGCAGCAAATGCATGCATCGAGCTTAATAGGACTTGGCGCTGCCATCGATGAGTCAAACACAAAGTTCTGTTTGGGCAAACCGCCGCCATCGCCGGCCGAAAAAGGTGAGCAGCATATTGACAAAAGAGTCGCAGTCGGTGCGCTGTTGACAAAGCTTAAGCGCAGAAAGCAGCAGTAGCAACATGATCTTGTTGTTGTTGTTGTTGTTGTTCAGCTTGTCTCTTTTTTGTTGTGAGCTTTAATTTGAATTTTTAATGAAGCTATTTTGCTGGCTTGCTTTAGCCATGGCTTAACGCAAATATTTATTGCGCTAGTCATGGCAAACACACACACACGCACACAGGCACAACACAAACATACGCAAAACACACCCATATAAGAACAGTGTTCAAAAGGGAGCTGCACAGTGGAACGTGGCCTTAAAACAAGTTGCGTACTTTTTCACTTAAAGCAGTTTAAATTTCTGAGATATAATTATAATGACTAATTACTAATTAACTAAGTAAAGTCAGAAACTAGATGATGAATAAGTTAGACTGTCATCATTTTGATTGATTATTTATTGCTAAATATTGCTAAAAATTGTTAAAAATATTGCAAAGCGTTGCCATTGTTTTGCAAACACATCAATTTTGGGCACAAGGCTAACAGCATTTTTGGCAAGTTGCCCATCGTTTTGCTAATTAAATTTATTATGCGCTTAAATGAAGACATAATTGCGAGTTGCAAATATCTCAAATATTTCAAATATTTCTCAGATATACCAACAAATATACTGTAAATCGTTTACTTAATTTGTTTGTTTAAACAAAAACAAAAAAAACAATTGCTGTTCCGCGAATTTGTATGGAATTCATGCGACGTTTTGTTGCAACAAGCTGAGGGTGACATAATCCATTAGCTGTTCGGCCAGTTGTGCCACAGTTGCTTGAGAAAGATACAAACTGCTTTTACAATCAATGTTTTGTCATGGCTTTATCAGTTGTTGATATATACTCTTTCCCGCTGAGGCTTCTTTATTTTGTGGCCAATTTAGTTTTCAATGAAATAACCGAAATAAAAACCAAAATAATATGAATCATACTTAAACTTGTTGAGATGACGTTAGCCAAGATTGAGCTTGTTATACTGTTTATATATATCAAATGGGTCTATTAGGGTATCTAAACTTTGTCAGTGCAAAGTTAAGCAATTTTTCTCGTTTTATTTGTGTTTATGACTGCCAGATCTTGCACAATCGGACAGTTGCTGTCATTATCTACCATTTCCACGCCGTGCACGTAAGTCACACTCCCCCAAACAAAAAAAGTGAGAAAAATACTTCAAATGAGGCGATGCTGACTCAGCAGCACACCAAAGCCAGTTGTAGCCATTGCAATATGGCCAAGTTAGTTGTTGTTTTTTTCTTTTCACACACATTTCAAAGAGGTTTTTAATGTCTGCACAAAACAGCCGAGATTTTGTGCAATTTATGATGTGTTAAGGAGTGCGATTAACGTTAACTGCAGATAATGGCTGAGATTAACTTAAAAGTGTTGTTAAGCTCATATTTTGTGGTTATTAGAAAGATTTGGCCCAATTACCGCCCAATTGATTGCAATTTCTTACCACTTGACATGGTATTAGAGCCATCAGCGTGACGAACCAAGTCTAAATCAAGTTAACACTTGCGACATTTGATGAACAATTGGCAACAATCGTTGCAGTTCGCTGAAGTGCAAAGTTTACCCAACTCTACACTCTACACTCAAATTTGGGAAGATTTTTTGAAGAGTGTATAATACACTGCACGTAATGTAGCATTGCCTGCCTTATAAACCTTAGTTAACATTCCCCTAGCTGAGTCTGTGGCAACAGCACAACCCGTCTCCAGTCACGTACAGGGTATATTAGTTTAATAAATTATGACCAAAATTGCGAATATTGTTTCGTTGGTTGCACATTACGTGATATTTGTGGCAAAGTAGAACAGCGAGTTGTGCGCTTGTTGCAACAACAACAAAAAAGATCCATGTCAGTGGACTATGGCAGGAAGTTGCTTGCCACAAAGGCCACTACGGTAATCACACTGGCCAGCGAGCATGCCAAAAATATTGTCTGTTAGCCCGTCAATATTCAGTTAGCTGTTATTGTTGTTGTTTTTCGTTGTCTGTCTGTTGTCTGTTTGTGGTCTGTTGTCGAGTGGCATTTGCAGCGCTTGTTACACTTTTTAAATGATTTTTTTCGTCGTTTTTTTTTATATTTTTATTATTGTTATGTGCGCTTTTACTTTTGGCAATAAATAAATAAGCAAAATGTTGTTACAGCCATTTCATGTTGCAACTTTTCGTTGTTTTTCTCTTTTCTAGTTTTCAGTTTTTTTTTTTGTGTTTTTTTTGGAAAGTCAAGCTCAAGAAATTGAAGGGCCGAGATGCCTGCTGCTTACCAATTATGATATAGCGTGTACCATTTAAGCCATTTAATCGGCCAACTGCACAAAGAGCACAATAGTGAATCGATAGCAATTTTATCAGTTCCCAGCTATTAAATGGCAGCAGGTTTCAATTGGCCTATAATTGGGCGATTCGTAAGCTATTCTTACGTCATACCCGCCGCTTTTTGGCCAGTCGTTAAATGCCTTTTGAGCTGACGTGTTTTGTTATCTGGCTGCCATTAAATGGTTGTTGTTTCGCCCATTTGAAAGCACATCAAACAAATGTTCAGCTCTTGCGGTTTTTGCATACATCTAAATGTGATTATTTATTATATTAAATATTTGTTGGCCCGAAGAGAGCGGAGAAAGCCTCGATTCGAACACAAATTGTCATTTGATTGAGGTCATCGTCTCCACAATTGACGTCTGATGAGTCAGTCTTTGGTTGTAATTTGTAAAACGGTAAAGATAAAACGGCAAATTCCACACATATATATATGTAAATATCTTTTTATAATGATTTGCCAAATGACAAAAGATTTAATTCATAAATATTATTGCAACGGAAAATTCCATATGTATGGTATATAAAGACCTCAATCAAAGTCAGTCAGTTATCAAACGGAAATCGTTGCAACAAATGACCAAAACTAATCTCATTTTGAGCTGAAATTAATTTAATAACTTTTTTTTTTGTTGTTCTTAATTTTGCTACAGCTTTTTTGAATTCAGCAATCAACTCGTTGAAATTTACTATTATTTGTGTTCGCAGCGATTAAATTAATGATTTGCCGCTTTTGTCGCGTGTTTCCTGTTCAGCTACCAACTTCTTCTTCTACTAACACAAAAATGTATCTCAAAATAAATTGATTTGCGGCCAAAAAAAAAGGTTGAGTGAAATCGCCCGTTAACTTGGTCAGCCCTAAGGGCAACTCGAGTTGTAGTTGAAGTTGAAGTTGCACGGCGGAACGGAAGACACGTGCATCTATATAACAAAACAGAGGCAGCCAGAGCGTAAACAATTGGGAGACCACACACGCACACACACACACACACGCAGACACACACACACTCACATAGGCAATTGACCGAAATCAACGAACTCTAACCTTCATTTGGCTGCACTGCTCGGTTTCGCTCGAGTCTTATAAGTAGTTGTCTACCTATATACAACTATATACACATATATATATATATATATATATAGAGAGATACATATACACAGTGGCAGTCAGGCATAGATCACGTCCAGTGCCGTCCAACGCTATAACTGAGATCACTGGCGTGGCAAACTTGAAAGCAAATTGTTTGATTTTCTTTCATTTTGTTCGCTTTGCCACGGAAATAATGTAAAGAAAAAAAGAAGAAGAAGACGAAAAATAGTATAGCCAGCGGAAGCAGTGGGGGAATGTCCGTAAAACAGGTGGGCGTCACCAGTTGCCAGCGAAATAACCGATCATTATCATTATCATTATCGGAGACACTGTTCCTCTGCTCCTCAACTCAAGACTCGCTGGTTGTGCACACCCAACACACTCGGTTTGCTCTTCCCCTACAATTACTGTTACTATATTTATTATATATTATGCAGAAATATTCAATTTATATCCGTCGATCCTGAATTAACTTGTAGTTGTTAAGATTGGCTTTTTTTGCGCCCCGAGTCTCGAGCGCCCAATTGGCTGCATGGTTGCTGAACCTGCCGCTTGTTGTGGCACTTGTGCTCACTTACTTGCGCGGCTTTTGCTGGGTTGCTTGCCACTTGAGTTGGTGCGTTCGTTCAGTTGCATTCTGTGGCAAGTTAGTCTCGTTTTCACCGCTCAAGCGGAATTGTTCACAGCTGCTGTAAATAAATAAATAATTTAATTGTTGGCTTTTTCCATATCATTGCAGCGGCTGTGCTGAGCAGAGCAACGAATCATCAACACAATAGCAACAGCAACAGTCACAGCAGTCACAACAACAACAACAGCAGCAACACTGAAATCTCTGCTGCGGATGAGGATGATTCCACGGCATCGAATTCCACATCCACGAAACAGGCGCTCTCCTTCACCATTGATCATTTCGATGCCTCCGAGAACGATGCAGCTGTGCAGGCGGCACGCTACAAGACTATGATGGAGCGTTTTCAGAGTCGCCACAGACGTGGCGCATCCATGTCCAAGCTGGAGAATGGTGAGGCCAGCAACGAAGATGCCTCAGTGCCGGCCACGCCCACTAATGAACAAGCAGCAGCAGCGCCCGCAGTCAAGTTGCGTGTGCGCGAACGCAGCGCCTCGCGCGTTCGAGACGCCGCCAAGCGGCACAGCTGGTCGCCGCGCAGCTCGGGCACAGCAGCTGGAGTGCCAGCAGTGGCAGAGCCAACACGAGCTGCCCAAAGGGTTGCAGCTGGCAAGTCCAAGCCTACGCCCAAAGGCACCGCCAATCTGCTGGCGAATCGCAGCAATCAATTTACGCCCAGATCGACGGCGATGCAGTTGGCGTTGCAGCAGGTGGAGCTGCTCTGTCCGCATCCGCCGCTCGATGACCTAAGGACGATGGGGGCGGGTGAGTGTGGGGGGGATTGCGAGGATGATGTCAGCGAGGCGGGCACGTATACGCTGGATGGCGACAACTACACCGAGGAGCAAAAGGATCTCATGAACATCGATCGCAGTGCCAAATTGCGACCCAAACAGCTGTCGGTGAAGCCAAGCCGGCCGAGCAATGTGCTCGAGGTCAACTACTATCACGAGACGCCGCAGCAGGAGCAGAAGGGTAGCAGCACCACTGCCAATGCCACCGGCGCCTATCTGCAGCAGCTAAAGTCGCGTGTTGTGCTGCGCCCGGCACAGCCGCAGGCGCCACTAACGCCACTGACGCCGACATCGCCGCCACGTTCACCGGCCGCCGATGTGGGCTGCTTTACCAGCGTCACCACCAGCGGCGTGCTGGCCAAGCAGCGTGCACTGGACACGCATCCCAAGCTGACGCGGCAAACGTCGCACAGTCTGTCCACGTCACAGATCGACAGCTCTGAGTATGTGAGCAATGAGGCCAAGCTGCGCCATGCCCAGGCGAAGTCCATGGCGGGCAGCGCCACAGATCGCCAGAAGGCCGAGTATCGCTTGAATGTCTTCACCACCAGCAACACACAGCAGCAACAACAGCAGCAGCAACAGTCGCATCTGCATCATCAGCTGCCCGAGACGCCAACGACGCCCACCACGGAGGCAGCGCGGCTGCAGTCGGCGCCAACAAAGCAGGACTGGATTCAGGAATGGGCACGCAATGTCCGCGCTCGCAGCCTCGCACAGGATGTCAGCAGCAGCTCGGCCAGCCGCAGGCAGCAACAGCAGCAAACCCAGGCTCAGGTGGGTGAAAAATTGATTACCTTGTCTCTCTTTTTGATCGTTGTTTGACCTCTACAATAATTCGCCCAAAAAGTACATCTGGAAATGGTCTAAACTGTCCATAGCCATAACTTGGTCAAAAGTGAATCGATTTGCAAAAATCGATCTCTAGAATAAAACTACATTTAACGTTAGATTCTTACCCGAAGTTGATGTTGAAATTATCACCTGCTGTCTGTCTGTTGCAGCTGATGACACGGAGCTACAATTGCTCGGATACGGGAGCGGACTCGCTGACGGACGACAGCCTCAGTTTGTACAGCCAGCAGCAGCGTCAATATGCGGCAGCTGCCAAACTGAATCGCAGCTTGGCGGAACGCTATCGCCTGCTGGGTGACTGTGACTACGCGAGCGATCCGGCGCTGTGCAGCCATGGCGGTCAAGGTCAGGGTCAGTTGCCGGGTGAGCCGTATAAGCCGCCAAAGAGTCCCAGTAAGATACCATCGCCGCTGCACACGTTGGGGCGTGCGCGCAGTGCCAGTCGCTCGAGGCCGGCCATGGAGCAGTTGCCGTCGCAGACGAACTCGCGCCGGAGTTCGGTGAACAAATCGCCGGCGGCTCAGTGCAGTCCACAGCATAGTCTGGAGACGACGGCGGGCTATCGTCGATCGCCGCTGCATCGTGCTCTGATGACCAGCAGCATCAACGAGGCGCAGTTGCAGCTGCTCACCAGCGGCGACTATCTGCTGAAGCAGCTGCATCGACGCAAGAACTCTCTAGATGATGTGGAGCAGCAGCACCACGATCTGGAGCTGCCGGCAACGGCGCTGTGCGGCGGCGGGGGCGGCGGTTCAATATCGCCGCTGCGTCGCTCCAGCTCCTTCCAGCAGCAGAATCGAGCGCTGCAAGCGATGCATAGGCAGGCGCGACCCAATTTTCAAAATCTATACATGCCGCCAGCAGCGCGTCATATGCAACAGCAGCAACAGTTGCAGCTGCAACTAAAGAAATCGGCGAGCAGCAATAATTTTGAGCAGTCTTCGTACAGCGACTACGACAATGAGCTGCAGTACTACATCAATGATGAGGATGAGCTAGGCACCACTGGTCCCTACTACTCCAGCGGTGATGAGGAGGAGTTCGAGCAGCACTTGCACCAGCAGCAGCAGCAACAGACGACGCACAACAGCAACAACAACACGGAAGCAGCTGTGCCGCTGAGCAATACGCGGCTCAACAAGGCGCTGCTCATGCGCATCGAGCGCAGCAAGCAGCGTGTGGCAGGCAACGCGACGCCATCGAAGCCCAGCTCGGCGCCCGCTGGTAAATTGAGCGTTGCCGCCCAGTCAGCTGCCGGCCTGGTTGCCTGTCCCAATACGCCGGAGTTGCCGCGTCGCGGCATCAAGAGTGCACCGCGTGCCGCCTCCGGTAGCGGTGCGATGAAGACGCGCCAGTCGATGCCACGAGAGACGAGTCTCAGCCGGCTGGCGCAGCAGGTGCCCAGCAGTCTGGCCAATGCCAAGAAGCAGCTGCTGCAGACGGCGAATGCGAACAGTGCCAGGGAGTCGCAGCAGCAGCAGGCGCGTGTCCAGCCCAAGTATCTGGACATATCCAAGTACAAGTCGGCGCAATCGAATAGTTTTCTGCGCAAGAACGATGCGAAGAGCACCCTGAAGCCGGCCGAGCAAATGAAGCGCAGTCCCAGCGCCTCATCCATGGGTCTGACCCGTGGCGACGGCACACGGGCCAGCAATCGGAGTGTGCGCTCGAACACCTCGGTGATGAACAGCAGCACCACATCGCTGGGCGGTGGCGGTGGCGTCTCCGGTATGCGTGCCTCATCCGCTGTGCGACGCGATGCCTCAAGTGAGTACAAAACGCAGACGATTGAGCAGAAAGTAACCATTTCAATTGCAGTGAACAAACAAAAGGAGGTCGAGATGGTCATGTGGAAGCGACGCTCCACCTACGATCCGATGAAAGCGGCCGCCGAGGATCGACGCCGCAAGGAGGAGGCACGCCGTGCCCAGACCACCCAGAACCAGATCGATATGCATCGGCAGCTGAACGAGGTGGCCAACGATGCGGCGCCCTTCGAGAGGTAAATTCTCAGCACCGGCGAATGTGCGAACGAGCAGCGAATACTATTATTAATATTGTGTGTATAACATTTAGGTCTTAAACAGATGTTTTGCGTAAGCCCTGCCCCCACCCCTAAACTACATGCCCCATCTCAGCTGCAGCAAATTCAGACAGGCACTAATTCAATTAGGCGATTTTGATTCCATTTCAAATCATTCAACATTTTAGCTTAGCAGTTTTTCTATCTCTCAACAACATAATCAAGAATCAAGATTTCAAAGGCAGTTCTGTAATTAAGCCAAAATCAACTTGGACCATGTTTATTTCAAATTTCCTTCAACTAGAAACGAATTCAATATTTTTTTTATATATTTTATATCATTCCTTTTCTGTAATTTATATAATATTGAATATGGATCCAATCAAGATCAATTTCTACACCATTTATGTTCCATAATTTGTTATTTGTTATAATTAACAGATCAAAACTGTATGATATTGGGGAACACACTTAGCGAAGGTATAGAACAACATTTAGCCTCAATTTTAATTAGTACAATTAGCAATCCAGCTGTGGAGGCCTTATCTAGTTTGTAAGCTAAGAATAAGTAGATTATCAGACTAGCTGCGAGCATCTAAAGTTAGTTAGTTAGTTAGTCGATCGACTAGTTAGACTTATGTTTGTAATTTACGTATTTTTTGTCTACTTCCTGTTGTGCGTAATCTGCTATTTTTCTCCTATTTTTATTCTTTTATTATTAGCTTAAGGTTGTGGGTAATTTCGCGGCTAGAGGTAAAGGTGCGTCTATCGGCCAATTCAACATACTCGCTACACTCACCTATTTTCTTGCCACGCTTACGATCTAATCCTTTGTAGTGTTCAGTGATCCGTGCTGCTGATGTAGGCACACCATTTAATATTGAAATTGTAGGAACTTAGTTTAATGACATTTAAGCTCACTTCCTCTTATCATTTTGCTCTCTAAATATCTAAAAGAGAATTGTAGGAAACTAGTTTAATGACGTCCTGTTTTTAATTTTGCTAATTGATTTCTTTTCTTTTAATTTCTGTGTACACCTACAAATCCAACACCAAAAAAAAACCAAAAACCAAAAAAAACAAACCACAACCACAACTGCATCTGCTATCTGTAGACCATCACGCTCACACTATCGCCGTGGACAATTATGACCAAGGGATGGTGTGCTAGTGACCGATCTGTAACAACAACCACATACAGCCAAGAAAAACAACAACAACAACATTCGACTACTACTTTCCAACACACAACAAAAAAAAAAAGAACCACACGCACACACCAACACACACATATATTAAGCAAAGCAATCTTCCTGCTCGAGACACTCTACTGAAAAAAACTATATTTAACATGGTGCGGTGCAAGGCAGCAGGCAAAACCCAACGAATTCCGGTTCCTAACTACGCAATTAATCTTGATTGTGACACTAGAAGTTAATTCCAGTGCTAAATACTCAACAAATCAATGTGAACCCCCCCAAAGCAACGAGATTGTATTTATGGATATTATTCGTTGCACACACGAACGAATCCTTATCGATCCAACGACAGCGACAACGAATTGCGACGCTTTCGACGAGTTGCCAATGTAATAGAGAAGTTGCTGCACTGAGAGAGTACTCGCTACTCGCCACTCGATACTAGTTGCTCGTTACTCGTTGCTCTTTACTGTTTGTTACATACTACATTTATGCATTTGATTCATTTTATTCGTTGCTGTTGTTGTTGTTGCTCGCAATTGTGCAATTGTCCCAAATTTATATATATTATATCTATCCTGTTTGTCTTGAGCAGCAGCTTTCAAGGCGCTTGTGCTTCGTGTGCGAAAGCAAAGTCTTAGCATCTCATAACCGTATCATTATCGAAACTAAAAATCTTAACCCCCTTAACCCTCGACAACCATTTTAACAACTGCCATCGGGTTTTAACAACTGTTTGTTAACTGTACAAATGTTTGCCTGTGTTTGTACATACCTTGAGACTAACGAGTTGTTATTATTATTACTCACTTACTTACGATAACAGCTCTAACATCTCAGCTAACACAACCCACTCACACACACACACATAGCATAGACTAAAACAATTTAAAAATAAATCGCTTAGTTAGTCGCTAGTTAAGCACTCGATTTGTATTAACCACAATCATTGAATACATTCCACTAACTGATTTTATTAATTTGTCTTAAACCGTTACTAAACTTAATCTGTTTCTCTCTCAATGCCCAGTGTCCAGCGGCCGGCCAACAATCTAACCCTCACGGGCAACATAAGCTACAGTCCAAGAAACTCAATGGAAAACGACGCCTGGACGCTTGGTGAGTCGTCGGAGTTTGGTGAGTATCCCGACGACTACGATGACGATGGGGAGCAGCACGAGGATGCCGAATATATGGTTGGCCAAGAGTCGGACGATGTATTCGAGCCGGAAACCACGGAGGCCAACGGCTAAGGCCACCAGCAGCAGCAACAAGAACAACAACAACAACAGCAACAACATGTTAAACCAGCAACAGTGATATATTATAATTAACAATATTGTATATCATAGCAAGCGCAATGCGATTTAGTTATATCCTCTATATATTATTTTGTAACAACTTTGAGTTTTGGAAATGTTAATTCAATGCATAACACATTTCATATGCACTGACTTATCATTTGGCATTATATATAATATGATTTTGAATTTGCATATTGTTTATACCCAAACTGAAGTACATCAAATGAAGAGCAAACGAAGTCTTAAATAAAATAATGAGTGAATAACTTGCAAAAGTATACATATGTAAAGAACGACGAATATTATTTACGATGCTGTCCAAAAACGCCATAACTGAAACCAGAAACTAACACAAAATATTTTAAATGAATTTGCCTGCATATACTACATGGGATTTTAAGAGAGTACAACTGCATTCAGAACATGAAATATTAAATCTGTGCTTAGATTAAAGTCTGTACATTTTGTTAGACTTGCAGTTGTGTAGAACTCATTTTAAAGACTATGCTTAACAACTAAGAAATACTCAGAACGAGCGTTTTGACCAGTAACTCCGATGTATGAACGTTGACTGCAATCAAGTGCTACAAATGATATCCTAAGAATACGGAATTGAATTATAAACTGTGCTAAAAACTGAATACGTTCCGGATTTGCTTGATTTCTACGACTCAGTCCGAGAGGTTCGCTATAAACAAATTGTGTGTAGATTTTGTATGCGTACACAAAAATTATTAAACAAATGAATCCATATATATAGATTTATATAAATTCATATATATGGATAAAGATATAGTTTAATATATGTATGTACGAAAGCGAGTAGGAATTACTTATGTGGTATTTGCTTTTAAATCGTCCCAAATTGCTTAAGTATTTTTAAAGATAACGTGAAGTTTTCATCTGAATATGATTGATCTATAACTAAAATAATTAACATACTGCAGAATGGTGTCGGTGTCCATTTTAGCAGCTGCTTGGAACTGAACTCTCAAGTCGCAAATAGAACGAGCAGCAACGTGGTTTTAGTAATTTATATACACACACAAATATATATTTATATATTTTAAATTGAAACCGTCTAAATAATTGATAAACTTTTGTAAATTTTAACTGTATTGTACAATTTGTTTCTTGTTGTTTTATTTCTAGACGCAAAAATAAAATGCAAATATTAATGCTGAAAAAAAACCTAGTTAAGTCCATCGTCGACTTAGTATATATATACGTGTATGTTCTTGTTTTAATCCTAGATATTTAAGATTGATTTCTTTACAGCAGGCAGAGCTGCACAAAAGATGCAAAAAATGATGTGTAACAGATTGAAAAACATTTTTATAATAAATGCAAAGAAATAAATTTTGTATTGGTTTGAATTTGTGCTTGGAACTGAAGCAGAAATACTTCACACTTCAAATTGAAGCATACTTTCAGGGCGAACAATTAAATCAAAAAATTTGAAGCACACTCTTAGGCTGGCACTAGACTCGGCTGGCAAATTCAATTTAAGTAAAATAAAATAAACACTTGTCAAATTTCCTTTGAAAAAAAGCGGAAAATTCTTGCTAGCTGTGAAGCAATGGTTAGAATTTCAATGTTCCTTGCCCATCTTATTGTCCTGCTTAATATGAATCGTTTTACACAGGGCTCGCCAGGATGCGCAAGGATTCAGCAGATATTAATACATGTATTTCAATATACAGAAAATGGTGGTTCCCATTCGGCAGGACAATGATTATGTGCGGTCGATGGCTATGCAAAAATGTCCTTTTTAATAAAAACAGACTAATATAAATTTACAAATATTTGATGAAAAAACGAATCTTACATGGCAAGAACAACTAAATACAAAAACATTTTACATACACACTGATATTCGATGTGGAGTACTCCTTGGTAGGGGGTCGAAATGGGTGGGGCTGGGTTGGGGTGGCGGTGTGACTGGCAACGGAAATGGCAATTAGAGATTTTATGTAATGCTGAAAACAAGAACTAAACTAAACAATAGGAATTTCTGTGCAGTGCAGTGAGAGAAATGCCAATTTTATGAACCCGGACCGGACAAGAGGATAAGCCAAGGGGAATTAATCGCAGAGGCCCCCAGCAGCAACAGCAGAAGAGAGCAACAAGAACAACAAAAAAAAGCATTGTAAAATTAGGCAAAACTAATTAAATTAAATTCAATAAAATAGAATTGTAAACACAATGTGCTGGAATAGCAGCAACCAATTCAGCAACAGCAAACATGGCAAAACGAAAGCAAAACAAACAAAACAAATAAAAGAGCCATAAATATTTATCAAAAGAAATAACAAAACAATCTGGGAAAAATATTCCAGAAGCGAACAACAATGAAATGTGTTTGTTATGAAATTCGCCTGATAAATGAATTAATTACTTTTTATGCAGCAAAGGCAACACAAAAATAATAAAAAATAATAATCAAAAACAAACACACACACACATTACAAAATATGAATTAAATTAGTATAATAAATTTCGGATTCTGAACGTAGCATCGCAAATTCCTTTCAGCGAATTCTGCTCGAGTTGATAAACAAACTCATTTCCATGAAGCACTTACAATTATCAAAAACATACAACAACAACAAAATATACGAAAAAAAATGGAAAAGCCAATTCAGAAATCATTGCAACAAGCAATTGTTTATTTATAGCATATTGTTGCTTGAGTCTAGGGTAAGAACTCGTGATTCGTTCCAAGTTCCGATCAGTTTCTATTGAATTGTTAATGTGCATTCAGTTTGTGCTGTGTGTGTGTGTGTGTGTGTGTGTGTGGATGTTTAGTCTGGCACTTAAAGAACGAATTATTTACGAGTATTCAACATTTTGGGCCTTTGGGGTTGCTCAAGACGCCAGTCCGCAATAAACAAATAATGCTTAAACTTAAACAATGCGAATTATAATTTACAAAAAATGGGAATGCAAAGAAATGAAGAACTCTCGATATTTATTCACCACATTGCCACTGCTAGCCATTTGCATCGAATTGATATATGGCATTGTATCAGATGCTTTATCAAACAAGTACCATTTAATATATATATGTATGTGCATATGAATATCTGTCGATTGCGTCAGCTGACAGATCCATTTGTCATTTCTTTCTGTGGGCGAAGAACAATGTGTTTATTATATGTACAGTGACGGACAGCTTATTTGGCAAAGTGTCAAAGAAGCAAAGTAATTGCCTGCCATAAGCTAACCATTAATTATTTTTCAGAAATTCCAAAGACAGATGGTAGGTACATGTATTAAGCACCAAAGTTAATATATGACCCCAATACACTGGGGTTTCCCCACCCGCTACGTAGAGTTATGTAAAAAAGTACCCTATTTTGAGGGGACAGCTTATTTGGCCAGGTACATTGTGGACACCTTGGTGCCATAAAACCCGGATTTTTTTTACCTAAAGTTGAGTATTTTCGGTATAAATAGACCAATCCTTCATAGTCAGTTTAATTTTATCCTGCATCTCGGGTGCAATAAGCCAAAAAGGACTATGGACAAACAGACTACCATTGCACAACGGAAACTCATCCTGGAACACTCCAAAACGGATATTCACATCGCCAAATAGCTGAAATGGTCAATCTGAGCAACTCAACTGTGAATAACATCATTCGGTGCTTCGTCGACGCAAATCGGATTGAGGGCAAGGGCAGAAAGGCACCAAATAAGATTTTCACCGAAGAGGAGGAGCGAAGGATCATCAGGAATATAAGGGGAAATCCCAAGCCATCGCCTCCAAAAATGGCTCAACAGGTGCAGGATGAAATGGGGAAAAAGTGCTGTGTGGAAACTGTGTGCAGGTTTCTGCGCAAACATGACTTTAATGCCCGAGTACCACGGAAGAAGCGCTTTATAAGCGTGAAAAATAAAGGGACTTGGATGAAGTTCGCCAAAAACCACTTGGACAAGGATTTGGAGTTCTGGAACACAGTCATATGTGCAGATGAGTCGGAATTCCACATTTTTGACTCAGACGGACGGAATTGTGTGTGGCGACAGTCCAATACTGACCTGAATCCCAAACACGTATAGGCGACAGTCAAGCATGGCGGAGGAAGTGTCATGGTCTGGGCATGTATCTCGGCAGCCGGCGTCGGGAATTTGGTGTTCATTGAGACAACAATGGACAAGAATGTATACCTCGACTTACTAAAAGAAAATTTAGTCCAAAGTGCCGAGAAGCTTGGAATCCGAGATACTTTCCGGTTCTACCAGGACAACGATCCCAAGCACAAGACCAAGATAGTACAGTCCTGGCTCATCAGGAACTGCCCCCACATGATAATTCCACCGGCCAGTCTCCAGATTTAAATGTCATTGAGAATTTGTGGGCTCTGCTGGAAAATAACATCCGGAAACACAGCATATCCAGCAAAGAAGACCTCAAAACTGCTCTGCGGGATGAGTGGAGCAGAATCAGCCCAGAAGCTACCAGGAAGCTGGTATTTCCATGAATAATAGGTTAAGGGAAGTTGTTAAGGCTAATGGATATCATGCTAAGTATTAACATCCTTATTTAAGTTTTTATACTCCAAATATATTATTTTATTTGTACCTGGCCAAATAAGATGTCCCCTCAAAATAGGGTACTTTTTTACATAACTCTACCTAGCAGGTGGGGAAACCCCAGTGTATTGGGGAAATATATTAATTTTGGTTGTTAATACATGTACCTATCATCTGTCTTTGGAATTTCTGAAAAATAATGAATGGTTAGCTTCTGGCAGGCAATTACTTTGCTTCTTTGACACTTTGCCAAATAAGCTGTCCGTCACTGTATGTGCTCATACAAATCGCAAAGATCTTTTGGAAAAGTTCTTTACTAAATTGTGGCGCTATTCATCTGGATGGAGGCGCTTAAAATTATAGTATAAACTGGGATTATACGCATCGTATAATGGATGCCACATCACAGTATATCTGAAATGCCAGCACTCGACGAGCAGCGCAGCTATCGAGACCAAGTAGCCAATGAACAGCGCCACAAAGCAGCTCCAGAACTTGTGCAGATTCATCAGCGCCTCCTGCGGCGCCTGCTCTTCGACTGGCAAACGCTTCACCACATCCCTCAGCCACTTGGCAATGAGGCCTGCAAGAGAGTAACTGATATCAGCAATTTAAATATTTAATAGCTATGTTTTAGGCCAACTTCTAGTCGAGCACTCTCGACTAGCGCATTCTAACTTGTTTTTTTTTTGATTGGCACTCACCGCCCTCGCTCAGGCGCTGTATTATGTCGTCGACATGGGTTTTTAGTGGCGAGTTCTTCTCCAGAGCCAGGACGACGGGCATGTGGACAACGCACTCCCTCATGATGTGCAGAGAGGAGGGTCCCACGCCACGTGCCTCATCGGCCACACGCAGATGCCTCAGATAGAACTCGTTATCGTAGTAGGCGCACTCGCCCCGCGCAATGCTCAGCTTCTACAACGGATATATATATATATATATATATATATATTTAATTTATATATTAGATTGCTTACCAAATCGTTGATATTGTCCACTATGTTCATTCTGGCACCCACATCCTGAGCAGTCTCGTCAGTGGCATCCACAAAGAACTGTTTGTGCTCGGCGGCGCCAGTTGTGGGCGGAATGCGGGCGCGTTTCAGATCCTGTAGCGTATCAATGGTGACACTGAGAGAAATTAGAGCTAACTTAGACATTCTACTTAGATTTCGAATAGAGTTATATGTTCTTACCGTGCCGCTGGATTGGCCAGAATGGCCGTAAAGCTGGCCCTGTAGGTGGCCACCAGCAGGATGCAGTAGACCCAATACCAGCCGGTCAATACGCGTAGTGGCCAGTTGTGTGGCATGCGTGGCAGTGCCACATACAGCAGCATGCTGTACGTGAGAAGGATGCAATTGGAGTAGTCATCAAAGATGTCCCGTCGCGCACGCCCGGGCGACTGCTGCCCTTTTCCAGTCCGATGTTTGCTCAGCGCAAGGCGAAAGCTTAAGCGACGCCAGCTGAGCGGATCCCGTTGCATGCCACGTCTGCGACGCAGGCAGCGAAAGAAGGCCAACTGACTGCAGCCGCCCAGGAGCAGGGCATTCAGGAAGCTAATGATGTAGAAAATGGTGCCCACCACAACGAGGGAGAGGATGACGCCCGCCCACATCGCACCACTGAAGGGCAGAATAAAAGTCTGCCACGAATTGTCCGTCGTTGATTCCGGCGTGAGGAATGTCAAACATTCCACGCTGTGTGCGGCACTCAGCTCCACCAGCTGCACATAGCTCTCGAACAGATGCAGATCCCCAATGCCAAAGCGGGCATAGTGGTGCGCCTGTTCGCATGGATATTATTAGACAATTTAATCTTCCAGTAACTAGGGGATTTACCGCACCACTTCACCGATGAGTGCCCTCTGCGAGTGGGTCTCGTTCTCCGACAGGGGCTGCTCCCAGTCGCTGACATCGCTCTCATTTATGGCATAGTATTGGGGCTGGAAATTTAGGGATTGGCCCAGGGCATTCATGATCATCAGCTCGACGCCCTCGTAGCCATTTGTGGACCCATTGGGCAGCACCATCGGCATGTGTTCAGCCAGGGCAACCGCTAGTTGAGCACCTGTCAAGTTGAAAATGATAGTTTAATCAAAGGGAATAACTTTATATAAATAAATCTATCTAAACAAAGATATAACATTTGAAGAATTAAGTTTGTTGCTCCGCTGACCATTCAAGTCTCGTGTTTTATCCTTAAAGATGTGAACTGCTTCAATGCGTTTGTCAGCTCTCCAGTTGTCCAGCTGCTTGACGACCACAACCCCGCTCAAAATGCCCGGATACGCAATGGTTGAGATGCTATAGCTGCTTGGGGAAATAATCGACATGAATTTAAGTATTAGACATTGTTGAAATAAGAACTCAGTTTTGAAGAGAGTTGTCACCTGTTATCGTGTTGCCGCTTGAGGAAGACGGCGTTCACAAAGACACTCCACACGTGCAACATATCCTCGGAGAGCAGCCTCGCATCGTGTAGCAGCAGAAACTTGCGTTGCATGTTCAGCGAACGCGACTCGTAGACAAACTGGAGCAACTGCTTCACCTGCCAGCCATTCAGCAGGGTGATGACGTGCAGATCACAATCACTGGCCTTGATGGCACGCAGCAGCAGCTCCAATTGCTTGGGTGGCTGGCGGAGATTGTCGCTGGCATTGACACGCACCACAAAGCTGGCGGGAAATCCTCGATCGACTGCCTCGAAATAGGCCCGATCGTAGATGGCAGAGTGCAGCTCATCGGTGACGACGGCAAGGCAACGCTCCACCTGCGCCCGCCACAACAGCCGTTCGAGTAGCAGCTTCAGCTGACCCTGATAGCTGTCCACGGGCAGCGGCTGCATCAGATAACTCCAGGTCTGCTCAGCCAGCGCCAGGGAGACCCATGTGGAGAGCAGCGCCAAGTGCATCCTGCCACTGCCAAAGGCTCTGTCGATAGCCAAGTAAATTTCAAATAAAACCGATTCACATTCGATATGCAGATCTAATTAAACTTGCCTGAACCCAGTGGAACCAGCAGCTGTCACTCATCGGCGTTAACTTGGCCAACCCACTTGGCCCAGTCCCCAAGTGGGGCAATTGACCTGCTTTACTAACATTTTAGCTCGTTGGCATTTGATCTAATTAAAGTTTGAACTGCTGACTAAAGTAATTGCATTTTCCTAAACTGACTTCCGATTATTAGGTCTGCATAAGGACCCCGTGATCCTTGAAAATCGTTTTTTCTCAAAAAGTAAACATAAATACGCGAGGCAGACGACGAAGAATATTTTTTTTTGCGTTGTATAAACCTTTACAAAAAGAAACCATAACGATGCTGGAAGCAACATTGATCCAAGCACTTGCACAAATCCGCCAAGTACAATCCTTCGGTGGAGAAACGGACGAACTGGGAGCGTTGATCTGTATAATTTCTATGCCATACAGTTGTCTGATATATATATACCACATATACATATACAAGTTCTCATCAAATACTGTTTATATGGCAGCGTCTCTGCAAGGGTATCAAAAATGTATCTCTTTAGTATTACGTAGATACACGATACATTCGAAAAATCATTATATACATGTATGTATAAGCAAAATCGAAAATTGTCAATTACCAAATTGGTGCAGGCGTCGTCAAGATGGCTTTAGTCTACGCTCAAATTACACAAAGTTGTACACACAAATGAAGTTAGGAATGTGGAAACGCTTCGCCAAAACGTACCCAAAACGTTTTCTCTCTCTCTTCCTTCTCTCTCTTCGCTCTTCCTTTGTATGAAGGAAACTTTTATAACTGCAGCCGAAGAATGATACTGCATTGTTGATATTTGACGATTATTGTGGGTAACGGTAACTAGTAACGAAATCAAATCACCGAATATTATTTTTTTGTCTACATAACGCAAAACCAAATTCTTGCCATTCAACTTTTTTCGCATCGATTTATCGATAATCAATAAGCACAAATTGAAAGCATCGATTTATCGATAATCAATAAACAAAAATTGAAAGAATCGATATATCGATAGTCAATAAGCAAAAATTGAAAGCATCGATATATCGATCGCCAATAAGCCAAAATTGAAAACATCGATATATCGATAGTCAATACATCGACACTTTTCTTCATCAGTCTACCTTTCACAAACTTGTCAGCTGAAAAAATTGCTTGTGAGCTGATTTCATTTATTTTTCATTCTTACTTGTGTTCTCGAGAGAAAAGGAACTTGCTGACTTACTTGGTATGTATATATTTAAATAAATAAAACTAAAATATATTAATATTTATATATATATAATCCAAATAATATAGAAACAGCAAAATGGCACCGCCAGCAGCAACAGCAGCACAGCAGCAGAGCGTCAAGAAACTCGATGAGGTAGTTTTTAAGATTTTAGCATGCAAAGGAAAGCAGAAAAAGCTTGAGTCCGAGTTACGTGGGCTGGAGGAGGAGAAACGTAAAGCGATGGAGACAATTCTAAAGACTCCTAAAGGCAACGAAAAGCTGAAGGAGCTTGAGTCCGAGTTACGTGGACTGGAGGAGGAGGAACGCAAAGTGATGGAGATAGTTCTAAAGACTCTTACAGGCAACGAAAAGCAGAAAGCGCTTGAGTCCGAGTTACGTGGACTGCAGGAGGAGCATCGTGAAGCGTGGGAGGGGATCAAGATTGCCCCCATCGTTACCGGTCATTCGAGTGACGGTGAATCAGTTGCGGACACCTTGTAATTTTTTTTTGTATATATATTTCTATGTATATATATTTCTATGTATATATATTTCTATGTATATTGTATTATTATATCATGTATAATAATGCATGAATTAAACGCTATTGGTGGTGATTTCTAAAGTGGAAGGTGTTGGTGTAATCACTGTACCACAGGCACCCCCATTCCGATTGCTCGGGATACGAGAGGAGTCATTCGAATCGCTGTGCTTCGATCGCTTTGGCAGCGTTGCGGCGCGCAAATACGGATTATCGATATTGTGTTTGATTTCCAGTTCGGGCTTCTGCTCCTTGGACTTGTCGCCATCGAGCTCCTCATTCTCACTATCAGCATCCTCGCCATCCTCCTTGCTGGGCGCATCCTCGGTGCGATTGGGCACCAAATAATGATACTCGAGTTCCTCAAAGTCAAACACCTGATCCCGTGGGATTTAACGCAGCCATATAAGCGGGAAACACCGGCTTGCAAGCTATCACTGAAATAAGAGGCGATTGAAATGGAATATATAATATAATATAACAAAATATATCATATAATATATATATATACGTGGAAACATATTATCCTCGGTGGGGAACAGATTGATCGTTTCGCTCGTCTTGCAGAGGAACTTGGTCAGCAATAAGTAAGCAAAAATTGAAAGCATCGATATATCGATCGCCAATAAGCCAAAATTGAAAACATCGATATATCGATAGTCAATACATCGACACTTTTCTTCATCAGTCTACCTTTCACAAACTTGTCAGCTGACAAAACTTGCTTGTGAGCTGATTTCATTTATTTTTCATTCTTACTTGTGTTCTCGAGAGAAAAGGAACTTACTGACTTACTTGGTATGTATATATTTAACTAAATAAAACTAAAATATATTAATATTTATATATATATAATCCAAATAATATAGAAACAGCAAAATGGCAGCGTCATCAGCAACAGCAGCCCAGCAGAACGAAGACTTATTCTATGAGGTATTTCTTAAAATTTTTACATACATAGAAGATCTGGAAAAGCTTGAGTCCGAGGTACGTGGACTGGAGGAGAAGTACCCGAAAGCGATGGAGGGGATTTCGGATTCCGAAAAAGAGAAAAATTGGAAAGAATTCATGGAGACAATGAATATCCTCCAAGGGTTACTCAAGGGAACAATTTTAATTTGAATTCGGACACCTTGTAATTTTTTTTTGTATATATATTTCTATGTATATATATTGTTTTTTTTGTGTATTAATTAATTGTATTATTGCATGAATTCCTCGGTGGGGAACAGATTGATCGTTTCGGTCGTCTTGCAGAGGAACTTGGTCAGAGCCTTTTCCACGTCCCTTTCCTGGCTGGCTGCCTTCTTGCGTATGGCCTCATATTCGGTTACTGGCTGCCTGTAGGTGGGCGTCCTTATGTACGTATGTGGATCGGGCATCGCCGGCATGTAGTTTGGCACATAGTGTGGATGCGGTGTTTTGATGCCCACCTGGAGCAGATTCAATTGACGCTGTTCCGTCTGCTTGGCGGCCATTGGAATTGTTGCCCCATTGGCGTGACGACTAAACGGTTCCAGGTTGCCAATGTTGATGCCCATGTTGATCATCGCCAGGCTGACGTCGCCCACCGTTGGCATTGTTCGTCCGCCGAGCTCGCAATAGTTGTGCGACGAGTTGCCAATCTCGAAGAGCACCATAAACACAGAAATATGTATATATTATAAGTGAGGGTTACATGTTTGGATTTTTTATTACGCGACTGCATCATTTCGGTGAGCGTTTCCAGGCATTGATTGCTGGCGAGGACGGCGCCCTTGTCGAGCAGCATCTGGGAGCATTTGCTTGCCGTGCTTGCCGTATTTTTTTCAATTTTTCGACTAGCGTATCTTATCGCGATTTGTCAAGTTGGCTTATGTGTCTGCCTCTCTTTCTAATAAAGGGGACCAGACTAAGTGATTTGTAAGCAGACCATAGCTAATGCATGTGTCTGTGTGTGTCAGTCTTCATTAATGAACGACAGGAAGAGAGACAGAGACAGACTGATAATGTTTGTCAAATCGGTAAATGGCGATCAAAGTGCACGCAGACTAAGCGATAATGATTATGTAGACGACGTGTCGTCGTCGCCGGCCCGAAGGAGTCTGTCAAACAAACCGATTAAGAGACGAGCAGAAGCCGCCCATTCAAATGCACATTAATGTCAGCTTAAGTCGCGAGACGCTCGCCAAGCAAAAGTCAAAAAGAGCACACAAAAAAAAATGCAAAGAGAGAGAGAGAATGGGAGAGAGAGTGTTGTGCCAGGCGGATGTATGTATGTATGCATGCAATGTGTGTATGCATGTGTGCTTATGCCGGGCCCTGTTGTTGTTGTTTGCTGCTTCTGCTCTTTATTGTCGTGTAATTAACTTTTTCCGAATCTCCGGATTTGGCATTGTTTGCACATAATTGCAATTTAATTATTTCTTCTTCTGCTTTTTTTTTTTGGTTTGTTATGGATTTATGTCCGCTGACCGCTGTTGGCCATTAGCCATTAGTGCCAGCAGCAGCAGCAGCAGGTAGTTCAATTCAGGTAGCGCTGGCATCGGATATTGGTTGGTGGCAGACTCAACTTAACGAGTGCGTTGCATGCCACAGACACAGCAGAAGATGCCAAGACCTTTGCGACCCTTTGGCTTGTGTATTTTTGGCCAGGCGTATTCTTCTCGCATTTTGTTTACATTGACACATTTTCTATTCTTGAGGATTTTCGAGAGATCATTTATGTTTCTGGGGTTTCTTGGGATTTGTTGAGATGTCTTCGTCCACACATGTTGTTTGTTGCGTTGGTCTTGCCACAGGAGGTTCCCATTTTGCTGGACTGCTCATTAGCCATGCTTCTGTTTAAAGTTGTCTTTGTCTTATACCGTTTTTATTGGCCAGAAGTGTGAAATTACATATGCCATGGGAAAGCGACAATTTAGGCCACAATTTTCCCACCTTATGTTCCAACAAAAAGTTTCCAATTCGCAATGTGTTTTTTTTGGATTGTTGACAACTGGTCCTAATCGATTTCCGCACTACTAAATTGTTAAATCTATGCTAAGATAAGCACAACTTGTCACCTGTATATTTAGTTAACGGAAGCGTCGAAAATTAAGTCAACATTTCAAAACTGAGATCATCCATTCCACTAGATATCTTCCCACGCTTTTATCATTTGCGATTTTTGTGGCAAACGTGTTATCTTTTTTTCTTTATCAACACATTCCAATGTGGATCCAATATATACATAAATGATTATGTATGTATGATGAAAGAGGCCTTTCAATCAATCAAGCTGCCTGTTTGAACTAAATTCATTAACTTAATGAGGCATTATTAAATTATTCACGTTCAGAAATGGGCCACGTTGTCAACATAAATGACTAAGCCATGAATCTACTCTATATATATATATATATATATATATGCGCACTCTTATATCGGCGAATGTGTGTGTTTGCAGTTTGGTTCATTGAATAAAAACTTAATCAGCATTCAATTAAATGCAGAGACCAAAACAACAATAGCAACAACAGCAACAACAACTACAACATTAAATCGGGCCTAACAAAATCCAGAAAAAACAAACAAGAATAGCTGGTGGAGGAGCAGCAGCGGCAGAGTGGCAGGGAGAGGCAGCGAGAGGGATGGGAGGGGCACCAACATAAAGCGCGTTTCGTTGATTATGCAAATCAGCTGAGCAGCGAGATAAACACAAATTCTGCTGAGCACAGCTTTTTTTAGTTTTATATGTGCACAAATGAAAATGGATATAATGGGTATAGTCAGCTCCGATCCGATAAGGCATATACATATATTCCTGATCAGCATCAAGAGCAGAGTCGTGCGCCAGCTTATCCTAGAGACTATAACAGCTAGAGAACACAAATTTGGCAAACAAGCTCTTATTCATATATCGATAGATATCGATTTACGATAGCAATAACAGCCAGGCAGATTCTTTCAATTAGAATACAGATATTGTACAACGGTGCAAGTCTCAGCTAGTTCCGATAAGAAACTAAGCCATAGTTTTTCGCTCTTCAGCATCTATGCTAACATTTGGGTGTGCAAGGCATTTGAAAGTCAAATTTGGCAATAAAATTATAAGGTATATCGTAGTCGAGCTCGAGTGCGCATTCTTGCTTGTTGTATACAATCATTTCTACAACTTAAATACCCTGTAAACAGCTGTCAAATAAATACTTGAATCTCTCTGATATTTGTAATGTGACTTCAAACCACACCAACGTAAGTTCGATTTGAAGTAGCATACTTTCCAGCGTGCAGGGTATCTGAAGGTCAGGCATGCATTCAAATGAAGCGCTTTATGCGTGTCAACAAGCCTCACAACTGGAAACACGACTTAATTAACCAAAATGCGAAAATTTCATCACATTTCGAAAAAAAATAAAATTAATTTAATGCGATTTAGATATATATATAGATATAGATATAGATATATATGCCTCTGATGTGCAAGTCTTTAAGCAAAACAAATTCCAAACGATTTAAATTAGCTGAGAATGCAGGCAGTCAGATATATACATGTATATATATATATATATATGCTGATAACATATACGTGGTGAATGACTAACTAGTGAGGCCCCATTTGCAGAACACCTGATTTGTGTGGCACTCACTGCAAAGGAATGCAATTAGTTGCACTAAGACTTGACTAATTGTCAACAGGTCATTTCGCCTCCGGCTGGTTACATAAGCCAAATTCTCACTCAGCACAAAAAACTGCACAAAAAACAGCGAAACTTGTGAAATTCTTGGGCGAGATTCTGTTGCCAAGGCTGCGATTCGCTGATGAAATAATTGCGCACTATAAAGCAATTCAATTTTTTATGAGCATATACATATATATATACATTATACATACATATATCTACACTTATATACAGTAGCGAAAGTATATAATATCACCACTAAATTTGCTCAAGAAACGTTTAAAAAAAAGCAAGATAAAAAAAAACAAAAAAAAATGCTTAAAATTAAAATTAAAAAAAGAAAAATATAAGAAGAATATAATAACTCAATTCTTAAAAAATTATAAATAAATAATAGATTTTTTAAAAGTGCTACTTTTTGGCACTTATCATATATATATATATATATTCCGAGTAATTTCTGGAAGCAATTGCGAAATTAATGGTTTGTACTTTGATACGTAAGAAAGAAGTGTTGTAACAATTTCGTGGTCAACTATATATATATGTATATATATATATATATGGAGTAGAGTTGATATCGCTAAATAGCAAACAGAGGCCCGCCTGGTGCATGACGCACACAGCTGGGGCGCTTATCAGCATTTTGAGTTGGTTGTTCCTTATTTGCCAAGTGATCTAATCAAAGTGAAGAAAGGAAAAAAAACACTGATTGTTCGTTGTTTAACACAGTAGACTCGGTGTCTACGCGCTCCACGACATGTTGCCCGTGGGTCTGGGAGGAGGAGCAGCACACCAGGAGGGGCGGCAAGTGGGCAGGTGGCAAGTGGTTAGGGAACACGCCATCGTTTCGCCGTTGTTAGCTATCTGAAGTGCAGTACACGATTTGCGATAAACACGCGACCTTGCAAAGCACCTACCCCCCCTCATTCCATGTGGCAGCCCTTCCCTACGCCCCCCTCCATCAAAATTGATATACACAAGTAGTATTACAGCTTGGTATACGTATGACGCATATTTAGCCCTAGCAGCGTTGAATATTGATTTAATATTCCGTGGCTCCACTGTTGTTGTTGATAAGTATTTACTTCCATACTCATGCACATATATATGTATATATAGTGTGCGATATCTGATGCATAGAATACGAGTCAGACGATTTGTCCTCAAAGTTTTGTTGGCATTAGATAAGGGGCAGAGAGCCATATCGCAATTGGTTCCATCAATTTGCTGCATTAATATAATAAATAGCTGCTATAACTCGAGCGATAGCTGTCAACAATAAATATATACGTTCTAATCGGATAAGTTAGTGTCAAGGCCCATTCCTATCTCTACTAGTACACACATATATATATATATGTATGTATATATTTACTTCCACTAAGATGACGAATCTAATCTAAGGCAACTTAAAGTTGACGTAATTCGCTCAATTAATGCAGCTGAAACATATATATATACTTTTTCGATTAGTCAGATTTTCTGTTAGTTAAAGTATTTCATTTAATTAGTCGCTTTTTCGATCTTACTTTAGTTGATCAATAAAATGAAATCGGAAATCGATTTGTATCGATATTCGCAATTGCTTCAAATTTTAGCTCTATAATCTTTAAGATCAGCGCTGATTATGATTATATATACTTTTTGGCGTCAGTATACCACTTTTTCACTAGATATATAATAGATTTGTTCTGATATTGTATTAAAATTGTTTTTTCCAGATTTTAATATCGCTTCTAACCTATTTGCTACATGGTAGAGACTTCTAGAATCTGCCACTTGAAGGTAATTATGAAATGAGATTAGCTTAGGTCATAATCCAGGGTATTAGGTAAATTACCCTGGTAACTTTATGAGAGAGTGTCATAACACTTAACCATGGTATAGCACACGATGGTATAAGGGCTGTCGCGGCAGAGTTTGGAAAACGGGCTGGAAAAACCCAACGGCCAACTCATTGTGGAAAATTTGTGGCTCATTTGGGAACAGGCTCGCTGCATATCAGGTAGCCAACGGGTCATCAGGTAGAGATAGTTATAGAGAAGGTACTCGCTGCACAAATCCACTTAAAGTGTCAACAAAAAAACGGGCAGCAAATGGAAATTGTGGATGGGGACATGGGTAAGGGCATAGATAATGGCAAGAGCAAGGGTATGGATGGGACTGGGTAGGGACAGGGGTAGGGGCATGGGAGGACAGTTAACACTTACAGCTGATGCAATGCCATCAATCTGGAAAATCAACTTCAATGCGGACCCATTACAATAACCTTGGGACTGCAACTGTTTGCATAAATTAAGCCCAGATTCGAGTACCAGTTCCAGTTTGTAGTTCTTCTCGGGTTTAGTTGAACAAGTCAGCTAGAAAGGCTGTCTTAGACTTGTCGAAGATTAAATAACTCTGCAGACTGAAGTTAACCTCTCGCTGATCGATCATTCCTATATGCGATAGTAGTTGATATTATTATAAGCTCAGTTCGAATATTTGATTCATCCTATAACTCTTTTTTCAATTCCTATTATAGCTATATGATATAGTGATCCGATCCGTTCAGCTGCGACATATGTTCCACCTGCAAGTTTCACCAGGATCAGAACTTGTAGATGCCTCAAAAATCGAAAGCTAAGAATATTTTCGTACGTTAAGTACGTTTAGACTAGAACCAAGAAAACTTTAATTTGTTAATTTCTCAGTTTTATTCCCATTGTTAGTAACACTTTCTCGATTTCTGATTGTGGACTTTGTCTTGTAGCATAGCAAAGACTTATTGCTTTATAATAAACAATTCGATTCACTTGCGGCATGAAATCATTTTCTCTGTGTGTTTATTTTTAGTTGTATGCAGCCATCTCTGCACCGCTGCGCCGCCACAGGCATCCCCAGCTGAGAAGTCAAAGAGTCAGGTTCGAGAATCAAGAATCAAGAATCAGTTGTTGCCCCCTTGGAAAAATGCATGACCTTCGTTTCGGATGTCGCACACGCAATTTTAAGGGTGATTAGCGCTTCCAAACAGCACAAGAGAGAAGCAGAAGCCAAAGGATGGGCAGCAGAGAGAAGAAGAGAGAAGATTTAGGGGCATAGATGGCAAAGTTGCGACCGGGAGTTGAGTGTTAAATTGATAAATTGCCTCTGATTGGAAAGGAAGTTGTGTGAGCTGTTTTTCTTTTCCATGTATATCTCTGTCTCTCTCTCTGTATGTGTGTGTGTGTGTGAGTGTGTGTGTGTCTGAGTGTGTGTGTGTGTGTGTCTGAGTGTGTGTGTGTGTGTGTGCGACTGACAACTGGGGTGACACTATTTTTACGAGCATCAAGTTGCTGTGGACCCTTTGCGCCCTTATCCATAAAACTCAAGCTGAGATTTCCCGACTCCCGTTTCGAGAATATAAATTCAACAAATTTTCATGTGAAAAACTTGAAATCAGCGCAAGTTGCATCGTAACAAACCAAAACTTAAATAAAAAGTTTTTATTTTTCATTTAAATTGTAATCATTTTAAATGCAATCAAGTTCAACTTGGAATTATTAAAGATAACTTTATATTATCTGTTATATTTCTATATCATATTTCGAATTCAATGTATTTTTATGTGTCTACCTCTATTCCCTGGTGCCATCGATACGTTTTTTTATCCCGTTGTATTCCTTTTATTCACTTTATGGAATTGGAGATGTTTCCTTCTCCATTCCTCTGAATTTAGCCCATTTTGAACTTGATTTAATTAAAATATGAAATTACTAATGACAAAAAAAGATTCGTCATCCGTTCTCTGATTCAATTGGTTGAATTGTCTGCCAACTACAGTTATATCTGTATGTATGCAGATAGTAATATGTAAAAGTTGTTTATGTTAATGATCATCTTTCTTCTACCAAGTTGTAAGAACTCCATTTAATAGTAGAAAAATAGGAAGAAAAAGTACTTCCTTTGCCAAAGACAAAAAAAATCATTTTTCCTGCGTCCAAACACTTTCTTGACATAGTGTATATTTATGTATATGCGTAGATACGGTACACATATGTACATACATACATATGTTCATGTCAACGGGCCTGATGTGCTCAATGTGCTCAGGGCATAAAAACTCAAGTTGAAACAGCGTCAAAATTGCAGAAAACCTTAAGAGAATTTAAACTCCCTCTCGCTCTTTCGCCCGTTCATGCTGGCTCTCCCCCTACCGCTCTCCCACTCTCTGTCTGTGTGTTTTTGTCTGTTTCGCTTTTGTCACCTGTTTAACAATCTTCAGTCTTTTGCATTTTGCATTGTGGTTTCGCCTAATTTCCTATGGAACTAATCGACCCCCTCCCTCTCCCCTCCTATCATACCTATCAACACTACATACATGTTGAGGATAAGGGATAGAGAGAGAGAGAGCGAGAGAGAGGCTGGAAATGGAGATAACTCGTGGTGTCTCACTTACACGTATGTCCAGTAATTTCATCATTGCTACGTTTTCTCCTATTTCATGAAAACTTTACGAATCGTAAAAAAATAAAGAAAATAAAAAGAAGCAGCTAGAAATAAACCCGTTGCCAAGCAGAAAATGAACTATTGATGGAAAAACAAAAAAGAAAAAATAAAGAGCTGACGGCAAATGCAACAACAGCAGCAGCATAAGATACACACAAATGACTTTGTATCTGTGAGATACACACACACACTCACACATTCACATGCAAGTCTGCATCTGTGTGTGCAAAATAAAACAGATGATTGCCCATAAGCAAAAGCGAAGGAAAGAAACAGCAACAACAACAAGACAAGCTCATAAACTTTGACGCCGACGGCGACTGCGACTGCGACGGCGACCGGCCGGTTTCCACTCGAACGCGGCTTTTGGTTCTCTTTGGCTCTGCCAGCAACGAAGACATATAAGAAAAAAAATATAAATAAATAAATAAGCGAGCGAAAAAGAAAACAAGCAAACATCAACAGCAACAACAACAACAAAAACAAAGACATATGTGGAAAAACAGATGAGTGCAACGTTGCCGCTGTTGAACTCGTTTGCTGGCGGCTCAGCTTGCAGAGTGGGTGAAAAACGGCAACGATGCGTAAGCAATGGGCACAAAAATACAGCAACAACAAACAGCCGCAGCAGCAGCAGGCAAATAACATACATACTAAACATACATACACATTACTTGCATGAGTTTGTGTGTGTGTGTGTTTTGGGGGGCGCGTTGACTGCGAGAAACGAGTTGGAAAATCAAGATACAAGCAGTAACAGCAGCAGAGACGCCGGCAGAGCTGCAGCGGCTAAGTTAACTCTGTGTACAGTGCATATACTAAAGCATGTATGTGTGTGTGTACGAGAGAGTGAGAGAGTGGGGGATACCTGCTGTGCGCCAGCAAAACAGATGATGAGCGAAACAGCTGCACAGTCAAAGAGCTAAGGCTCACAAATTGAGTCGCATCAGCTGTGGCTCAACACTTTACAGCTGTGCGCTCAATTGGCATGAAGAGCGCAGTGCCTCACTCAAGAGTAAAAGCTAAGAGTAAAATTCCACAAGCGCTGCTCTTGAGTGATAAATAAGTGGCAATTTGAGTACTTTGTAAGAGAAAAATGTAGCTCAAAAAGTTGACAAGAATGATTTTGTAGCAGTTTGCATAAGAAACGAATTTGAAATCAGCCACATATAAATAAATACATATTTATTTATGCTAATTTGGAAATACATGCCCCTCCCCACCAAACCAACACCCACTCCCACTCCACATATATTCAAATCACAAAAAATTGTGTGAAAAAAGTTGTCTAAGTACTTTTGCATATTTGAGCATAAATCAATTATTCATTCTTAACGTATATGTATTTTTTTTTCTATCCAATACAAAATAATCTAAGTAATTGCGAAGCATTATAATGAACATAAAACTTGTGTTTATTTTTGCTAGTTTTTTCGCTGTTTTTTTGGTTTTACTGCGCGCAGAAAACAACTTTGCGCGCTAGATGGCGCCACGTGTATCGCATTTTGAATGTGAAATTATTTTTCGCATTTTGTTTGCTTCTTTTTGTTTTGCTTATCGGTTATGGCTTTATCTATGTGTGTGTGTGTGTGTGATAAACACGTCAGCAAAAAGTGTGTTATCGGCTCATTATGAATCAATTGCTTTCAATTGTGATTTGCTTATCGATATTCGATTAATATCCATCTGCAAACATTTTCCTTATCAACTTATCAATTGTTGCAAAGTCATTTGTTTATTGCTTATATAGATAAATTTTTTATTTGTAATCATTACTTTTTCTGAAAACAAATTCAATTAAGTTTGTTTTCAGTTTGAGGGGATTTTATTTTTCGAAAACTTTTCTTAATGATTGTGTGGAAAAACTTTGAAATTTACCAAGAATTTTTTTATGGCTTTTTATGTTTTTGTTTTATATACTTCGATTTCTATGTACATACATATATATATATATGTATAATTGGAAGCAAAATCTGCTGCGTCACATTTGCAACGATTGCGAAATGCATGAAAAGGCAAACTTTGGTTTTATTTGATGTGGCAAGCAAATGTATCTACACACATGCTAATGTATCTGACAGCAGCATGAGCCAAAAGATGCAACAAATAAACACACACACTTTATAGAATTTCATTTCAATGTGAAATGCTGGACACACACACACACACACCACACACACACCACACCACACACACACCACACACACACACACAACACATACACACACACCACACACACAAAGAACTACACACAGGCAAAGCAAACAGGTTCAGATACATTTCAATCTTTGAATCTTTCGTTTCGTTTCGCTTCGATCTACGTGCAACAGCAGCCACAACAATAATCTACCAGCTACACATTCAATTGAAATGAAAGGACTCCTCTGCCCCAAATCATGATATGAATAAATAAAATTATTCCACAAAAAACGAGCACAAAAAGAAAATACTTTCAGTTGCTGATGAAATTTCCAATATGTTGTAGATTTCTATCTGGCTAAAACTACAATAGACCAGTACACACACACACACACACACATATATGCATATATCTGCCTTAACATCAGATATGATAAGAATTAAAATGTTGTCTGCGTTACATGGAAACCTTTAAGTAGGAAATGACGTGATTTCTACCACAAATATCATCATAAATTCTGCTTGCGTTTTTTTCCCTTCTTTTTTTCTTATCAACATAATAAAAAACAGCTCGTAAAACTCCTTGATATAATTCATTTCATAAGCGTTTTTTGCTTTAGCCAATGTTTATGCACACCACGTGAGGTAAACGTTTTGACCAAGTGCAAAAACTCATCAAATTTGATCGTTTTACTCATTTGCTTAAAAAAGTTAAAAAAGTTAACTAAAAAAATGATTGATTTAAATGATTTCCAAGTATTGCCAATCAAAAACTAATGCCAGAAAAAATTATATTAAACCGATTTTGGATTAACGCCTTTTCAAACTTGCAAAATAACAGAAAAGTTGTGAAAAAAAGTAGCAAATAAAATCGGAGAAAAAAATGAGTTTCAATTGAAACAATATCAAAAAATTTCAAAAATGAAAAGAAAAATTTGCGAAAATCGAATATAATTTTGTGCCCGTGTCAAAACACTTTTTTGACAGAGTGTAATGAAGACCAATGAATGCCCGATTATACAATCGAAAGTCAATGGATTTCGTATTATTCTTTGTGTCGCAAACGTAAACGTTTCGATACAAAAGATCTGCACAATTTCCGATATAATGAAATAGTAAACAGCTCATAAAATCAGCAGATATCAACTGGAATGCAAGTTATATATATGTTTATAAATAGATAAAGTGCAGACGAATTTAATGGCATATATATATATATATATATATAAGCGAGGGGAAAGATTCCAATAGAAATTTATTCCACTTTTTATATATTTTTACTTATGTTGACCAACAAAAAAGATACAAAATTTATTTATTAATTTGTTTTTGTTGTTATTGTGAAATTAGGCAACAGCGCAAATTAGGCTGCTGCTGTTGAAGCATGCTGCTTGCAACGTGCGACTAGCGACTAGCAACTTGCAACTCGATATGCCCATTAGCCACACATTGTAAGCGGATGGGACACAGTCAGAGTCAGAGTCAGAGCCAGAGCCAGAATCGCAGTCAGAGTTAAAGTCTGTTTAAAATCCTCAATCCGCAATCCGCAGCAATCCCGGAGCCAGCCCATTTTGGCCACTGGGCTTCGATTTTCGTTTCGAGTGCTGCGAAACTGCAGTGGAAAATTTCAATTTTGACATGGTGCGTTCTCCAAGGGGCAACAACAGCAGCGGCAGCAGCGCAGCAACTGCGGGCAGCGCAGTAATGTGGAACGAAACGGGCTTCACAACGGGCGGTGCGGCGAGGGGTGGGGTGTATGTATGTGTGTGTGAAGAGTGCCTGGCAGTAAATGAAAATTTCAATGTGTGTGCGTATGCTGGCTCCTTGCAAGCGAGCGAGCGAGAGAGAGAGAGAGCGAGCGAGCGAGCGAGTGCGAGAGAACATTTCCATCATCCTTTTTGGGCTGACGTCTGTGCTGCTGCTGCTGCTGCATGCGCCGGCAGCAGCCGTGACATGCTCAACCGGCACAAAAGTCACGTATGCATTGCAAACTCACACAAACACACGCACGCTCACTTGACAGAGTAAGACAGAGCCGGCCAGTTGTAGGTGTGCGCATGAGCGAAACAGGCGAAATAAATAAGAGCGTTGAGTGAAACAGCTGATGAGTGAAGAGAGAGAGACACACGCAGAGAGCAGGAGCAGCGAGCGAACGACAGAGAAAGAGCGAGACGTCGCTGAAAAAATCAGTCAACTTACATCAGCCGTTTTTGCCCTCTTGTTATATGTATCTTTCTACCTGCTGCTGTTGTCGCACATCACAACTACAAATACGGCACCCACACATACACACACACATACGCTCGTCGTATATACGTTTATGTAGCGGTCTCTTTGCGGAGAGCACAACCGCTAATTGCTCAGCAAACACATACAGCTGTTGTTGTTGTTGCCGTTGCCCTCTCAGCACACACACATGCACACACACAGTGACAACCACCACCACCACACCATTACATTCAGTATGGGGGAAATGAGCGAAGCCGCAAGCGGACCGGCCTATAAAAGCCGATGCAGACCGTTTGCTCTTCATAGTAGCTTCGAAACACTGCTGACAAACACACATAGAAAAGTAAGCAAACGGCAAAACAGCTAGAAAGGAAAGCGCAAAGCAGAGCAAACAGCAGCAGCAACATAAAATAGCGTGTATTTTCAATTTTCTACTGTTGGACTTAAAACAAATTATTATTGTTTCACGAAGAATTCTATATAAAAAGAAGAAAATTACAAAACACAACATCTAAAATGTACTTGTAGTACTCGTAACTGTAAAAAAAAACGAAAATTTTCAATAATTTTATGAAAATTATTAAATCAAATATAATTGCCATCAAACAAATGCAACGGACCAACGCCATTTAAGTGATAAACTACAACAAAACAACAAACAACCAACCAACAACAAAAGTGCTGTGATTTCCAACTACAAAACAACAAAAAATCAAGTTAATTTAAAAATTTGAAGCAATCAGCAGCATAATTTTATAAAAAAAATAAAACAACCAGCAAATTGTGATAAATAATTAATAAACAACAACAAACTCTATTAATTAATTTGTAAAAGAACGTTTCAAGTGATACAAAAGAGGAGCAAACGAAGCGAAAACAAAGAAAAGCGAGAAAAATCGAGAGAAGAACATATTTTTCCGACAAGCAGAAAAACAACAAGTCTAATGAAAATGGAAGTTCTCGCTGTGCAGTCAAATTACGGCGGTGTCCTCGGCTCCAACAAAGTTCGAGGTAAGTTCTTCAAAAATATCAAAGCAAAACTAAATTCCGAAACTTAGTTTATAGAAAATTAAAAACAAAAAATTGAGCGAAAAAAATATAAAAATAATTAAATTTTTAATTCAAAATGACGATTTATTTCCTGCAAAAAATTCAAAGTTTAAATATGAATTTTAAACCGTTTTCGAATTTAACGGCAACTTGGAAAAAATTCGCAAAAATTTAAATATTTACAAAATGCAAATTTCAAAGCTAGTTTTTAATTTATTCGCAATTAGAAAATTGATCTGCAGATTGCATCAGATATTTTGTTTACAACTAGATTTAAAAAACAAAAATGTTAATGCATTAAAAAATCAATTTACACATGCAAACTGAAAGCGAAAAAATATACGAACATCTGTTACAAAGTCACGTATTTTATATGAACGAAAACGAAATGTACGCAAAATGCAAAATATGTTATTTTTTTCTGTTCCGTTTTTTGTTTCTTGTTGCAGGGCACACTGTGCTCAGTTCTCTCTCGCTCACACTCAACTAATTTTCGCTCGCTCTTGCGAACTGCCTGTTTCCGCTTTTATCTTGTTCGCTGCTTGTTGCCAAGCGGCCGTTGCGCTGTGCGAGAGGGTGTTTGTGTGTGTGAGTGTGAATGAACATTGACCACTAAGCAAATGGGCAAAATCAACGATGTTTTTTCTTCATCGCTCATTGTTGTTATATTTTATTTTTTTATTTGTGATTTTTCTGTTTTTTCTAGTTGTACTTATCAAAAGTTTTTGTTTTGTTGCTTGTTTTAGATTGGACCAGCACATTGACACCGCCCACCTCGTCCGCCGTTGCGGCCAAGAAGGTCACCGTTGCCGTAGGCAGCAATAGCAGCAGCAGCAGCAACAGCAATAGCAGCAACCGCAGCCAGACCAACAATCACAGTATTAAGCACAAGCAGCCGACGACAAGCAGCAGCAGCATAAGCAAGAAAACCAAATCGAGCAACAACAACAGCACGAACAGCAACTTCGTGAACAACCGTTATCCGATCGAGATCTCGTACGACGAACAGGACGACGAGGAGCTGTCGCCGTGCGTCGACGTCGATGCTTCGGATGTGAAAGCTCTCTCGCTGCGATTGCTGGACAAGCTGCGAGAGGCGAAGGCTCGCCATTTGACGTGCACCGAAGTGTCGCTACCCTGTGATCTCACGCCCAGCATTGCGGCGGAAATTATTCGTGTGTCGGAGAAGGAGCCGTGCGGCATTCGTGGATGCACCATCTATGTGGAATTCGAGGATGAGCCACAAAATTCACGACGCATCGCCTCACTCAAAGTGGATCCGGATACGGTGTCCACATTCGAAGTGTATTTGACACTGCGTCAGGATCATCGCGGCTGGGCAGCACTGCTGCCACAGTTCATGAAGAGTCTGGCACGCACCATTACCATCAGTCCAGAGTATACCATAACGAAGCATAAGCTTTACTCTGCCGATGGTTTGGGCACTCGGCGCAGTTACAGCTTCGGCTCACGCTCAAGCACGAGCTCAAGCTCAAGCTCAAGCCAGGCAATTGCGACGCCATCGTTGTAAGCGAAGAGAGTGCGATCGAGAGAGAGAGAGAGAGTGAGAGACAGACGGAGCCCAGCGAGTGCGAAACATACATATATATATATATATGTGTATAAATATATATATATATAGAGAGCGCGCGTTTAACACCGCCCAACACCCCCTGTGATGTCGAGAGCAGTAGTTAGTTGCGAGCGCAACGCGACGACGAAGCAAGTATTCGAAGCCACCCCACCTACACAAATACACACATAATACACATATAAACACATATACACACACACACTCATACTAATATATACTAGTAGGAGTTGCTCGCTCACGCGCAACTCTTTTGGAATTCAAATTTTGTTTTTGTTTTTTTGTAATTGTGACTCTCACCACCATTTTACTTAGATGCGTAGTAGATGCTATCAAAAGAAAAAGAAAAACAAAAAAGAAATACAAGAAAAAAACAAAAAAAACGGCAAGCGAAAAACAAAAAACAAATAACTAGTGTTTTAAGTTGTTTCTCCTTTTCAAAAAGCAAATACAAGAAAAAAAAAACAAAAATCATTAAAGCTAAAAAAAAAAATAAAAAAAAAACCATGAAATTCAAAGACGGCGATCCGCAAGCCTCAGCAGCAGCAGCAGCAGGAGCAGCTCTCTTTTTGGGCTGCTGCTGGGCCGCTGCGAGGGTCGCTCAGTCGACAACTCATGAATATGTGATACTGTTTAAGATGCTAAGAGTTTTTTGCGTGCGCTCGTTCGCAAGTACGGCCAGGCAAAAAACGTTGATAAAATACACACACACACACACTAACACGCCCCCATACACACACACACACATACAAATTAAATGTGAACAGATTTTTTAATTGTATGCTATTCTAGTAATAAACAAACAAAACAAAACAAAACAAAACAAAAACAAAAAACAAACAAACAAAAAAAACTTGATCTTGATAAATTTAAAATTTAACATATTATTATGTACGTTTAATATTGAGAAGCATCTATTAATAAAAGAGCTGTAAAAAACTCTCCGCTGCGATGATCGATCGACTTAAACGATCATCATCCAAATGAGTGTAATAAGTGTAGACGTGGATCGCAATGATCCAGTTTTAGTTAGACGCAGCTTGCTGCATTAAAAATTTTTTAAATTATTTATTAATCTTAATTAAAACCAACAAATTTTAGGATTTTAACAAATTTTTATATATTATTAAATGTATAGCGCGTACAACACAAACAACAAATAAAAATTTAAATTACAAAAGTAAAAAAAAAAAACAAAACAAAAAAAAACAAAAATATTGCTTAAATGTTAAGGCAAATGAAAATATCTCAGTAAATGTGAAAGCGTAAAAAATTTGTAAAATTTTTTGTCTGTGTAAAACTCCAATTGCGATAAAAACAAAAAAATAAAATAATAATAATTAGAAACCTAAATGTAGCAGCAAAAATAAAACAACTAAAATGCAATGCGATATAATTTTTAAAAATTACAAATAACGTAACAAAGAAAACTTAATGTTCTCATAAACACAACACACACACACACCCACACACACACACTGACACCCACACCCACACAAAAGTATCTATACCAGCTTAAAGTATCTTATCTTTAAAAAACGAAAACTATTTATTAAAAACAAAAACAAAAAAACAAACAAAAAAACAAAACACAAAAAACGATAAACGACAAGAAATTCATGTATTAATTTTTTTTTATTATTACAACAACAACAACAAAAAACCACATATTGTATTTAATGTTAAGTTTTTTTATTGTGTAATTTAAAAACAAAACAAAAAAATAATTGTGAGAAATTTGTAACCAAAATGTAAGCAAAAAAATAAAAAAAAAAATACAAAAAAAAATGCAGAAACAAAGGTAAAAAAAAATTACAAAAATAAAGCATATAATTTTTCCTGCGCTAGCGGAAAATAATTGTGGAAAAAATTAAAACAAAACGGCTTTCTATTTTGCCGGGGGGCGGGGGCGGTGGCAGGGGCAGGGCACCCTGCATGTAGCGGGTGCTTGTTGCAGCTTTCTTTTGCAGCCGAGTGAAGTGCGGCAACATCGCCGCACTCTCAACAACAACAACAACATCAACTCGAACTGTAATCGCAGCAAGCTATCTGTGGCAGACAATTGGTGGCAACCAGTTTGGCGTTTCGTTGCTGGCAGCTAGCCCGGTTTTCAGTACGCTCTTAGCCAAGGCTAAGAGGGGATGGGGCAGTTGGTGCGGGGGCAGGGCAACAGGTCGGCGCCACTATGAACTTGGCTGAAAAGCATGCAACTGCAACAGCCACTGCAACAGCAACTGCAACAGTAACTGCAACTGCAACTGGAACTGCGGCAGCTTGTTAAGCGACAGCCAATTGAACTAAACACAAAATCTCTGCTTTGCTTTACTTTGACAGATCGGCTTTATGGGTGGGTCCTGATGATTCAGATTATATCTATAATGGATCGAATAGTAGAAGTTTTGTAACATTGTTGGTTATATCAAAGTTCTGATGGATGTGGGTCCTTTAATTAGTACTATTACTATTACGATAAGGTACTGTTGACGGTGCTGTAAGCGGTAAATTAAGCTGTACAGTTGCCGGTACTGTTGATTGTACGCTTGGCGTTACAGTTGCTGGTACTTTTAGCGCTACTTTTGACGGTACTGCAGTGTAGTAGATTAACAGTCGACTCAGTCAGGAACAATCAGCGAGTCTATATACATATACATATATGTGGTACGACCGGATGAGGCTTCTGTACTGGATGGGAGGCTTATATTTAGTTCTTTCCACAACAGGTCTAGAAATGTGCTCTCTATAGAGAGATAACTCTTCCGATTTGAGTAGAGAAATTCTTTATTCATAGCCAACTTATCAGCTGGGTTTGCGAAATCGACCCGGAAATAGATTTGCTTTGAATGAAATTGTTTTGAAATGTCTGCGTCTGTTGAGAGATCCTAAAGAGAGATTATTCAAAGCAGATGATTATTAAATGTGCTACATAATGTTGATAAAGAGGGTATGCTGAACAGGCAAGAGGAACCAACACCGTTATATATCGATACACTTCGATTTGCGATAAAGTTAAAGAACACATTTGTAAAGATATAGGCTTTAGGGCAGCACAGATTTTGTACATACACCCAGCCTGCTGACTACCTAACAGCTGTGTGCAGGGTATCTGCACGTCGAACTGCTTCGATTGCTGCGCTCTAACTTGTTTTTTTTTTTGTGAATACTTCTCATATATTGGGCAACGCTGACAACAATTCAAGCCTGATAAGGCTCTTGCATCTGTCCACTTATGTATATATATATATATATATATTAAGCTGATTACTCATTTTATTTATATTTTGATGGGTATTATTTATAAAGTCCGTTCCAATTAAGAGCTTTAAATAAGTAAGTGAAACTCAGATGCGCACGTCATCAAATGTAGCATGAAATTTCGTCACAGAAAATTCGCATCGATTTTGTTGCATATATGATTTGAAATATATGTTTTTTGAACTTTTGTTGTCGTGTTATTGTTATTGTTGTTCATTTCTGACTGACGCAACTGACGCTGATAATTTCCTTGATTTTGTAATTTATAGTTGTTTTCACAAATACACAAATTCATAGATACTATATACTGTTGTTGTTGTTGATATTTTGTGTAGTTCAGTTGGAACACGTTTCGGTTATTGGCGACACACGCGTTCCAAAAAAAGAAACAAAAAAATGTTTTTGACATTCCACCTTGTCGTTTTTTTTGTATATATATTATTATGGCTTTTATTTGTTGCCCTATTTGTTGCTTAGCTTCCTTCGATCAGGTGTAGCAGCTGTATAAAGCCCTGCCTCCAGAGAACATCTGTGCGGTATTTCCCCATGTGCAACACGAATTCCGTTGAATATGACAAATGAGTAGACAATATTTGCAATTGGGAGTTTGCCACCCATTGTACCCCTAATAAGAATTGTCTCAACTTTAGATGGATAACTCATTTATGTCAACACGGAATTGCGATCCACAACAATTCGCAAATATTTTCACTGTCTGCGTTTCAGTTTTGTATAGAGAGAAAGAGAGAGAGAGTGAGATGATGATAGAAAGAGAGCGAGATAGACATGAGTCGGCATAGCTATTTTGAACTATTTTCCATCTGTCTTGTCTTCTTGGAATTGGCCAACACTTGTTTATCATATTGTTGTTGTTTTTGTTATTGTTTTTTATATTTTGGTTTGTTTTTTATTTTGGACATGGAAATTTTGCCGTTTTTTGTTATTAGCGCGTGGCGTTTTTTACATTTGGACACGTGTCGCCCAAAAACAAACGGGAAGTCTTTTTGCGAGCCAACACAAATAAAGAGCTTAAGCGGCGCATACATCTTTTGTTAATCCTTAAGATAATCTCCAAGCAAGTCCCCGATAAAGAGCTGAATACCTGAGACAGAGCCACAGCCACAGCCAGACTCTTATCAGTGCTTACGAAACGCGTGAAGCTGAACCTATTATTCGGATTATTATCGGCTCTTTCGAAAGCAAACACTTGAGCGAGTACATGTGCTGATATGAGTGCAGTCTGTTACAGTGAGCACTCAGTGGGACGGACAACTGCTTGAAGCGAAATGTTTACAGTTTATCAATAGTATATTAGAATTGGAAGAACATATATCTTTATAATAGGTTCTTTTAGTACTGTTGGTAATTGATTTATATCGATATAATAAGAGACAGCTCGAAGTGAAATATTTACAGTTTATCAGTAATATATCAGTGTATATTATATATTGATTGATATTGATTGCATTTTTCGATACAAGAAAATAAAATTGATCTGCGTTGGGTAGACAAGAACTTATAGTCTATCATTTGAGTCCATAACTCTTTTATCGACTCTGCTCTGATGCTGTTCTAGAACATATATGCTCTATCTGTTACATACTTTTGCAAAACTGCTTTATACCCATTTCTCCCTGTTTAACTTGATTCAGGTTACTAAAAACAATTTAGAGCATATATATTCCTTATTCTATTCGAAAACAGAATTGGGAGACTTGGGATTCTGCTCAAGCCAGAAGGAACCACTTTAAGTTAGATGTCCTCTTAGTTCTCATATTATTCATTCATATATATTCTTGATCCAAGACGTAAACATAATAAAAGATAATCTGTTTGTGCTGGAAGGAGAACCTTAAGTCTTTTCGGTTCTCAGAGCTGAATTCCACAAGTTTCTAGAAATTTCTGATCAACTAATCAAGATTCGTGGCACGCAACCCCAGCAAAAGTATCTGCTCATGTTGCGGGGTGCACTTTAAGTAGATACACATGTTTCCTTGACATTTTCCGGATATAAATCTTCAGATTTCTCCCTGCTCAGACAGCAATTTGTCTATGGCCAATCTCACAGCAATAATTTAAGGCATTTTCTCCACTTCTATGACCTTCAGCAGATCTGTTTTCCTTTTTCTTTTTGTTGCTGTCCTTTGTCTGTGGCAACCACAAAAGATCTGTGCTACGATCTTGATATGGACACAAGCCAGCTCTCAGGCGTCACCTTTGGCTGCCATTTGGCCATTTGTTGTTGCCCCTAATGCCTTAAGTAGTAAATTTCTAAATCAGACAGCGATCCTATCGATGGGTTTTTTCTTCCTGGGGCCTGCATGCGAGCGATGCACATGTAGCTCACAGATACATTTGTATGCGAGGGATGCACATGTATCTAACAGATACAATTGTATGCGAGGGATGCACATGTATCTCACAGATACAAATGTGTGCGAGGGATGCACATGTAGCTCACAGATACAAACGTATGCGAGGGATGCACATGTATCTCACAGATACAATTGTGTATACATATTTAGTTTAGCTGTTCTGTTCGGTTCTGTTCTGTTTTGTCAACTTGTCGTATCTTTTTTGGTTCTGACTCAATTGCTGGTATCGCTTAGATTTGCTTGTTTCCAAAACTGATAAGCGGTTTTTGTACTTCTCCTTGCTGTTGTTGCTGTTGTTGTTGTTGCTGTTGTTTGTTTGCGCTGTGTTATGTTGTTTTGTGGCCGAAATGCACTGAGCCAAACGATTATGCTTCTTTATGTCTATGCTTTTAATTGGTAGTTTATTGTGCTTTTTATTCATTTTTTACGAGCGCACTTTTGGCGAATTGTTCAACTTTTAGTCATCGCAATAAGTCTGTGAAACTTGCTTAAAGATAGCAAATCTTTAAAGCTTGTCTGAGTCTCTGTTAAGCCGGTCTTAAATTCAAATACTACTTACAGTAAGTACACATTACTTATATCGAACATAATGACACATTCAGCATGATCTCAACTCCTAGGAAAACATTTCCTCACTTCCTGACTTTGTGCAATAGTTGTGAATAATTGTAACTGTAATAATAATTACCCAATAGTAATAGTAATAAATCGGAATAATATATTTTTAATATATCGTGTATAACATATTCATATTTAATAATAATACTTCAAAAATAATAATAAATCATGATCAAAATAAAATATCTTTAATCTTGAATGAATTCGAAGCCCCGATTTATAACAATAGCTTTCGTTTGTTCAACTTACTTAAGTCAAATCTCAGCAGTTTTGAGCACACATAATGCCCAAGCTGATTATCTGAGAATACTCCTTGTGGATATATAATATGCCTTTCAATCTGCGCACGGATTAGATCCAAGTGTAAAAACTATAAAAATTGTAATAAGCTGCTTAAATGCACCGCTTCTCTCAGTGTATGCATGTTTATTACACATATGCATGTGTATGAGTGTGAGTGTGTGTGTGTGTGTGTGGTGTGTGTGTTTGTGTGTGCTTGTTTGATTGCTGTTGTAGTTGTTGCCAACGGTGCTGTGGCTGTGAAAACAATGACGACTGTTGCGAGGCAGGAAAGCGGAAATGCGAACTGGGCGAAGAGAGCAACAACAACAGCAACAACAACAACAACAACAAAGTCAACAGTAATTGTAGCGTTCCAAGGTTTTCACAATGTGAATGATATGTACACACACACACACACACACACACACACATGTACTTATTAACATACATATATGTATGTGTGTTTATTTGTACCTGGGCTGGCAACAATGCGGCGACAACTTTTCATTGCAATAACAAAAGAAGTAGCAGCAGCAACAGCAACAACAACAACACTAATGAACAGCGAAGGTTTCATAAAACGCAGCAGCAGCAGCAGCACCAACAACAACAACAACAATGAAGTGCTTAAAACAACAACAGCAATAAAAGAAAACGACTGCAAACCAATTGTGAGTCATTTGCCAGCTCTGCGCACTCCGTCTCGCTCCCACTTGCACTCTCTCGCTCTCTCTCTCTGTCTCACTCACGCCTCAACTGCATGAGCTGAACAACAACAACAACAACAAATAGCCGCATGTGCAAAATTTTGAGCATAGAAACAAAAGATAAAAGCAGAAAACAAGTGAGGCAAAAAAACAACAAAAAACAACAGTAAGAAAAGAAGAAGACGAACAAGAAGTTGCAGCAGCAGTAGAAGCAAGCCCAAAGGCCGAGCTGATAATATGTTGCCAAACACAAACACACACACACTTACACACACACATTGTAATCCCCTTGGCGGGCAGTTGGCAAATTGGAAAATGTATCTTACAGATATGAAATGTAACGGCTGCTGCGGTCGGCAATTATTGTACAAGTGAACAAGCGCAATAAAAATGCAAATTTTCGTGGTTTTAAATGGCTGTTTATCTCTGTAACGCACCACCTAAAACCAGCCCCAACCACCCCCCCTGCACCCAGCTAAACTGGCTACATCTGCAGCCAGCGATAAGTGAGGCAGAGTTGAGCAAAGCAGCGCATTCACAAAAGTATCTTCAAGATACGCCAAAAGATACATCGTAATGGATCTGCTTTTGTTTCACACGCTTCTTACTTTAGTTATTATGTATATATATATACATATATATATATATATATATATATATATACCTTCTTTTGTCAGTACATATGCAGATACATTTTACATAAGAGCGACAACTGATATGGCGTATCTAAAATGATGGATTCGTTTAAATAATAAACAAAGCGATTTATTTATTTAATAAACAAATACATATATATATATATATGTAGTAATGCTTATAGCACGATAAGTTTGCGCCGATATTTGTTTATTATTTAAATAAAAAGCAAAAAGCAACAAATTATCTTGTTTACAAAATGTTTTAACTATCAAGGGAGCGATAAATCAAGGGGTGCTCATGAGTACATGTTCGATATCACAATCGAATGTCAAATTAAAAGCTATATATGTATGTGTGTGCATATACATATATGGATATATATGTATATATATGTGTGTATATATGTATAATGCACACTGGGGAAATCATGTATTTATCATTTGTTGCAGTTGTTATAAGGGAAATCGAGTATTTTCTTTGCTTTGCCTAAGAAATCACTTTCATCTCATTATCTCCCAGATTATTTAATTACTTAATTACCTAATTGCTTAATTACTTATTTTATTTTAAATGTTAAATGAATGAGTCGATTTAATGTTGCGTCTGCTGCAAAGCTACCAATATTAGTACTGTTAGCCTCTGTGCTCTGCTTTCAGAGCTGCAACACAGGAATATCGACAAGAAATTAGTTAACTTTATCATCGATATATTGAATTTACTATAATGAAAAGTCCTTCGAGTTCAGCACAGCTATATCCTTAATAAACTGTAAATTGAATCCATTTTGTGCTGGGCTTAAATAAATCTTTTATTTTGAATTTGCTGAGTTGCAAGACAAACATAACTATAACAAACCAAGATGTTTCCAAATTTCGTTATATTTTCAATTTATTTGTTAGTATTATGTTCTTTATGCATAGTTATAGTACAACAATAACTGTAATTAGGTAAATGTTGTATGTTAAATACAATATTTCAACCTGAAAACTTTCGCATGAGACACTCGCATGACTTTGACCCGTGCAATGCCGTATCTACAGGTTGAGCCACTGAACCACGCAGTCATCATTCATGGACAGAACCACTCGTCAGTCAGTCAATCAGTCAGTCAGTCGATCAGTCAATCGTTCAGTCAGCCAGTCATTCAGTTGGCTGGCAACTTAGAAACCGCAGCGATGACTTCGCAATGTGAAATTCGTTCAAGTGGTCTCTTCTGTATTGTTGTTGTTGTTGTTGTTGCTGTTGTTGTTGTTAATGTTTCATGCTCTATGTGCCATGCGAGTGTTGCTTGGCCAACGCAGCGCATTAGTCATCATCGCAATCATCATTAACATCGGCTCTGAACAACATCATCATCATCATTTATTGCGGTTGCATTTTTAATTTTGTGTAATTTTCATTTCAGCTGTGTTAAGTGTTAAAGTTGTTAACGCTGTCATTGTTGCTATTGTTGTTGTTGTTGTTTATTATTGTTGTTTGTTGTTGTTGTTGTTCTTATGGCTAGTCTTCAACCTGCTGTCGTTTATTGTGTACTTGACAGCCATCGAAAGGGCAAGCAAACACATTTCGCAAAGCTCATTAAGTTTGCTGTTGCTACCCTAGACTCTGCTTGTACAAGACGGGTATGCCAAGTGGCAGACTACGCTCTACACATTTTTGTAGAGTTCAGTTTTCAATTTCAATTTTCAATTCAGTTCAATTTTGGAAGATTTTGCCATTCAATGAGTTCAAAACTGTTTGTGGAGCATACGCAAGTCGCAAATTGATTTTGAAATTGGTGCAACAGTTTTTGGTTTGTTTCGTTTAGTTTCTGGTATTTCTGTGCCCCCCCTCGACGAACAGGCACCCATTGTGATTGGCTGGGCCCCAACGACCCGACTCTGTGCGCTGTGCTAAATTTCGTAATCGAAAGTTGTTTTGATGGCTCAGTGGTGTGAGCAGCGCTTAGTCAAAGGTATTAAGTAATACTTGGACGTACAGGGTATATATATACATATATATATCACTTGGACTGGAATCGAATTCGCTGTTGAACTCAAGCCAAATAAACATTTGCCCAAGTTGCCGGATTAGTCATCAGGTAAATATATATTCAGCACTGCTCAAATACAGAACAGAACTGACACATCGGATGATATATATATATTTGTCGAGCTATCTTTAGCCGCACAAGTCACACCTAACGTAGATCTTGGCTGGAAGAAAGTCATTTCGGGCTCTGAGTAAACATTATTTGGCTAATAACTAAAAGCCCGTTTATGAGCACTTCAAATCTTACGGTTAATGCGAATTTTGAGAGATAGATAACATGATAGTTAAGCATTTAATGTTTACAGTTATGTGTAAGAAACACAGCTAATAAGGTACTTAGATAGATGTAGATATAGCCAAAGCAAATCCAAACCAATCTTAAGTTTGGACAAACTTTACTATATAGAAAACACATATCGAAAAGTAACTTCTTCTTATTTATGAATTGTAAGTTATAACTATATACAAGTGGCATAGTGATACATATATATATATATAACAAAATCTGTGGCTATCGGCAATAGCTTAACAATTGTATCGTAAATCGATACTTGGGTAGTTATCGATAAAAGTAGTAAACATGACGAGCATATACAAGAACTATACAAGAACTTACATTCCAGTAAAATGAAATCTCTATCTCTTATAATGCCTTATAATGTGTGCTGATCAAGAATATATATATATATATATACTTTATGAGGTCAGAGCTGCTTTCCACTGTCTGTTACATACTCTAGCACAACTCGATTAAACCCAAACATTTTTCCCATTTTCAAGGGTGTGAAAAGGCTTTTATTAGTGCTACCAATCCCTGAGAATTAGTGTTAATTAATATATTAATATATATATTAACAGTTAAATAAGTTTTCGCTTACATTGTGTGCTATTTAGATAGGAACAGCAGACGAATGTGCTAAAAGGGGAACAGACAACTGATATGGCAAATTATAATAAGTAGTTAACTGGAACTATGTTGACCAAGTTAGCAGGCACTCGCCAATCACATGCCGCAACTACATTGTTGCAACGTTAATTGATATTCGCAAATATTTGCAACGTCCAGAAGTAGTCTAGCTTTATTTGATTTCTGGAATGAATCGGTCACGTGTTATCAGTGATGCAGCGTGCTGCTTGTGGATAGTTGTGTTGCAGTTGCAGGTAGTAATGCAACCTTGGAACTACGTAGCTCAACTTTGTACCCCATCGCGTTACTTTGGCTGCAATAGGTTTGTTGTTGCACGGGCCTAAGCACCTTACAAGTGGTGGCCAACTCAAGGCCGATCGAACGTCTGACGCTGTTTTGACCAACTACTCAGTGGGCCGATAAGAATTGTTTATTGTTTTTGGGAACAGCATTGAAAAACAGTCACCGTTATCTCTTTGCTTGTTTTTCGTTCCATTTTATTATTCTCTTTTTATTTTTGTAGTTAGTTATTTGGTCAGCTTGCGGTATCAGTTTACGGCCGAAGTCGTCGGTCTTCAAACAGAAGTCTATCCGTGGCAGACTGACGGTCTTTTGCTGATTGCACAACACGACGATACCCCTTGCCACTTGGCTGCGTATGGGGTATATTGACCATACAGTTCAATTATTAGAAAATAATTCATTTCTAAACTTCAACTAATACACAAGAAGAAAAAAAGTATAAACAGAGTATCTCTATAGTCGAGCTGAACCGGAACTAAGTTGAACCGGTTTGTAAACAACTGTTTCAGATAGAGCTGATTGCTGTGGACTTATTTTTCGTGAATATGATTCGACTGATCAAAATAAACATATATATATATATATATATATATATATCAAGTAGTCGCCAGATTAGTTAATTCATTGAAAGATCAATAAATAATGTTAGTTTGACTTGGTTTGATTTGTGGCGTGTCTGCAGCGGAATGTGAGTCAGCTTGAATAGGTAACATTTGATTATCGTCAGTTAATTTCCCAGTTGAGTATTTCCGAATAAATGTTTTGAAAATAATGTTATTTGGAATTCTGTAATTTAGTGCCCAGAATCGCACACATTTTCCAGCACATATCTGTCTCAAACTTTATGTGCAGTTTGTGCATTTTTTATGTCCGTCGGCAACCTCGAATAAAAAGTATTGCAATCTTGAGCTGCCAGAGTTGTGGCCCGTTAAGTTTGACCCTGGTGCACAACAGACCCAAAACGCCGCTTGCAACTAGCGGCATGTGGGTGGAGCTGCCACAGCCCATAAAACTCGACAGAGGCAACAACAACAACAACAACAACAGCAGCAATGAACAGTTCGCTCCCATTGTCGCCTGTCAGGCTAAATCGCCTCAAAATGTCAGCTTCTTAACCTCAAACGCAGGCATTGAGATGAAATGTGTGTTTCTGTGTGTGTGTGTGTGTGGGTGCAAGGGTGTGTGTGTGTGTGTGTGTCGCTGTGTGTCATAAATCTCTGATATAACTTTTTTGCATAGACAAGCAGCGACGCCTTTGAAATAGTCGCAAAATGCTGTTTGCGCTGCTGCTGCTGCTGCTGCTAATTTTTATGATGGCTGTTAACTCTGCTGCTGCGCTGCTGCTGCTGTACCCAGCTCTGCCGCTGCTCATAACTTTGTTGGCTCTGCTAGCGCCGCTGCTGCTGCTAATAAATTTGCTGCTAGCTCTGCTTTTCATGCTAATTCGGCTTCCCCTGGCTTCTCTGCTGCTGCTGCTGCTAGCTCTTCTGCTGCTGCTAACTCTAAATTAGCTGCTAACTCTGATGCTGCTACTAACTATGCTTCTGTTAATAGCTCTGTTAGTGCTACTAAAACTGCTTCTGCTGTTAATTCTCCCACTGCTGCTAACTCTACATTAGCGGCTAACTCTGCTCATGCTATTAACTCTGCTGCGTTACAAACTCTGCTGCTGCTGCTGCTAACTCTACATTAGCTCCTAACTCTACATTAGCTGCTGACTCTGCCTCTGCTGTCTCCTCTCTTTCTGCTGCTTGCTCTGTCTCTGCCAGCTCTGCCGCCGCTACTAGCTCTGCCTCTGCTGCTGCTTGCAGCGCTGTTGCTTGTGCTTTTTACAGCAACTTTTGCAGCATTTTGCATTACATGAAAACGACCTACAAATAAATTGAGCATTCAACTTGCCAGTTTACATTTATCTGAGTGCGCGACTAGCAGATACCCTGCATAAACATATTTCTCTGTTGCCAACAAGCGATTTATATAGCTGATAAACTCACTTTTAGCCAGAGTCTTACAACTGTACAGGGTATCTAGTAGTCGGAGCTCAATTCCCCAGCTCAAGCTTCACTTATTCAATTAGTAAATTATGTAAACTAAAAAGCAATGACAAGCTACTTAAACGGGGTCCCCTCCCCCTCCCCCTCCGCACAACCCTTTGGCGAACACAACAATTTGCATTAATAATTTAATTGAAGAACTTGTTAAATGAAATATTTAAATTCAGCTGCAGCGTCACTCAAACAATATGACAAATAATAATCATGCATATGAATATAAATAAATGCAAATTAAATGATGTAGTTCATGTAGTTGCCACAGGCAAGGGGGAGTGGGTGGGACGGGGTGGGGCACATGTGCATATGTACATACATCTAGCTAGACATGAATGTCCAGTTTCTCTCGTATTTGCATAAATTGCTTACATATGTGTGTGTGTGTGTGTGTGTGTGTCTGTCATGCTTATCAGCCTGTTACATGATGTGGCTACAAATCAAGTGCTACTCAGATACTTTACAGCCGCTGCCTGCCTCCAACTATATTCCAGGCACAGTTTGAAGTAGTTGAGCATGATTTGAGCTACTATCAATAATTAGGCATAGCTCTCATATATAAGGGGGTTTGGGGTTTCATCAATGATACGCTTCGAGATAGAAAGTTGAGAGTTCTCCAGTCTAGAGATATTTCAGTCAGACTAACTGGTCGCACTCAGATAAGTTCTCATTTCCAGCTCAAAACGCATCGAAGATTCATTCAACAAATGTCCGATTTCTTGCACGTATTTTTAGAGTATTATTTTTATCGTTAAGTACACACTCTCAAGAAGTAATTTACATTCAAGTTAAAAGTAACTCGGATACATTTGGTAGCAAATGATTTCAAATGACTAAGGTCCACACGAAATGGCCACTTAAGACCAGGGATTTACCTAACTATGCTTTCATCTATAATCTATAATCATAATCATAATCATCTCTACTAATATTAGTATTTGTATAATCAATATTAACACTGATTATCACATACGCTTACCAATTATTTGATCAGCTTAGAATACGCCTCTAATTGGATTGGAATTATACTAATTGCAGTACTCTGTTAACGGCTTGTTGGCAGTGAGAGGTGCGAAACTTTGGCAAGCCATGTAAAAAACGTAGTATGTATATAACAGTTAACTTAACCCAACCACCCCACTTGCTCAGATACATACATGTATGTGCATGTATGTGTTGGCTGAACCTAAGCTAACATTTTATAGTTACGCTTGTATGCAAATTTGAATGGCCAACTTAGTATTGGCTAGGTCATTTGTGCCAGATGCAGCGATCTTAGTTTTAACGACCGCAACGGCTAGACGAGTCAATAGATCGATTCGAGTGGCAACAACAACAACAACAACCAATGAAATGTGTCTGCCGCCAGACGATGAGGCGTGTCGAAACGTGCGAAGAAACACTCGAAGCGATAAGACGCTTGAGCAAATTACGCAGATTCTACGGCTCACAGAGAGAGACCCTCAACTCTCCCTCTCCCTCTCTGCCCCCCTCTCTCTCTCTGTCACTATCTCGCTCGCTCTCTCTCTGGTGTGGTATTTATAGTTCCAAGTTGTGCGGTGTCTGTCACTGTTTTGTCTGACCGGGTGTTTGAGCACTTGGGTGTGTGTGTGTGTGCGTGTTTGTTGTGCTGAGCAAATCAAATGAATAAATATGCATTTGCAAAACTGAAAACACGATTTTACTATTTGTTTACAGACGTAACCCACATGCAGGAATCCCAATGCAAAAATCCATCTAGCAATACTCTAATATCTAAAATTACGAAATATAATCAGTAAAGTTTCGAAAGAAAAGTAAAATATATATATAAGACTATCTCCAATATCTAGAAGTATGAAATGTAATCAGTAAAGTTGCACAAGAAGAATTGCTTTTCCATGCTTTGAGACTATCTTTAAGATTTAAAGTTACAATGTATAATTACCAAACTTTCACAAGAAAATTAAAAAGATTGAAGAAGAATCGTTTTGATGTTATCTAAGAGTATCTCCAATATCTAAACTTACGAAATGTAATCAGTAAAGTATCACAAGAAAAAAAAGATAGAGAAAAAAGCATATTTTTTCCATTCTTTAAGACTTTCTCCAATATCTAAACTTACGAAACATAATCAGCAAAGTTGCACAAGAAAAAATATTTCTCATTTCTCAACTCTTGCCCAAGCTGGTCACATAGCGAGCATACCCTTTGTAAGGGTATTTAAAATATACAGCAGACACCATAACAAAAGTTGAATATTTATGAGTTGTCGTGCGAGTTGTTTCAATGTTGTTTGTTGTTTTTATTACGACGACTGCGATCTCAGACGCTATTTATGATTGAGTTCTATGCTAAATACGAAAAATAATGAAAAAAATGAAAAATTAAAAAATGCATAAAAAAATAGCAGTGTATGTGTGCAATAAAACGAGTTTATTGCCTAGCCCACATTTGAATTTGAATCTAATATGCCCCTACTTGTTGCCATATGTTTACTTGAAGAAATTCGTTCCAGTTTTTCATTATCTTGGGGTCTCTGCATTTTGTCAAGTCATCACTTTCGGTGATAATTCTAGGCAAAAATCGAATAATGCGAAATCATTGTTTTCGCGATTAGGATTCGAAATTGCCCAAAAAGTGCACATCATGAAACGATAAAAGTGTCGACAGACAGACAGACAGCAAGAAGGAAAATTAAATCAAAGATATATATATTATATTTCTAAGAGTTAATTTCCCAGCCCAACTACCAAACGAAGAGGCCGATAAGCAGGCAAGTATGGGGGCAGAGTGACCCATGATAGGCCCACAATACGGCTCCAAATCAGGGATGAAGAAAGACTGATGTCGGAACGGAGCTGGGCAGAGACACCAGGACTCCGACAAGCCAGAAGTCTCCTAGGTGGCTATAATCAAAGGCGATTTAAGCAAGTGATATCCATGGGGAAGAATAGACTCAGAATACTCACAGGTCTATTGACAGGTCACTGTAGACTGAGAAGTCGCCTAACCAAATGAGGTATTCACAGCAGCAACATATGCAGGTTCTGCGGACACGAGGAGGAATCCTCGACGCACATCCTAACAGAATGCGTCGCCTTAACCAGGAAAAGATGCAGCATCCTAGGGCAGCATGTCATGAGGCCCCAGGACATAGCCCTCGCTTTTTGAAATACGTTGAGTTTTGGCGAAGTTATGGCATTTTGAAGTTTCGATCCATGCCCATATATCGATATATCGATTTTCAGGCTATAATTTTTACTTGTCTTCCGATCTCAAATCACGTTTTCAACTTTAAATGCACGATTGATTTAGGGGTAAAACTATGATCAAAAAGCCCTCGCTTTTTGAAATACGTTGAGTTTTGGCGAAGTTATGGCATTTTGAAGTTTCGACCCATGCCCATATATCGATATATCGATTTTCAGGCCATAATTTTTACTTGTCTTCCGATCTCAAATCACGTTTTCAACTTTAAATGCACGATTGATCTATAGGCAAAACTATGATCAAAAAGCCCTCGCTTTTTGAAATACGTTGAGTTTTGGCGAAGTTATGGCATTTTGAAGTTTCGACCCATGCCCATATATCGATATATCGATTTTCAGGCCATAATTTTTACTTGTCTTCCGATCTCAAATCACGTTTTCAACTTTAAATGCACGATTGATTTACGGGCAAAACTATGATCAAAAAGCCCTCGCTTTTTTAAATACGTTGAGTTTTGGCGAAGTTATGGCATTTTGAAGTTTCGACCCATGCTCATATATCGATATATCGATTTTCAGGCCATAATTTTTACTTGTCTTCCGATCTCAAATCACGTTTTCAACTTTAAATGCACGATTGATCTATAGGCAAAACTATGATCAAAAAGCCCTCGCTTTTTGAAATACGATGAGTTTTGGCGAAGTTATGGCATTTTGAAGTTTCGACCCATGCCCATATATCGATATATCGATTTTCAGGCCATAATTTTTACTTGTCTTCCGATCTCAAATCACGTTTTCAACTTTAAATGCACGATTGATCTATAGGCAAAACTATGATCAAAAAGCCCTCGCTTTTTGAAATACGATGAGTTTTGGCGAAGTTATGGCATTTTGAAGTTTCGACCCATGCCCATATATCGATATATCGATTTTCAGGCCATAATTTTTACTTGTCTTCCGATCTCAAATCACGTTTTCAACTTTAAATGCACGATTGATTTACGGGCAAAACTATGATCAAAAAGCCCTCGCTTTTTGAAATACGTTGAGTTTTGGCGAAGTTATGGCATTTTGAAGTTTCGACCCATGCTCATATATCGATATATCGATTTTCAGGCCATAATTTTTACTTGTCTTCCGATCTCAAATCACGTTTTCAACTTTAAATGCACGATTGATCTATAGGCAAAACTATCATCAAAAAGCCCTCGCTTTTTGAAATACGTTGAGTTTTGGCGAAGTTATGGCATTTTGAAGTTTCGACCCATGCCCATATATCGATATATCGATTTTCAGGCCATAATTTTTACTTGTCTTCCGATCTCAAATCACGTTTTCAACTTTAAATGCACGATTGATCTATAGGCAAAACTATGATCAAAAAGCCCTCGCTTTTTGAAATACGTTGAGTTTTGGCGAAGTTATGGCATTTTGAAGTTTCGACCCATGCCCATATATCGATATATCGATTTTCAGGCCATAATTTTTACTTGTCTTCCGATCTCAAATCACGTTTTCAACTTTAAATGCACGATTGATTTAGGGGCAAAACTATGATCAAAAAGCCCTCGCTTTTTGAAATACGTTGAGTTTTGGCGAAGTTATGGCATTTTGAAGTTTCGACCCATGCTCATATATCGATATATCGATTTTCAGGCCATAATTTTTACTTGTCTTCCGATCTCAAATCACGTTTTCAACTTTAAATGCACGATTGATCTATAGGCAAAACTATGATCAAAAAGCCCTCGCTTTTTGAAATACGTTGAGTTTTGGCGAAGTTATGGCATTTTGAAGTTTCGACCCATGCTCATATATCGATATATCGATTTTCAGGCCATAATTTTTACTTGTCTTCCGATCTCAAATCACGTTTTCAACTTTAAATGCACGATTGATCTATAGGCAAAACTATGATCAAAAAGCCCTCGCTTTTTGAAATACGTTGAGTTTTGGCGAAGTTATGGCATTTTGAAGTTTCGACCCATGCCCATATATCGATATATCGATTTTCAGGCCATAATTTTTACTTGTCTTCCGATCTCAAATCACGTTTTCAACTTTAAATGCACGATTGATTTAGGGGCAAAACTATGATCAAAAAGCCCTCGCTTTTTGAAATACGTTGAGTTTTGGCGAAGTTATGGCATTTTGAAGTTTCGACCCATGCCCATATATCGATATATCGATTTTCAGGCCATAATTTTTACTTGTCTTCCGATCTCAAATCACGTTTTCAACTTTAAATGCACGATTGATTTAGGAGCAAAACTATCATCAAAAAGCCCTCGCTTTTTGAAATACGTTGAGTTTTGGCGAAGTTATGGCATTTTGAAGTTTCGACCCATGCCCATATATCGATATATCGATTTTCAGGCTATAATTTTTACTTGTCTTCCGATCTCAAATCACGTTTTCAACTTTAAATGCACGATTGATTTAGGGGCAAAACTATGATCAAAAAGCCCTCGCTTTTTGAAATACGTTGAGTTTTGGCGAAGTTATGGCATTTTGAAGTTTCGACCCATGCCCATATATCGATATATCGATTTTCAGGCCATAATTTTTACTTGTCTTCCGATCTCAAATCACGTTTTCAACTTTAAATGCACGATTGATTTAGGAGCAAAACTATCATCAAAAAGCCCTCGCTTTTTGAAATACGTTGAGTTTTGGCGAAGTTATGGCATTTTGAAGTTTCGACCCATGCCCATATATCGATATATCGATTTTCAGGCTATAATTTTTACTTGTCTTCCGATCTCAAATCACGTTTTCAACTTTAAATGCACGATTGATCTATAGGCAAAACTATGATCAAAAAGCCCTCGCTTTTTGAAATACGTTTAGTTTTGGCGAAGTTATGGCATTTTGAAGTTTCGACCCATGCCCATATATCGATATATCGATTTTCAGGCCATAATTTTTACTTGTCTTCCGATCTCAAATCACGTTTTCAACTTTAAATGCACGATTGATTTAGGGGCAAAACTATGATCAAAAAGCCCTCGCTTTTTGAAATACGTTGAGTTTTGGCGAAGTTATGGCATTTTGAAGTTTCGACCCATGCCCATATATCGATATATCGATTTTCAGGCTATAATTTTTACTTGTCTTCCGATCTCAAATCACGTTTTCAACTTTAAATGCACGATTGATTTAGGGGCAAAACTATGATCAAAAAGCCCACAAAGATTCTCGCATTCGTGCAGGAGTTGGGATTGATTGGAGAGCTGTAGGCGCAGTAAGGGGGCACAATAGACCTTATAGGTCGCAGTGCTAACTTTTCCTATCTAATTCAATATTATTATTTATATTTTACATAAGTTATTAATTATTAATCAAATTTGATGGCTTATCTGGGCTTATTACGCATACGTCGTGTGGGCACTGTAAAAATCAGATTACACCAAATGGTTCCTTATTGGAACCAAAGAGTGTCTCTTAATATTTGTTGGGCATTAACAACTATTTACTATTGGAACAATATTGGAACAATTCATTATAATTGTGAATTGATTGGATTGCTCCTTTCCATTTCCATTTGCATTGGCATTTGCATTTGCATAGCGTTTTACGACTCAATTCAAATTGAATGACGATTATTGGGTACTTACTTTGTTTATTATTATTTGTCATTTTTATTATTATTGTTTTTGCTTCAGTTTTATGTGTCTCGCCTGGAATATGTTGGGTATACAGCCACACCCACCGAGTGTGTGTGTGAGTGTGTGTGTATTCACATGCAAGTAGCAACCATTGCTAGACGACATTTTGTTGTGGCTTCAGGTGTGTGCCTGCCTGTGTGTGCTTGCCTGTGTGTGCTTGACTGTGAGTGCGTGTGTGCGTGTGTGTGCGTGTGAACGGCGCGTGTGTATTCTTGCAGGGTTGCAGGAGGGTGCTCAGGTAATACATTCGGTATTTGCATAGCAATTTTGGTCGTATGTCGTTTTATGTCTGTTTACGTTTCTGTTTTATGCCCATATGCGAAAATAAGAGCGCCAAAATAAATAAAATCATACAAAACACAAATATGACTATTAAGCAGTCGCGTTAGTGTGTCCGACTAGGCAGATACCCTAGCAAAATTCAATTAGCCTGATTATAAACAAGTGTTAATCATATTCAATATACATTGCAAAAATAAATAATGTTTTTTCCCGCTTCAATTTCTAGCCAGTTTCCAATGCTTCCCAAACCATATCAACGATATGCCTTCTAAAAAAAATACCCTGTACAGTTTTAGTTTAAACAATAGATCATTTAAGAGATCAGCTCTTCCGAGTCTTAGCTCACATTTGATTTCCAGTTTATTTATTTTCATATTTTCATTTCATTTTCATAGTTTTCATCTGGAGCATATCAATTTATATCTATGCGAATAATACTAAGATTCAGGTATTTCGATGATTTCTAAAGGGTGTTCAGGTGAGTCGGACTTGAATTACGGAACTTGAACTGGACGAATATGGTGGCGTTATCAGCGCTGCACGTGCGAGTCGCCGGCTGCTGGGGTGTGAATCGTAAAGCCGGGCAAGTCACTGGAACAGGGACGGCCACATAGAAAATATACCAGCACGAAAATAATACAAAAATCAAGTTGAAAAGAGACAGCTCGACTTGGAGATACCCTGAAACTGAGAGCTATATCGCTGCCGACTTGCTGTCAGTAGTATTTTGCGTTCTTAATCAAATTTCTACAGTTGATAAACTATATATCCAATTGTAAGGCTATATATTTGCAAATGTGGTATTTATCGATTTGTATCGATATACGCGACATTGTGATAACTATCGATAAGTTGAAAAAGAAAACTACAACTGCGTAAACATCTATTTCAAATTCCAAGATCAGCTTATAGATGATATTTTAATCAGATATTATAATGCTGATCCAAACTATATACCTTCTGGAATCGCTCATGTTTCGTACAGCCTGTTAAATGCTTTTGCAAAAACCTTTTTATGCCTTTTTTGCGCGTTTCGAATGGGCGCAGCCAAGCCCCACAAACACACAACACAGACAAGACACACAACACACAGCAGACAAGAGACAAGGGACAAGAGACAAGAGACAACACATGCCGCACATCCCCGACGTGTATTAATAGAAATAATCAAAAAAAAAAATGAAAACAAAATAAAAATTCAACGCGAAATCAATATTTGACATGGCGTTTACTTGAGCTGGCCAACTGCCCCGCTGCCCCGCTGCCACGCCCCAGTCGCTTGTTTGTTATTATTTATTGCGTTGAAAAGTTTCATTATCAACATTTTGTACACTTTTTCTTTTTCTATTTCTATTTCGTTTTTTTTTTTTATTTATTTTGTTTGCCTTCATTTTTTGTACAATTTACATAAGGCGACGTCTGTTGTTGCCGCTGCAACTTAGTTGGGGCGTGGTGCGGCGAAGTAGTTGGCCAACTCCAGCTGGAGCTGCTGTTGTCTCCGTTGAAATGTGTAATGGCCTCAAACCGAAAATAGCAGCGGCAACAACAATGACAGCAAATGGCAGTGTAAAAGTTTGTCTGTTGATAGCAGCCAAGTGGCAGAGAGTTGAACAGTGGCTCGAGAGATATGCGCATGGCCCCACTGTGCCCCCAATGTGTGCGGCGTATCCTGTGTGTGTGTGTGTGTGCTTACAAAGTTGCAGCCTCTAATGGCCTTGGCATTGCCCTAAGATGTTTATGATTTATCAGCTGCTACGCAAAACTCACAAAAGTTGCCACATTCGAAGCTGACTTGGCTCAAACCACACTGAGCAACATAAGCTTGGTTTTGGCTTTTTCAAGTAATCTGCACAGATTTCAGCAAATGGAAAAGTAAGCTATGCGAAATATTTAAAAGTAAGCTATGCGAAATATTTAAAAGTAAGCTACTCTGAAGCAGATTTGAGAAGTCTATTTTATTATGATTATATGTAATGAATTGCAAATGTAAGTGAAAAGAGATCCTCAATAAATAAATCAGTTGTGAAAACATATTCATATATATTCATATATATATAGTCCATATAGTCCATAATTGAAAGCAACTCGTATCGGAACCTTAACCTGAACCGCAATGCGCTTCGGTTTCACACCCTGAAATGATGCCTGTCAAAAATAAGTGAATATAATTATTACGCATACGCAATGTGGGCGCAGTGAACACAATTGCATATTTGCCTCTGTGCCACACAACTTTAATACACATACACATAAGAAATATACTAATATTAAGCATACGAATTGAAGATCAGGAATAATATAAATACAGTTATTACGCATACGCCGCGTGGAGTGTTCCAATTTTTATAGCTTTCGGCTCAAGACGTATTTAAGTTAAGTATCTGTGAGCTACTGAGTAATCAGTTTATTTTGAGCTTGCCTTAAGCAGTTTGCCCCAAGGTGCGGCATCACAAAACAGTGCAGTCGCAAACACACACACTCACACACACACACACACACTCAAAGCAAATGCCATGAAAATATTTTAAAATTCAAATCAACGCGATTTTTGTTGTTTCCTCATGTGTTTTTTTCTGCACAGTTTTCAGAGCAGCGTAGTTTTTTTTTTGGTTTTTTCTTTTCATTATAATTGTATTTTTAGTTGTTGTTTGTGGTTTTTGGGATTCATTTTTTTGGTTTTCTTTTTTTTTGTAATTTCTGGTCACGTATTTGCTTTGTTTCGTTTCATTTTTGGAAACAATATTGTGCCACGACAATAATACCAGTCGAGCCGGCAACATAACGGGGTATTAAGGGGTGGCAACTGGCAGTGCTTCCAACTAAAGCTGAAGCTGCAGCTGAATCCGAATCTGAATCTGAATCTGGAGCTGAGGATGGAGCTGCGGTTGTGCAGTCAGTCCGCAGTCAGGCTTCGGAGTTGTGAGTTTTTGTGTAATGTGAGCCAATTGCTGCAGCAAGGCTTTGTTTTGTTGCAGGGCAATGAAATCGGCAGAGTGACGACCAAGCAGACTGTTTCCAAATATTAAAAATACCCTGTACAAGCTGTAAGAGACTTATGGGTCATTTAGGATTTCAATTTGAAGAGGTGAAAAAGCCTGAAAATACTAAAATGCAGGTCATTTATACATGTTGGAGCGAAGTTCCCCCGCGTCAGGGAATGCCTGGATAAGATAATAAAACCCAAGTACTCAAGCAAAGTTTATTCGGGACTAAAATCAGTTGCTTAACATACTTCTGTTGCTTAACATACTTAAGTTGCTTAACATACTTCTGCTGCTTAACATAATTGTGCTGTTTAACATAATTAGTACGCATTAATGAGGTACTTAACATATGTAGGGATGCACGGTTGCATTGAATATCCTTTAGAGAGTCAAAGTTATTGAAATTCAAATTCAAATTCAAATTTATTGAAATGGATCCATGGATTTATAACTTTTTGTACACTTAAAAACTTATTCATAGCAGCACACTAAATATAAAATGATTTATTTAACTGAGCTTATGCTCAACTGAATCTAGAATCTTTAACTTATGTTAATTCAATTACATTCAATGTGTTTCACAGAAATGTTTAAATTATGAGCCTCAAAATTCTCAAGTCGACGATCTGAGCAAAATTCTTCTTATCTTCTTTGTCTGCTTTGCGCAAATTACTAACACACACACACACACACATAAACAATCACCGTTCTTTCTCCTTCCTGTTTTGCTTCTTTGATTTAGCTTTTAGTTAGCGCAATCAAATTAGCATTGGCGAATGCCAGCACAAAACGTAAAGCGCAAATGGTTTGCACAAACAACAAACACACCACAACAGCAGAGCAGAAGCGCAGCAGAGCAGCAGCGCAGCAGAGCAGCTGACTTTATATTTTTTCGTTGTTGCTCTCTCGCTCGCACACTCATTAGGTTTGCTGCTGCTGTTGCTATTGTTGCTGTTTTTACTGTTGCTCTATGTTTAATTTTGCATTTTGCGCATGCAAGCTTGTGCTCAGCATTTTTTGCGTATTCAGTGTTCATTGCGCGTTCGAGCTGTGGACAGCATTTGATTCAATTTTTTGGGGATGAACTCGCGCGACAGACTGTTCTGGACGGAATTCCTGCAACTCTATCGATCCCTGCCAGCCGTGTGGAAGATGAAGAGTCCCGAGTACAGCAGTCGCGCACTAAAGTCGGCCGGTTATGAGCAGCTGGTGCTGAAGCTGCGCGAAGTGGAACCAAATGCGGATCGTGCACTCGTCGTCAAGAAGATCAACTCGTTTCGAACGAACTTTCGACGGGACTTGCGGAAGCGGGAACAGTCCGACGAGGAGCGGGAACCGTTCGAGTCAACGTTGTGGTATTTCGAGCTGCTTGGCTTTCTCGAGGGACAGGAGGAGAGCTGCCACAAGGCTGTCAGCAGCAGTCCAGAGCCCATTTCCTACAATCCGTTTCCAGCCAGAAAGCGTCGCTTGGCTGTCAAGGATGAATTGCCTGAATCTGCCGCTGCTTCGGCCACACCACTGCACTCCACTTGCCACAGGCAGCGGCAGCAGCAGCGCAAGCGTTTCTCCTCGCTCTCCGCATCGGAGGCACTTGCTCACACCTGGCGCACTCAGTTTGATGAGATGCCCAAGCAACAGCAGCTGCTCGCAGGCAAGCTCATCTCGGATGTGCTCTACTACGGCTGCATGGAGCAACTGAAGCCCTCGCACGTAACCCAACTGCAGCAGATGATGTTGCAAGGTTGCAACCTTAACCCACAGTTTGAGGATGCCAACACGCTCAACCATGACGAAAGCGATACTGTCGATGAGGATGGATAGCGTCTGCAATCTGGCCACATTATCCGCCATGTGCAGCAGATAAGGCTTAATAATATTTGTACATATCCAGGAAACAGCCAATAAACATAAACAATATTTTATCTTAGATTACAAATTTTGCTGTGTTTTTTGCTGCTGCTTTCATTACTCGAAGCTAAAAGTTAAATAAGTTCTTTAAGTATAAGTATTTTATGGGAAAAAGCCAATTTAAAATCAAGTCAAGCCAAAAGAGAGCCAATTATTAATCCAAAACTAACTAACTTTAATCAAGTGTGAACTAATTCCTAATTTGAATTTGAAATTCTTAATTCAAAATTGAAATTTATTCAAAATGCAGCTGATTCCAAGTTTTTACAGTTTCGGCTGAGACAGAGTTTAATAATCGCTTTAAGGCATATCTGGCTGCCTGTTACATAACTTTTTCAATACTCAAATTTATATTTGCGCAAAACAACAAAAAAACACAACAATTATTTTGGGTTTTAATTTGATTTTTGGCTCTCGCTGCAGCTGTATCTGGATTTATGTTCATTTTTATATGTATATGCTGTAACTGTATGTGTATCTGTATCTGTATGTGCATCTGTAACTGTATATGCATTTGTAACTGTATGTGCACCTGTAACTGTATGTGCGTCTGTAACTGTATGTGTATCGGTAACTGTATGAGTATCTGTATGTGTAACTGTATGTGTATCTGTAGCTGTATGTGTATCTGTAGCTGTATGTGCATCTGTAACTGTATGTGTATCTGCATGTGTAACTGTATGTGTATCTGTATCTGTAACTGTAAGTGTAAGTGTATTTGTAACTGTATGTGTATGTGCATCTGTAACTGTATGTGTAGCGGTATGTGTAACTGTATGTGTAACTGTATGTGTAACTGTATGTGTATCTGTAGCTGTATGTGCATCTGTAACTGTATGTGTATCTGTATGTGTAACTGTATGTGTATCTGTATCTGTATGTGTAACTGTATGTGTAACTGTAAGTGTAACTGTATGTGTAACTGTATGTGTATCTGTAGCTGTATGTGCATCTGTAACTGTATGTGTATCTGTATCTGTAACTGTATGTGCATCTGTAACTGTATCTGTATGTGTATCTGTATCTGTAACTGTATGTGTATCTGTATGTGTAACTGTATGTGTATCTGTAGCTGTATGTGTATCCGTATCTGTATGTGTAGCTGTATGTGTGACTGTATCTCTATCCGTAGCTGTATGTGTATCTGTAGCTGTATCCGCATCGGTGTCTGGACATAAATCGTCCTTCCATTATGGCATGCACACTCGCAAAATGCGAATACGTGATCTTGGCATTATAATTACTCTCCAGTTCTCGGGTTCCTTGGTTTTTAGTGCTTTTTTGTTTTGCTCGTTGCTCGTTGCCGGTTTTGGTTGACGGCATATAATTCTTAATGGCCATGGCACATTTCTCTGCCATTTCGTGCATTTAATGATTCTTAATTCTCCACTTCTCCTCTCGATTCTCTTGCTTTTTGATTCTTTTATGCCCATTGAAAGTGGCCCAAAGGAGTATGCTGAGATTGTGCAAAAGTATGTGACAAGCGGAAGGAAGCATTCCAAAGTACATATATTTCTGATTAACATAAACAGATGAGTCGATTCAGTATTCCAATTTGGCATGTAGTTTCAGGTATAAGTTCGTTTTGCTTAATCGATAACTGCTGATTAACGGATATCGATATAAATCAATTTTCAATAGCTGTAGAAACGTTTAGTTGAGAGAAATATCTTGCAAGTACGAATAAAATATAATCATTAAATGAAGTTGGATTGAGTAACGCGTGAGAAAGTAAGTATATGTTCTATATATATATCATTTTAATCAATATCGATAAATATCGATTTTCAATTGCTATAAGTGCCGCAACAAAATGCTGATCATTATTGAGTTGCGTGAAAAATTGTATTTTCCTATAACCAAATTAGCCAGCAGCAAGTGGAAAGTTACAGTTGCAGTTAAAGGGCATCTGCTAGTCGAGCTCACACTCACTTGTCTCCGTTTTTTTTTTGGTTTCTGTTTTGGTTTCGTTTTGGGGCTTTTGCTGTGGCTCAGGTTTTATTTCGGGGGCAATTTGATTTGAATGCGGAGCTATCTGTTCCTATTGTCCGCCATTCTCTTGCCCCATTATTATTGGTCTCATGAATATAATGGCCCTTTAATTATTTCTTACAATCTTAAAGCAATTATGCGCACCCAAGAGACAGCTGACAAAAAAATGCAAATGCTTCAAAACTCAAAAACTTGTTAGCCAAAAACGAAAAAAAAAGAAATAAATAGTTAATAAATGTATCCTTTAAGGGGAAACTAAAATAAAATAATAAACTCCTTAAATCGGTGATTACATAAGGTTATGGACTCCATAAGAGTCTCCATCGAATAAATCATGTTGCAGCTAAATTGCAGTTCTCTTGGCAATAACAATTAATTTGCTGGTCTTCAGTTGGGAGTGGTCTCAAATCAATTAAGTGTACACAGTGGAAAGTAAATTACTTGTAAGGAAAACAAATTCTTTTTTATAACTATAACGAAATCAAAGAGATTCCAGATTGTTTTTACCAACTATGTTTTTTGAGCAGACTGCAAACTGGAATAAGCCAAGTTAAGCGAGGAATATGTTCTCATATAGACGTTTGCACTTAAGGCCAAGAAAACACGCTCAATTATGGCTTTTAATGTTTAATCACTGATATAAATATGTATATATATATATATATATATACACAATAATTGTTGAGTTGAGCAGTTTATAGCTGAGTGCATTGCCATAAAAACTTTGATGAACTTTATGCACAGACTAAACTTCTGGCGCCTTGTGAAATATACCTGCTATACATATATATATATATCATAGATATACACAGATATATATATCATAGATATACACAGATATATATATATAGTGTAGATTTCGCACCTTGTGCTGCTTGTCCCATTAGAGCAACAAATTAGTTGCAACAGCAACGCCTTCGCTCTCGTTTATCCGCTGTTGCAGCATACGTGGCTCTTTGTGTCGTGTTGGCTGGGGCAGTGGGGCATTGGGGGGAAGGGGTTTAGCTCGTAGCTGGTAGCATGTTATTTACGAGGCAGCAATCGCAGACGACTAGCTTAATAGCTGGTAACAGCATTTGTGCATTTTGTTTTGCCATAAATCATATTGGAAATGCAAGTTCTGCAACAACAATTGCCAAGCAGTCTTACTTCCCACTTACCACATTCCAACACCACCCCCTTGCCACCCCAACATGCCCCATGTGCCGCAGCCTGCTGCCCTTTTCGTGCACTTCAGCAACATTGTTGAGCAACGTCTGCGACGCAATTTCTCGACTTACTTTTGCCAGTGTTGTTGCTGTTGTTGTTCTTGTTGTGGAAGGCTTTTGGCTAATTGATTTACAACACTTTCCCAACCTTACCCAATATCGGAGCTCTTAACGCTTTCCATTTAACTCTGCAATAAGTATATACACATATATATATATATATATATATATATATAGAAGTATATATGTAAGTTGCTTATTCGTTATCAAGAGGGGGACTTGCTCAATGCCTGATTGTGTGACAATCGCTGTGGAGCTTTTAATATAGTTGGCTGCTTATCAACACTGTTTGCTGTCTATACACACACACACATACAGGCACACACTTGTGTGTGTGTTGAGTGTTGGCTCCCTGGGGCAGCATCGGGTGCTTCGAATTGTTTGCGAAAATAATTTATGGCAAACTGTTGATTGTTGACATGCGGGCCCCTGAGCTCAAGTTAAAGCCTCTCAGCGTAGTATTCACACACACACACACACGCACACATACACCCCCCTCTCTCTATCTCCCTCTCTCTCTCGCGCTGTGTGCGTAGAATTTATCATTAGTTTTTATACATTTGATGTTGCTTTCAGCTTCGCGAAGCGAAACGCGACGAGCAAAACAAAAGCAGCTCCCCAAAACAAACGACAGCTGCTTGGCGGCCCCATTGCGTCATTTTTTTGTATTTATTTGTTGTTGTTTTTTTTTTGCTGTGTATTGCCACTCCTCCAGCATACAACGCTCCGCTCGTGTCCAACGCTCAACAAGTGCCAGACGATCGAAGCAACATCGAGGCACGTTGCTCCGTCTGTTCACAATTCTCGTTCTCGTTCTCGTTCGCGTTTCCTAGAAAAACGCCACAAATTCGACGAACTAACTGAACATGCATTGTACTCAATATATATATATATATACATATATATATATGTGTGTATGTGTTTGTGTTTGTACAATGTAGTATTCTATATGTGTATAGTTTGATTCTGATTGCCATGGTGCGCAATTACTTGTTCAGCAGCTCAGTTTGCTCGACTCGCCAGACATATTCCCATTCCGATAAATGAAGAACTGTTGATTGTGTCGCAAGCTAACTTGAGTTGGGTTCCCTGCCTTATATGTGTACTTTATTTGGTCACTCAAATGGTTCAAGTTTTATAGCAAACAAAAACCCAATCAAAGTTGTTGAGTAAAGTAAAGAAGTTAAGCAGGCAGAGATAATATTCATAATATGATTATAATCATCATAATGCTGGTGGATTATGACTATATTATAATCATCATAGTGCTGTAAGATGATATTATTATTATTATAATTGGGGATAGTTAGCACTGCGACCTATAAGGTCTATTGTGCTCCCTTACAGCGCCTACAGCTCTTCCGTCAATCCCAACTCCTGCACGAATGCTGGCATCTTTGTTGGGTTGAGGGTTTCTATGTCCTCCGGCCTCATGACATGCTGCCCTAGGATGCTGCATCTCTTCCTGGTTAAGGCGAATCATTCTGTTAGGATGTGCGTCGAGGACTCCTCCTCGTATCTGCAGAACCTGCATATGTTGCTGCTGTAATACCTAATTTGGTTAGGTGACTTCTCAGTCTACAGTGTCCTGTCAGTAGACCTGTGAGTATTCTGAGTCTATTCTTCCCATGGATATCACTTGCTTAAATCGCTTTTGATTATAGCCACCTAGGAGACTTCTGGCTTGTCAGAGTCCTGGTGTCTCTGCCCAGCTCCGTTCCCGCATCAGTTTTTCTTCATCCCTGATTTGTAGCCGTATTGTGTGTCTTCCTACACCACAGTACGGTTCAGGGCCTAGAAGATTGGGATCACAGCTAAAGAGTAGGAATTTCTTAATATAAACTTCTCCAAAAAGAAAACCCATATTGTCATTCAATTATATATCTAACTACACTAGTATCTCAGTCCATTTATCTACCCAATTTCACCGTAATCAGAATGCCATATAAAATGATTAGCATTTCGAAAAATCCGTTCAACTTCAACTTGTATCCAGAAAATGTAAACTTATGCTTTGTTATCTACAAACTAAGCAGTGCGTCTATAAATAGATGAAATTCCCGAGGCGATTCAATTTAATGCGACCTTGATCTAAATACATATGTGTATGTACATATATAATGTATGTGCACAAGCCCAGGCAGTTCGCCTTATCGTCTAGCATTTGTTTCTAGGTGTTATCAACGACCACCGCCACAATATAATAAGTAGAAAATTACTCGTTTACTTTGATCTTGTTTATGGCAATATACCCTGTATTCAAACATACACAAAAGGGTATGCTGAAGAGGAAAGAAGGCGAAGTTTAAATACCCTCAAAGCGGACCTTTTGCTTCTATGAGATATTTTCGGAGATTTCTGATATTCTTATTAAAATATTAGTATAACTCATCTTTGAACCAATCGTTCCTATGAGAGCTATATGATATAGTGGTCTGATCTGTGACTAAATATGGCAGGCATATTAATTCGCACATTGATCAACTTTGCCTCAGAAACTTTATTAAACAAACAAGTTGATCATACAAAGACTCAACTTTTGATCGATTGTACCTATATGATATAGTGATACGATCCGTATATATATGCCAAATTTCATGAATTTAGCTCTAAAACTGAGCAACTTTTTCGGCGCGTCTAATAATGCTGATCAAAAATATATATATGTGATATATATATATTATCCTCCGATAAATGATTGTATTATATATATATATATATATTAATATCTATATATATATATATATACTTTATTTGATTAAGTATACCCATAAAAAACCTTGTTTATTTTGGTTTTGTTTTTTAAATGTTTTTTAGCGCCAGAGTTTTGCCTCAGTTCTTGGTCTCAGTTGAGAGCACTTCTGATTTACGATCAGAGCCAAGCAACAATTGTTGTCGTTGTCATTCAGGCAACAAACGAACTCCATTGTTCAACCCCCCCTCCCATCCCCCTGCTCCCCTTGAGTGCCACACGAATAATCGCATTATAAATGCGTAATAAAATTGAGCTCGATTCGACTCGATAAAAAAGAAGAAAAAAAAAATACTTGAAGAAATCAGACGATTCCGATGGAAGCCCGTATTAGATATAGTTTGATACCCATTCAAAATTGGTACCCCCCCCCCAGGTTAAAGATACGAATATGTCATTTTCAAAATGAAATAATTCAACAGTTTTTATTAGTTAACTTTTGCTCAATTCAAATTAGTTCGCAGTAACAAAATGTAATAGATAAACTTAAATATACTTTCATTGTTATTTTGTTATATTTACAGATCGCTCTCGATGTTTGGAAACATGTCGCAGTATATATATATATATGTATATGTAGCATTTGCAACCGATGTGTTTCCAAAGGCAACAAAAGCATTAAGTTTACATTGTGGCTACAGTTTTTTGTTGCTGATTCAACGTGGGCACTTAAAGTATGAAATACACACATACATATATATATACATATATATATATATATGTATATATATATATATATATATGTATATATAAGGATATGTGTATTTGTTTAATGTATATCGACTCATTAATGCATAAGATAACAACTCTTAATTGACTACGAAAATAAAGGCACCTGAGTTCAAAGTGTTATTGCCAAAATGTAAGTGTAAAGTAAAACAAATCAAAAGAGTTAAATTCAAAATATCTATATATATACACGGATTATACAGTTTGTGTATATATATATGTATGTGGAAAAAAGGAGATACATAAAGTTTAAGGTATTATTTAAGTGGTATGTTGATATTTATTGCTGTTTCGCTTAGCAAGTATCTCTCGTGGGTTGACTGACTGATTGACTGCTGATTGACTAAGCTCATCTATATATATATATATGTATGCGTGTTTATAGTGTATGTATGTATATGTATATATGTATGTATGTACATAGTATTTGTATAAAGTACTTAAATGGTCTTTGTCCCTGAATGAAATGCGCTTGGCTTAATACAGCCCCCCGTTTCCCCCAGTTCCTCCTAACTACACTTAGAATTGTTGGCTCTTCATCCGCTTCTTCCACTGCTTCTTCTTCTTCTTCTTTATTTCTTTTGCTTTCTTCATTATTTTTTTTTTGTTTTTTGTTTTGTTTATGCGTTGTTGCTGACTAGTGCGTTCTCTCGATCCCTGCTCTCTTTTGTTAACTACTTGGCCGCTTTACTTGATATCGATAGACGCTTAGCGATTACTTATCGATAGCACATCAGTATATGCTAATGCATTTTGTAGAGCTGCGGTGGCTCCGTCGTCGCCGGCATACCCTGATCATACTTCCCCAACTCCGCCTCATACAACAGATTATTGATCAGATGCTTGACGACAATTCTCGATTTCGATGTCTTCAGTTTGCGTATGGTTATCGCCACATACTCACCAAACACCTCATACTCATCCACATGGCTGCCACTCAAATTGTTGTTGCTGCTGCTGCTGTTGTTGTTGTTGGTGGTGCTGCTATTGTTCTTGTTGCTGCTGAGTTTTATGGGCGTTGTGGCAGCAATGCTGGAGATGCCGCTGCTTGTTGCGGTTGTTGTTGCTGCTGCTGCTGCTGACAGCTCCAACGATTTGGACGAGTGATTGTTGTTGTTGTTGTTAATGTTTATATTATTATTATTAATATTATTATTATTATTATTATTATTATTATTATTATTCATATGGGCCAATGTTGGCGAGGAGGAGAGATCACGATCACGATCACGTTTTTGTGCCATGTTATTGGAATGTTGTTGTTGCTGCTGCTGTTGCTGCTGTTGTTGCTGTGGCTGGCCATTGCCGTTGTGGTTTATGTGGCTGAGATTGTGGTTAAAGTGTTGCTGGAGCGTATGAAATGCGATCTGATTGTGGTTCAAGTGCTGTTGCTGCTGCTGCTGCTGATGGTTTGTTGATTTGATCGGCGTCAAAGTCAAAGCACCGACCACGCCCCCAACGATGCCAACGCCCACGCCACCACAGAGATCCCCACCATTGCCATCGTGGCCATCATTGGCATCGATCTCGTCCAGTTGCGCCTTGCGCTTCCGCCGATTGTACGTCAGATCTGTGGGCTTGTAATAGCTTAGCGTGAGCGGCGTGCTCGTCTGCCTTTCCAGCAAACCCAGCTCAGCTTCGTGCTCGATCTGCGACCAGCCAGAGAGAGACAGTACGGGAGAGACAGAGATAGAGAGAGAGAACGTATAGTGGTTAAACATTGGTTAGTAAACAGCTCTGATTTACACACTCGAAAAGCATAATTGATCGAAAAAATATTATACAGTATAGAAAAAAATGCAATATTGTTGATAAGATGGTATTCTTAAGATATCACGGAGATAATTTAGCCAAGCTCTATTATAAAACCTGAGACAGTAAAAGTTAATTTGTTCTTTTTCTGGAAACCTTTCCTACTCGTTTCTAGTTGTGCGGACTCGAGTGTACTTACAATTTCGGTTTTCACATCTTCGGCGCTGATATTGCAATAAGTCTCGCCATCCAAATCGGAAGAGGAACGTGTCTGCGAAAGCAAAAGACCAAAAACAAATCGTTAAAATGTAGCGCAAAAAATATATAATTAAAATAATAAATAAATGAGCAAAAAATATGCGGATAACTACAACAATTATGGCATTGTGAAGCATTTGTCAGACAAATAATCATAATAACAACAACGAACAACAAATAACAATAATAATAATTGTTAAGAACGAAGCAACAAGGAGAATAAGGAAGAATGCGAAAAGAAAGAAGCAAATTAGAATAGTAATAAGAAACAAATGCATGAATGTGAGCAACAAGCTAACACTAACACATGCACACATACACTTTGCATACAGCTGGCGACACGGGAGAGCCGGCGACGATTAAATTAGTTAGCGAAGGTGAGGATAGCAAAGGGGGGTGGGTGGAGTCGCACGACGCGGCGAATTCAAAATTGAAGTGGACCAAACAGCGAGAGACAGACAAAACTGAGCGAACGAAACAAAAACAAACACAAAAAACAAGCAACTTAAAGCTGCTGCTGCTGTATTGAGTGGGGCAGGGGCGTTTGGGGCGCTGACGATTTCTATACGGCTGATGCAACACACATATGGCAAATCAAAGCCAGTTGACACACACACACACACACACAAGCTTATCAAGCGCATGAGACGCAATAGCAGCGCAGCCAGCACAGTGTCAACAAATACTTTGTAACTGCATAGCAAACCTTTTCATTAATCAATATTACGGCAATTACAGCAGCTTAATGTAGCCAGCTGATTGTCAAGTGCTTGCAGTGTTGCCAGCTTGGTATTTTTTGTGTGTATGCATTTGCAATGCAGCTTAAGTTGTGGGAGCTTTTTGAGGATAATAAAGTGGCAAATTCATAAATCTAAATGAAAAACGTTTGTGAATTTAGTTTTATGGTAAATGGTTATGCAGAAAAATGTATATATTATACAAGAAACCATTATAATTAGTTGGTGCCACTGTGCGAACCAAGCGCTAGACACAGCAGAGCCAGCAGCGTCGGCGCGTGTGCTGCTTTTGCTGCTGCTGCCGCAAAACAAGTCAAACCACTCACGCACACACACAAACAAGCATACACATTTACACTCATTCTCACTCACATGAAAAAAGCAAAAGCTCCAGCGGAACGAAAACAAGAAACAAACAAGACATGCTCCTAATCGGCATTGGCGACACCTGTATACCCTATCTAACAAAAGGCATATGCAAATTATTATTATTTGCAATTTTTATGATAAATCAATAGCATATTTTCATAATTTCAATTTAGATTTTGAATAAAAAATATAAAAGGAATAATATATAAAAGTTAATGCGACAAAATGAATGAAAATGCTCATATGCAAAACAATTGAAAAATGCCATTGTACAAAGAAGAGCACATAGCGAATAAGCTCACATTTTTTTTATATATGTATGCGTGTGTAAGAAATGAGAAAAAATATGCACAACGTAAAGTAAAAATCAATAAATAGAAATATAGGCAATAGGCAAAAAAGGAGGCTTACCACAGCTGCTGAGGCGGCGGCTGCTGCAGCGACGGCTGCTGCTGCTGTTGATGTTGCGGTTGCGTCGCTGGCGCTGTCACCGTCGCCATCGCCGCCCGCGCAACCATTGGAATTAGGATCCGGCGAATTGACGACGTCTGCATCGACTGCATCCATATTATGCTGATGTTCTCTCACATTCGCCGCTGCTGCAGCGGCGGCGACAACAGCAACAGCAGCAGCGACGCGAGCAGCAAACTCTTCATGCTGCTGCTGCTGCTCAACTTTTTGGACGCCAACAGCTGTCAGCTGTTCCAAATCTAGGCTATGCATCAGCGCCAGTTTTTCGGCTGCTTCCGAGTCCAACAGCGGCTTAACATCAACGCTGACGCCGATGCCGACGCCAGCAGCCGCAGCAGTCACATCTAAAGCAGCGCTGTCAACATCACGTTCGCCGTCTAGTATAAAGCGTATGGCTTCGTAGGCAAACCACATGGGCTGATAATGAACGCCGCGGCTGCGTCCGTTGAGCACCTTGCCATGTTCCCGATGGAATGACGAACGTAGCGATTTAATTTTCGATCGTATGGAACGGATTTCTGTGCCATATTTCTGACTCAACAGATTTAGTGCTTCGTATTTGGTCTGCTTGATGTGGTAGCCTTTTGTGTTCGGATCCCAGAGAACGCGATGCCGCCGATAATCCTCGATAAAGCCCAAAATTGTTGCACGCGACCATTCGATGCGATCGGCGGCTGGCGCAGACGGTGACGGCGGCATCGGCAGCGACAGCGCTGCGACGTCCGAAATTGATGCGTTCGGTTCATGTTTGAACTGAGCGGCGGACATCGCTGGTGAAAGTTAACGGTGCCTTAAGGGGAGGCGTTGGAGATTTTGCTGGTGTTGCTGCTGCTGGTGATAGTGCAGTGGGTGGTGAAGTTGTTGTTGTTGTTGATGTGTTTGGGTTTGTTGCGCGCGCGCGCAGGCGGCTGCGAGAGAGAGACAGAGAGAGTGAGATAGAGAGAGCGAGAGCTTGAGAGAGCGAGCGCGTGAAGAAAGAGAGAGGAGGAGGAAGGAGTGTTGGTGGTGGTAGCAAAAGAAGGTAAAACGCAACGCAACGCAAAAAACGCAACGCGACGTTAAAAAAAAAGCGTCCACAACACGTTGCTTTTGACTTTCGACTGAGGCGGCGGCGGCCGCGGCTAGCGGTTGTGTGGCAGAGGAAGCGTAGCAGCAGCAGCAGCAATAACAGCAGCAGCACCAGCAGCGGCAGCGGCAAGTGTGGCGGCGGCCAAACGGCAGCTGAGCTGCACTTTGTGCGAAGAGAGCGCCGCGCGTGTGAGCGTTGCACAGTGGTACACAACACACAATACAATTGCAGTTCAACGCAAATATGTTAACCAGTTAGAAATACAGTGATTAAAATGATTTTACTTGCTTAACGGGATTAGGTCGAATCATAAATTCATTTTTAACAAGTATGCAAAAATATGAAATTAAAATGTGGACTTTTTTACTTGATACTATTTATCTATAGTATATATTTTACTGAATTAAGTTGATCTTTTGCCTTTAAATACTCAATTAATCTTATATATCTTTGATTGATAGTTAACAATGCTCAATTATATTGTTTACCACGTGCGATCAATTTTTGGTCACACATTTGACCAGTGTGCGACGTCGCTTCGTCCAAAATCAACGCAAAGGTGTGCGACTCTGTGTTTGCTGTTTTGCATTGGTGTGCGTGTGTGTGCATGTGTGTGTGCATGTGCGCTAGTCTGTTTCTCTTTATATGTATTGTGTGTGCTGGTTGCAGCGGCACGCGGGGCTTTTTTCGCTCACTCAACGACTCAACTGCTGCTGCTGCTGGTGTTGTTGTTGTTGCTCTGCTTGGAGACCTGTTGTTGGTTGCTCGCTTGATAATGCGACGCTTTGTTGTTGTTGTTGTTGCTGCTGCTTGCTGAATGTTTTGGCTTTTCTATTTGTTGCTGCTATCAGCTGTTTTTATTATTATTGCCGCAATACATACGTGCGACGATGTTGCTGTTGCCGGTGCTGCTGCTGGCTAGTGTTGTTGCTGCTGCCACTCGACTCTCGATCCCCCGACACGTTCGTTGTTGTTGTTGTTGTTTTTCGCCGCTTCGTCGTTCGTCGGTCGTCGTTCGCTGTTGAAATCACGATTTGTACTAATTTCACATATTTAAACTGTGTGTGGCATGCGCGCTGCTCCAAACGGGCCAGTTGCTGTTGTTGTTGCTGCTGCTGCTGTTGTTGTTGTTGTTGCTGCGGCTGCTGCTGCTGTTGGCCGTAAGTTCGTCACTTGGTTTTTTGTGCTCGCCCAACACGCCCCCGCCCCCTGCCATAAACACCTTCCAACCTTGCTTCTGTTGTTTTTCAACTTTAGCATCGAGCATTACAGTTATTTTAGAAGCTTTGCCAAAAGCTTGAGAACAATTCACCGCAAAATTAAGATTAACATTATCGAGAGGGAGAGAAAGCTTCGTTAAGTTTTTTAAAAAGTTAACTTACAAATTTGTTTTCAAACTTTACAGCTAGTTGCAGTTTTTTGTAAGGGTATTCAAATTCCGGCGATTTACGTGCACATTTTTTGCGTTTCTCGTTTTCAGTTCGTGTGTTGTGGCGATCGTTGCTGCCTGTTGCTGCTGCTGATGTCGCTACCGTCAATGGCAACACGTTGCACAGTGGGCCTCTGCCTGCCTGCTTCTGCGCATGTGACGAACGCTGCCAACAAAGCACACAGAAAAAATGAAAAAAAATAAAAACATTAGCTGGCTGTTCGTGTAGCAAAGTGGCGGCCATGACGCTGGATAGATAGCCGAGTTGCGAGAGGCAATTGTGAGCTAGTTCACAATTTTAGGCTACAATGTATGCATGCGTGTGTGTGTGTGTTTGTACAGTGTGAAAATATTAAACCTTACATTTATGTGCAACAGATATTCAGCACAAAATAATGAAACAAAAATTCAATTCGAAAATCAACTTCCTTGAAATAATATAAAAATGTGATATATAACAAAATTTATATTTATGTAATAATTAATTACATATATTGCATATATAAAATGTTACATTTAATGCAAAACATATTCAACAAAAAATGAATCACAAATAAATTATAAACTTCATTAAAATACTGTTAAATGTTATATTTTTATATAGCATATAAAATTAAATAACAATTTAATTATAAGCTTTATTCAAAATAAGCGTTATTCTATTATTTAGTTATTAATTTATTTGTCACATTAATTAGCAACAACTCCAGACCATTTGTACCACTGTGCAGCGACAGCTACAGCTGTAAATTTTGTTGCCGTCGTTGAGAAGTTGTTATCGAAGCGAACATAACAAAAACAAAATTCACAAAATCAAAAAGAAACAAAAAAAATTAGCTTCACAACGCGGTAACAAATTTTGCGAGTCAGCAGAAACGTACAAAATGAATACAAAAAAAAATAAAAAGGAATTGCATTTCACGGCAAATTTGGTTGTTTTTGTTAATCAAGGGGCTGCGCTCTGTTCGCTGCTCGCAGTTCCAAGTTGTTAGGCTAGTCGATTGCCTGGAAGGGAGAGGGAGAGGCAAGCGGTAAACTGAGCAAAACGACAGCGTCGACGCTGAGGTCGCGTCGTCGCTCACGTAGGCAGCTTTGCTTTTGCATTTTGAGTTGACAACTTTGCCTGGCTGTGATCGACATTGAGTCGCTCTCTCTACCTCTCCTTCACGCCCTATCTTGCGATATCTCTCTCTCACTTGCTCGCGCTGTCTGTCTCTTCTGCTTTGCAAGTCCTCAACACGTGCAGTTTTCAAATTCGCCGAATTTTGTCCCCGACACACATACACTTGCATAAGCTGAGTTAGAGCTTTGTGCATTTCGCCTGCTCTCTCACTCTCTGCCCCCTTCCCTTTGCACACACACACATGCAACATTTTAACATTGCGGAAGCTTTCGTGACTGCGTCTGCTTCTTGCTTTAACTGCTCATTATCAAGCGCCGTTGTCGCTGTCGTCGTCGACTTCGGCAGCGACATGTTTGCCGCACCTACGATAACGGCATTAACTTGACTTGACTTTCAGATCACCGCTTCCCCCTTCCCATTACAGCTGAGTGAAAGCAACGAAAATGCAGCGCAAAATTTCAAATCTGAAATTGGCTTTGACTGCGTCAGTCGCTACCGCTGCCACTGCCACTCTGCCATTGCAACTGCCGTTGGCTGACATTGCTGCAAAGCTTTTGCATTCAATTTTCGTTTCAAGTTGACAAATTGACGTTCAAAATTGTTTGCGCAGCTTTTTGTTACAGTTTCAGTTTCCGCTTTCCTCTCTCTTCTCCTCATTCCACACACACATACTCACATACATATGAAGTTGCTTTTGTCAGTTCTCGTTGCTCATTATTTTTATGATCTTTTCAATGTATTTACTTACGTCCTTTCGCTACCTTAAAATATATGTGTATGTGTACGTTCCATGCGTATTGCGTATGCATATGTGTATGCCTGTGTGTGTGAGCAAGTTGGAATTGCAATCAAATACATTGAGCTAGAAAAGTTACTGGACAGAAAGAATTATCGTTTCTGTTTATATACATACAATGGCTTCATTCTGATTATGAATTAAATTAAATTTTAGTTCACATATTACACTTTTTTCAGCACACTTGCAAAAATATGCACATATGTAGGATTATACAAATATATGTAGACACATATAATTCAATACACATATGTATTTTTATGTGCATAAGTGTTCACCCAAATATGTATTATAAAGATTATAATGACACAAACATTTTTTTATAAAGTTTTCCTCTTCCTAAAATCCTAGCTGTTGCATTAACTCGATCACTTAAGCTGTTTGTTTATTCTTCAATTCCATTACTTAAGCGCCATTTGGGAAATCAGATACAAAACACTTTGTATTGCTCGCTAATACATATAAAAGCCCAGCGCTGAATGCATAATGCTGTCACTCACTGTGCATAATAGAATGGAGCTGCTGCTGCTTCCCGTTGCTGTTGCTGTTATTGCTGTGTTGTCATTGCCAACTAAATTGCATTGAGCTGTCACATTAGAGAGAAGCAACTCGATATGCTAGTTTCCCGTTCTATACCTCCCACCCATCTCTCTCTTGCATTTGCTTACACTCTCTATCTCTCTCCTTGCGGGGCACTTTATAACCGAGCTGAACAGTTTTTATCAATCAACTTTGGAGGTGTTGTTGTCGTCGCCGTCGCCGCTTTGTCGTGCTTCGTCTTCTTCTTCTTGCTGTTGTTGCTTGCACTTTAGTAGAAATTGCTGTTGACGTTGAGACTATATGGAATACACAATTTTTTCTTACATTTTATTTTTATTCAATTTCAACGACGTCGACGTCGACGTCAATATAATCATCATCACTGCTTTTGCGTTTGTTGCTGTTGCTGTCGTTGTTGTTGCTGCTGTTGATTTCAATTATGCTAGTCTATCGCTTATCGTTTATCGGCGAGTGCGATTGTTTGGCCTGTCGGATAAGCCACGAGCAGCTGTCGCCTCGTTTAAAGTGCACTTCCTTATGCCTTCTCTCCCACTCTTAATCATTTTCTGCCTCTATCTCTCTTCTCACTTCAAGTGGGCAGCAGTAAGGCAATTGCAAATTCAACACTCACAAAAAAACTTGGCGCCAAGAAAATTGAAGAAAAATAGATATCGATATATTTTGAGATTATCGATGCAGCGCAAACCTGTATAAATATTAGAAAAAATTTTCTCTAATATTTAGAAACTATATCTAAAAAATAGATAAAGTTTGGGGGGAATTTTTTTCAGAGTGTACAGTCGCTTGAGTGAACGTTTATTTATTTACTTATTTCGTTTGGTTTGTGCAACTGATGCGTATCTGTTGCAGTTGTTGTAGTTGCTGCTAACGGGAAGTCGCCGTTGAGTGCGCCCCAAAGGAAGTGCATTCGAATGAATGCACATCAGATAAATATAATACACATAATACCCATGCCCGACCCCGATAACGATACCCGTTTCGCAAAAGCCACTTGAGCTCTACTTAGTTAATTAGCTACCTTTTTTTTTTGTATTATTTGTATTTGTTTGCATTGATTAGCCGTTCTGAAGGTTGCCTGCCCCAAAGCAAACACCAATGATCTGCAATTTCCGCATCGCAATGTTGCATCTGCTAACAGAACCGTTAGTGAAGCTTTTTGCCGTTATCAAGCTTAAATTCCCATCCATGATTTTATAATAGATGAAAGAAGTACTTCTAATGTTTTTATAGACTGTTAACTAAATAATATCAAGTTAAACTTAACAAATATTTAATATTTAGGTGGTTTCAATTGGGGATTAACTCCAATGCAGATAGAAATGAAGCAACAACATGGGAAACATAGGGATAAGTATCTTGGGGTATTTGGGGCTGGTGTGGGCTTAGTGTGTAATTAAATCTGTTTTATGCTCAAACCTCAGGGTCATATATTTGCAACGATTTGACCCTTTTTGCCTCGTTTAGCCGCATTTGATAAACTTAGATTATCAGCAAACCGAGAAGAGCTCGCAAGCAAATGCTTGCAACAGGAGAGAATGATGGGGCAAGTGGGGGATTGAGGCATAAGCTGAAACATGGCCGATTAAGACATTTTGCGGTCATCTTCGTGTATAAACCAAGCTGTGAGAGGGTGGGATTACGGTTCGAGTGGGGGCGGGCTGCATATAATTATGTCCGAGGCTTCTCAGGCGGCTCATTCATCACGCTGCCCCCAAAACGGGAAAGCCCGAAAAGTATCTCAAAGATGTTTAGCACTTGGCCAGCAAAAGTGGGCGTGTGGGCAACAAGCGAACAAGACGAGTTATTTATGTGTTGGATAGCAGCGGCAACTATTAAAAGTAACTACTTAGCAAACACTGAACAACAACAACAACAACAACAACAACTACAACAAACCACCCATAACTCCCCCAAAAGGAAAGTTTTTCGGCAAAGTGCCATTTAGTTAAACATTTTGACACATGATAAATGAGTCGTTGCAGAAGCCGACAGCCATTCCATTAGGTCAGACATACATATGTTTGACTACCCAAACCCCCCTCCCCCCATCTCTGATCTGGTCCTTTTTGGCAATTAAAGTGGCATGAATGTCGGCGCTTCGGTAACCCATAAATAGTATCTATCAAGCAAGCGGCAAGCAGCAGTAACATGTAAATTTGTTGCCATTCCGGACATCCGCACAGCAGCCCCACTGCGTATGCGGAGCAAACTCATTAAATAGAAAGCATTTATTGCGTATCCAGATTGTTATAGATGTGCACACATATATATATATATATATATATATATTTATATTCGCAACTGTATACAAATAGATGCATAATATAAACATATATAACTATAGACTTATATAGCTGCAGATGGAGTCCTCGAGGCCGGTAATAGAATGTCAAGAGCAGCTGGCACGACGGGAGCTGGCAGGGCGGGATGAATGAGTGAGTGAATGAATGAATGAGTCTGTGAATGAATGAATGAATGAGTCTGTGAATGAATGAATGAATGAGCGCACAAGCGAATGAATGCATTTAATGGTATCAGCAGTTCAAGTTTGAAGCAGCCCAAAAAGGAACGTCGCAAGAGTCAACAGTCTTAATCATTTAAGTCCTAATGATGGAGTTGTGTGCCACTCGAAATGGTGGCAGGAAGGATGCGTCTTTGGCTAATGAATAAGTTGCGCTCAACAACTCTGCTGCTGCTGCCTGTCCTTCTTTTTGTCACAGGACTTACTCACAGTTATAGTTGGGCAAGATGGCCCCAAGAACTGCACAAACTTTCATGGGTCCAATTGAATGACGAGTCGCATTACAATTCAGATCACAATCCATTAGCAGCAACATCAAAAGATACAAAACTTCATTTCAACTACTCCTGAGAACCCTTCTACTCGGTATTTTTGTTTTTTGTTTCAACTTTTGATTTAATTTAAAGTTTTAATTGCGTTTCACCCAAATCGATACTTCTGGGAATGTTAATTTTAAGTGGCAAAGTCACTATTAGTACACATTCCGGGAAATTGCCTTGATTTCCTGATGAAAAAATATCGACAATTAGGCAACTTATTATTCAAAAAGTATATATATATATATATATAGAAATTATGTCAAACTTTGTAAATGTTTCACTTTATCAGGTCAATTTTCCGCTCGAAGTTTTTTTTGTATTATTTTTGTTTTTTTTTGTTTTTTTTTTGTTTTTTTTTTGTGATTTGCATATCTGAAATGAAGTCTGCTTTCCAATTGATTGCGCATTGATGAACAGTTATTATGCTGGATACATTTGCCGTTAATTGAATGCGCTTCGAGTGTCAACTGCTGCTTACCCCGCCCGCCGCCCTTGTACCATAAAGTACATGCCTTGGGGTGGCGAGGCGTGTGGGGGCAATTGACGCGTCACTTTAGAGCAGCTCATGCCACGGCTCGGATATCATTATCGGTTCGCATATCGCGCACAAAACTTATTTGCCACGTCTCTCTCTCCCTCTCTCTCTCTCACTCTCTCTATCTCGCTATCTCTCTCTGTTCAGGCTAACCCTCAACGCTTATGCGTAATATTCTGGCTCCTGCTGCGTTTTATGCCTTTCGCATCCAGGAGCGGCTGCGGGTGAGGGAGTGAGGGGTTAAACCTACCCGGGCGCATAACACTTTTGCGTAATAAGTGTATTTACTTTTGGCGAGAGTGTTTCACGGTCTGTGCGTGTGTGTGCGAGTGTGTGTGCGTGTGTTGCATGTGTGTTGTGTTGTGTGAAAGGAATGAAAATGGCTTTCGTAATAATGGATTTCATTAAGACCAAGCAGGACAATGAAGGACGCTGCGTAGTTCTCACTCTCTCCCTCCCTCTCTCTCCCTCTCTAGCCGTCTCTCTCTCTCTCGCTCAGATGCTGTGTGTGTTTGTGGCTGCCAATTCAAAGTATGCCATGCGTAACAAATAAATTCATTAAGCGCAGCCAATGCCTCGTCCAAAACATTATCATCAACGCAACGGGGCGAGTGCTTTGAGGTACAGGCAGAGAGTCCACCGAGCCAGAGGTGAGAGGCAGCGGCAACTGTGTGGGGCAAGTACAACGTACAACGAGCAACTCGGCTGACTGAATGATAATAACAAAAGCCGTTCGGCTTGGCACGCGTAATTAAGTTGCATGTTCGAATGTGGTCCAAGTCCAAATGAAGTTTCCTGTTTTTTTTTTTCCACGCCGAGCAGCACCCGACAGCAGTACCCTCTGCAACTACCAACCGCGCCCCACCCCGCCTGTGCAGGACGTTATTCAAATGATATTTATGCCAGTTTTGCGCACGCTCAATGTTTACGATAATGGGTGTCTGGGATCGGTGTTGTGTTTGCTCCGTGACCGGGATTAACGTAAAATTGTCAAGTATGCATCTTTAGTGGCAACTGTGCCACATCTTCTGCTTCTTTCTCAGCAGCTGCTCTTCCGCTGCGGCATTTAATTAAAATGTATATGAGCCGTGTAGCTGCGAATACCCCATGCATGCCCAGTGACTAGTAGTGGTCTGTTGTCGGGTTTGGGCTGGGTTGCTGCTGTTCGACCGCAGAGCAAAAGTTACGAGCGCTTCATAAATTTCAAATTAATCAATGGGCTTATGGAATGTTGTCCTTGTCGTGCCTCAAATTGCATTTGTCTTGTTAGCCGAGAACGAGAACGACTCCAGAGGCTTACAGCCGAATTGAAAGTAATGCGTGCCCCGGGCCCCAAGTATTACATACATAAATTCCCATGGCATCCACTACTTCCTCATCGTCGTCATCATCCCGACCCACTTTTGATCTATGCTCCGGTTAGCGTTGCTGAATTAGCTGTTCATTTATGCGAATTATTCTTTGTTATTATATTATATTATTATATATATATCTTTTTATTATATATGTTAATTTTAGTTATCTAGGAAACCAGTTTAACATCTTAACCAAAAATTGTAGTTGTTGAGTCACAAAATGCCCAAAAAAAAGAAAAGAAAATAAGAAAGTTGTAGTCGAGAGAGCTCGCCTAAGAGTTATCTTGAGCCAATGATTATAGAGTGTTAGCTATATATAGAGATATATCTGTAGAGTCTTGGCTTATATTAAGTATGTAATAAAGTCAGTTAATCGATCATTTCAGCTATATACTTATATATACACTCTGAAGTCGGGAATTAATTAAGTCAATTAAGTCAACATTAATCGATTTCTTTTGTCTGTATTTTCCAACTTCATTAAACACTTTTTATCCATTTTCAATCGATTGATTCAAGCATTTTATCAGCTGAGATGCATATATAAAATTGACCAATTTACAGCTTGAACTATATAAATATATTTATCTGAGTTCTGCTCTCTCAAATCTTCAACTTGCGACTGTTAGAGCACATCAATATGTGGAACTTAGTTTAAGCGCTTCTTGCTTAATTCCAGACAACATTTTGCTTTATGTTTTTGCGAACTTTTATTTGCGTCATTATAGTTTGAACTTGAACTCTGAGCTGAGCTAGTCTTTCCCATGGAACTAACTTGGTTCCACATGCTCAATAATCAAATTTAAGGCCTTAACCGAAGAGGCCTTGGCTGATAAGGAGAAGTCAGCAAAGTCAATGACGTGGTTTCATTTCAGTGTCACTTGATAAGAGCCTCTCTCACAGCGTCCACTTTGGGGGCAACGATTAGATCTATAAATAAACGGACGTCTGTTGATGCAGATCAAGAATCTATATTTCTTTAACGGCTTTAATATGTTTGGCTTGTAAAATGAAAATTACATCATTTCCAAATTTTCCGATTTTTATTGTGCTTTTTATTTACTTGTGCTATTTTGAAGCAGCTTCACAAATGAAAACATAAAATTCCAAAATTTGTTTACGGTCTTGGGCACATTTTATGTGTTTGTGTTAAATATGAATTTGTTCTGGCCACACAAACAGATTGCGGCCCATTTGGCTGGCCAAATTAATTGGCCCGCTTTGGAGGATCCATTAGGGTACCAAAATGGGAATTTATTGCGCAGATTTGTGAGTGCTCCAAGAACACGTGTGCGACGGCCCGAAACAACAACAGCAGCAACAACAGCAACAACAACAGCAGCAACAACAGCAGCAGCAGCAACAACAGCAACAACAAGAACAACAACAGCAGCAGCAACAACAACAACTACAGCAACAACAGCAACAACAACAATGGGCGACTTAAAAGCCTCTCACAGCGCTGGCCAAGAGCAACAACAATGGCTCAATGGGTTAATTAGCCTTATCGCAGTTCCAGCCACGTTTCAGCTGGTCAACAACAATAAGTCAGCAAAGTGTTACAAATATCGCACTTAGAGTCCCAAACCCAAACCCAAAACTAAGTCGACCGACAAATACGGAAGACGAGCCGCTAATTAATCAAAGTAATAATAAAAAAAGAGAAGAAGAAGAAGAAGAAGAGGCATATTTGTTCATATTTCGTATGCGTATCCGTCAGATACGCAACACTCGGCTCAAATGGCCGGAAAAAAGACGCGGCCAAGACCGCTTGGCCAAGTACGTTCTCCACGGGAGAATGTGCGTGTCTTTCAAAACAGCAGCTCAAACAAAAAACAAAAAACAAAAACAAAATAAACAAAAAAAAAACCAAATAATAACTAAACAATTAAGTTTATGTAAGTTTGGGCCGTATCAGAGGCAAAGTAATGCCAATGCTGCCACTGGCCATAATCATAACTTACTGCAGAGGTCAAACACATAGGCATACAGTGAACACCTGCACAGTGGGACAAATGTTCAAGTTCTTTTGGCTCTCTATAATAAACTGCTTAGACTCGCTCTCTCGCTCTCTCTTTCTCTCTCTCTCTCACTTTCTCTCTCTATCTATCTCTCTCGCTCCCTCTCTCTCTTTCTCTCTCAATTTAAGTTTCGATTTAATATAAACAAATTAAATATATATATATATCTATATATATCTTGTACCACTGTGGCAGCATGATGTCCCCCTAATATACCAAAGTAAGTTCAAATATGTCCGTCTAGTCAGCTTGACTAAGAGATACCCTGTAACCAACTGTTAAATACAAAGTTGCCTTTTTTTCCATTTATTTTCTTTATTTCAAATAAAATATGAAATTATATAGAAATTATGCAAATATCCGATCTGTGTATATCAAATGTTAATTGTAAGACTTTATTTTTACAGTTGTATTTTGCTATCTATCGTTAATCGATTTGTATCGATGATATTTGCAGGAACTTAACTTTTGCTTCTTCAAATTTGAAGTTTTTTGCTTTTTTTGTTGCCTGTTACAAAGCTTTGCACAATTTCAATATGCCCCTTTTTGACTGCGCTTAGGGTATGCACAAAGGCCACATACGCTGCCTATGCGTGATTATTTTGCGCCTCGCAAGCGAGGAAAAATGTTAATTAAATGATATTCCCAACCAAAAAAAAAAAAAAAGAAAAAAGTAAAAAGAAAACAAAAGAAAAACAAAATGAATAAAAAACCCTCAAATGTGGCCAGTGGCCAGTGGTTAGTGGTTAGTGGTTTAGTGTCCGGTGGTTGCCGGAAAGGTGCCTCAAATTATGCATTACCAATGGCATTTTTGCCGGCCCACGCATATATTAGCGCTCAGATAGCGATCGGCGGCATTTCTGGCCACCGCTGCCGGGGTGGGTCACATGTTTTTGCATATCGGCCGGCTTTGTAACGGTTACAACAACGACCAAAATGTCGGCTGAGTGACTGACTGACAGCGGCTCGAATAGGCCCAACTCACGCACAGCTCAAAAGCTGACCAGGCCAGACCAGGCCAGACCAGAGCAGAGCAGAGCAGAGCAGACCTGTGGCCTAAGCAGCAGGTGATGGACTTCGCCGCGGAGCTGGGCCATTATTTATTGTTGTTGTTGTTGTTGGAATTTTCTTTGGCAGCCGCTTGCTTCACACGTCAACGCACCAAAAGCCGAAAATTAGTTAACATATTTTCATTCTTTTGTCATAAATATTTGCATTTACCCTGCACCTGCCACACCGAGCGCCGAGTCCATGGCCAATGCCAACTGGCCAACAACCCTTGTGTTGATCATTAAGCATGGGATCAGAGTAGGTATATATATGTATATATATATCCATTACTGCAAATTGATTGATTGACGTCTCATTAATGAGTTCCCCCAGTTTGTCTCGACATTCATCTTAATGGATGTGTTTATTGGAGATCACGCACTTTGATGCCAGAGCGGAAGTCGCTTAATTATCGCATTTTGTGTGGGGCGCTGCTTGATGAAAACAAATTATTAATTATCGCCTTAATTGAAACATTGAAAATCCAATATATCACTTTGAAATCCAATTAAACGTTCCTCAACACAGGCCAAATAAAGAAAGTTTCATTTAAATTTAAATCGCTTTTGTCTCGCTCCATTTGAGCCACATTTCAAAACTGAAACTTGACTTGAAGTAATTTACTAATTGTTTCGGCTTAGATATAAATTATAAATTTAAGCGAATTTAATTTCATTCGAGGAGGCTACAAATTAATAATTAAACTGGCCAATTTACACTTTTCAAATATTTGCGATTGTGAAGCCAAAACTGTCCACGCGTAGGAAGACACACAATACGGCTACAAATCTGGGATGAAGAAAGACTGATGCGGGAACGGAGCTGGGCAGAGACACCAGGACTCCGACAAGCCAGAAGTCTCCTATGTGGCTATAATCAAAAGCGATTTAAGCAAGGGACATCCATGGGGAAGAATAGACTCAGGATACTCACAGGTCTATTGACAGGACACTGTAGACTGAGAAGTCACCTAACCAAATGAGGTATTTACAGCAGCAACATGTGCAGGTTCTGCGGACACGAGGAGGAATCCTCGACGCACATCCTAACAGAATGCGTCGCCTTAACCAAGAAAAGATGCAGCATCCTCGGGCAGCATGTCATGAGGCCCCAGGACATAGAAACCCTCAACCCAACAAAGATTCTAGCATTCGTGCATGAGACCTTCGTGAGACCTTATAGGTCGCAGTGCTAACTATCCCCAATTATAATAATAATAATAACTGTATAAATAATTGATAACACATAAAATATTAATATTATTTTGCATATTTATTTAATTTGATTTTATTTTATTTTTTTATTTTTAATTTGATTTTATTTTATTTTCTAATTTTTTATTTGATTTTATTTTTTTTATTGAATGTAGGGTATTTAATTAGTTGGTCTGCTTGGCTAAAATATATCAGTAACAGCAAAGTTTTTCTGCCTTTTTTTCGGGAGTGTTGGATTGAGTGAGGCGGAAGTGCGAGGAGGGATGGGGCCTGGGTGGCTGGAGAGGGGGGGGAACGTCCAATAATCCACATTTGCTGCAAGCTTTTCAACTTCTGGCTAAGTTGACGCGCCTCACGCTGGGGTGTTTGTGTGTGTGTGAGTGTGTGTGTGTGTGTGTGTGAAGGGCCTTTTGTAGTTGTTGCTGCTTTTGGTTGTGGCATTTTCAATTGTTGCTAATGAGTGCCACAAATTAATTAGGTTACTTCGTTACGCTGACGCTGACGTTATTATATGCTGCCCAAACTTGTGGAGAGTGGAGGTGTGTGTGTGTGTGTGCGTGTGCGTGTGTGTGTGCGGGGCATTGTTAAGTTGTTGTTGGCTGATGTTAAATAGTGATAGTTGCTGCAAATTAGCATAAATTTCTCTTGCTTTTGCCACGGAAAATTGAGCAATTTTCCAACCATTTTTCGTTGTCGTTGTTTGGTGGAAAACGCACAGCGACTGAATTATGAATAACAAAATCTCTTATCTGGCCAACGTTAACGTTGACGTTAACGTTCGCCGATGTGCGGCCCATTCTCTGTTCAACAACCGCACACACACACACACTCACACACACACACTCGCACACCATCCTCTGCATCAGCGATCTTATCATTGTACAGTGGGATGACATGCAGGAAAAATATTACCAGATTTGTGTGCGCACTTTAATCTGTTGAAGGCGTGCCCACAGCGACTGATTGGGGGTGTGGGTGGGGGGGGAAATTAATTTCATTTGTTGGGGGGTGGACACCGAATGTGGTGCCTATTGCCTGGCGAGATGATTCAGCACAACAAAGCAGCTTAGCAGTCGCCTGAAAATGAAATTGAAAAATAAAAACAGCTTAAACAGATTTTTGCAATATAATAAAAATAAATACACACACATATATATATATATATATGTGTGTGTGTGTAACTGAAAGCCAGATTTGTTGGAGTTTCAATGTTGCAAGCAGTTGGCGAATCAAGTGCGCTCGACTTGGGCATACCCTGCACTTAGCTCCAAAGTAAGCATAATAATTTGAATTTTTCCCCATTTTCGAAATATATCAAATCTGTTACAAATCGAGGATATATATATAGTATATATATATATAGTTTGTTAGGCCTAGTAATAAGGGGACAAAAATCTTAGATAGTTTATGTTCAGCATTAAATATTGATGGCAAATATATATATTTTGGGTGTTCATGCTGCTTATCTACTTGCAACAAGTTTACACAAAGGGAATGCCAAATTGGGTGAGCTGAATTGATATCTATATATAGAAGTTGTGTCTATATACATTAAATATGATATGTATGTGACAGCAGAGAGGGCCCATAATCGAAATGTTGCACTTAATGGGAACTGGGACACGTGCATGCCACCAACAATGTGCTTATCGGGCGATGAAGTCAGGCACAGCCCCCGGCGATAAGTGGCAATTGTGAGTTTACAGTTTAAGATTGTGAGCAAAGGTTAAATGTCATGACTACTGTCGGAAGTGCAGGGGAGCTTATTTTTACACATATATGTGTACAGTCGGGGCAAATAGTGGGGATTATTAGGGTTTAGGCTGGAATACAAACACACACCCAAGGGCACACACACACCCACCCACACACCCACACACACACACACGTGCACAATTAAATTTTCATAAAGGATACACGTAAGCAGCTTATATGCCTATATGCCACATCACAAAAGTAAGCATGGCAAACGTAAGGGAGAATGGAAGTAGGCTTTGAGGGGGAGTCGCTTGGTTTGCGGTTTAATGGCAGTTTCTTGGCAGTACTTGTAAGCGTCTATTATGAGGAGAAAAGAAACGCTAATGAGTAAATCAAGTGCACATGTGGGGGCCATTCAACTGGAAGCCAGCGATGCCATCCTATCCACCAAATCCACCGAATCCACAACGCATCCACAAATCCTTTGAGCAGGCATCCTTTGAAGCAGCGCCAGATGGCGTGTTGAAGCATAAATAAGCAGCGAACCTCAGCAGCTCCTCGCTGCTTTTAATAGCTAAATTATGTAATCATGATGTGTGATACACTAACACACACACACACACACACCAACACACACACACACACAGCTGGCCTCGTTCCATGTTCGTGTTGTGGCATTTATGCAAATCCTGGTGTCGCTTCTTGTGAGAAACTTTTACTTGGCAAGCAGCCCCTATCTATGCCTGCAACACCTCCTCAACCATGCCGCTTGCCCCTTTTTAATTTGAAATTTTTCATAATGAGCAACGGCAGCGTGGTAAGTGGAGGGGGGGGGGGGTGTGGGGAGTGGGGCATGCTCGGTTGCTTTGACGTTGCCATAGTGTGAAGATTAAATTCTACTAATTAGAGACGTCGAGTGGAATGTTCGCGCTTTTCTCTCTCTGTATGTGTGTGTGTGTGTGTGTAGTGCTTGTGTGTGTGTGTAGTGGGGGGCGTGGCAGCTGTGGAATTGAGTGGCAGTTACTTGTGTGGGCGCCTGATTGGGCATTGGCAAACAAAATGGCGTTGAACTCGGAAGGCAGTCAAAGACCCCGGCTAATCCCCGCCTCACGCCCTTATGCTCGGGCGCCCTTATTGATATGCCGAGCATAAATAGTACGTATACCCTCCCCCCCACCCAAAAAAAAAAACAATAAACAACTTGAACTACTCTAATCAGATAATAGAGTCGCATGAAGACTGGAGCGAAAATCTCAATTTGCATATATTTCTGGCCTACTTTTTGTATGTTCTTGAACTAAGACAGACTTATAAATATGGAATAACTATGGACTTGTACAAATATACTCAAAATACTATAGAGATATATATGAAATCGGAATCGAGCTAAGATAAGAACAAAAAACATGCAACAGTGGAGGCATAAGCCAATACTTTGTGGCATACTAAAAGACTACAGGGTATACCCCCGATAGTCGCATATGGCTCATCACTTATGCATTCCGAAAATAAACTGGCACATGTAGCAGCTTCTCAATATTTAATTATGTAAAAGTCACAGTTTTGAGCAGTGTACCAGCTGACAACGTCAAGTGCTAAAGTAATTAATTATTTTCGGGTTTGTTACACTTGGCGCGTGTCATAAATGTGAAAATAATTAAAAATGGATTAAACAGTTTTTTGTTTGGTGTTTTTTGTTATCCATTTTTGGTATTCATATTTGTTGCTGTTGTTGTTGTTGTGCCACATGCCACTCATTGTGCCCCTGCCATTGGGGAATTAAAGCCAAAAAAGTGGCAACTTTTTGGACACGAACTTTTACAAACTTTTTTCGCTGTTTGTTTTAATTTTAAAATCGGATGAAACAAACCGACTCGACTTGCCCCCAATTAATTTGCTAATTTGCGTGTGCAGCTTAATGTCTGATTTAAAAAAAAATTATATTCAAAAATTGTTATGTAACTTTTGAAAAATCAGCACTTTAAGTTAGATTAAAAATTGGGTTTTTTTTCAATCTTCTTGGGTTAACAGTGAAAACTTGTTTGAAGAAACTTTGTTGCGAATTTTTGGTTTGATAACATTTCCAAATATATGTATATTTTTTTAAAGTGTATCATTTACTCTGGCACAACTTCAGCATACCCTGTTTTACACATTTTTAATGGGTATAGTCCAAAATAGATGCCACATTTTGTTGCCTTTTTTGTTCGTTGATAATTTAATTAACAAACGACTTTAAGCGGATGGCGAAGAAGGTCGCTGGGACGTGGCGTGGCTGCTAAATCAATTACGCAATAAAAGGGCTGACAAGTTGCCACAAAAGCGGCTGCACGGGGCAGTCACTGGCTGCACACGTATCTAAGTGAAGTTGTCACACAGAAAACAAGCAAAAAAATGAGTAAATTATATTTGAAAGCAGGAAAAACGCAGAAAATGCGTTTTTAATTTTCAACAACTGGCAGCTTAAGACCAAAGGCGTGGCAGGGCGGGGGTCGGTGTATGCTGAGCACAAGGAGCGTCTAAGGAGGGCGCGGGTGGGGAGTGGGTGGGGATTACAAGTCACTTGTGCTCTCGGTTAGCTGAGCTGGCCGGGGCTGACGGGATGCCATCATTCACTTTGATGTTTTACTTGAGCCACCTTCCTTTCTCTCTACCCACTCGCTCTCCCTCTCCCTCTCTCTCTCTCTCTCTCTGTCTCTCTCTCTCTGTCTGTCTCTTTATTTTTGCTTTTGCCTGCTGATTTACCCTGAAATCATACTTAAAGTGCCTGCGAGGCCCACTCTTAGCCACCCACTGGCTGCTGCTGCTGTTGCTGCTGCTGCCACATGCGGCAACTGCATCATGCTGCTGGCTCATAAAAAGTAATGACAGCAAAAATTTCACTCGTCTGCTCTCCCCGTCTCTCTCTCTCTCTCTCTCTCTACCTCTCTGTCCCGCTTGCTCGCTCGATAATGACGAATGACGCTGAGGCTGGGCACGAGTTTGATGATGACGTCCAGAATGGAAACGCACGAGTGCAAAAAGTAGCTGAAGTAGTCACGAAGCGGAAGAAGAAGAAACCTGCTACACTGCGCCAAATTCGTGATCACATTCGAGTCATCAGTATATAGTATATATGAGTATATGAGTATATATATACACATGATCTTCTGCTTGATCTCAGAGTCTACAAGAGCTACAGACTTTAAATCTTTAATCTAAATGCAGTGGATGATTTTTTCCGGTGTATGCATTGAACATCTTCAAATGTTGTGGCACCCTCAACAGTGCTTTGAGCTTACCACAGCATCCAGTTGGCCCACTGTGTTTCCTGCCACAGCAGCAAGAGGAAGCAATTATGAAAGCGGCTGGCTAACAGCACATTCAACTCCTGCCACAGCCTCAGCGCCAACTTCAGCTGCAACTTCAGTTGCAGCTCCAATCTGCAGCCATCGGCTGCCAGCTGAAATCTGAAATGGAGTTTGCAGCTAAATGTTTTGGTCTTTTTTTTTAATGTTTTTTTGTTGTTGCTGGCCACGCCCACAACGCCCGCTGCTCGTCGCTTGCAGCGCGTGTCGCTTATAAGATAAAGATAATAGAAAAGTTGAATTTATAGCAAAACACTTTTCAATCATGCAACCAAAACGTGTGCCACACAAAACCCATAACACAAACCGTGGCAACTGAGTCGGGAGTCGCCAGTTGGCAGTTGGCAGTTGGGAGTCGGTTGTCGGGTTGGGAGGATGTTGGTAGGGATGTGGACCCTTCTGGTTGCTGAGAGCACCAAATCATTTCCGCAACACTTGCTCATTCACTTTGTTGCCATTGCTGTTGTTGTTGTTGCTGTTGTCTCTCAGCAGCGAAAATCTAAATACCTCCACTGGCAAATACCGACTCACAGATACCCTTTCTTGTATTAATTTTGTGTGTGATAAATATATATAGCAATGTTTGTCAGTCTATCCAAGAAAGTAAGCGATTCTTAAGCAGAAATTTCAAATTGGAAAACCAATTTCGATTTTTTGAGCAATTTATTTGAAATTTGTTTCTCAGAGTATGCCGATTTTTGAAGAAAGATGTTTGCCTGAAAATGTATAGTTTGAAAAGGAAACTGGATTTTAAGAATCCCTGTATAAGTTATCCAAGTTATCCAAGTTATCCACAGTTATCCAAGTTATCCACAGATTGGATGAATGAGATTACTAAGTTTAGCTCTAAGAAAATATATATTTTCCTTGAGTTAAGACTAATCTTCTTAAAGTAAACGAATTTTGAAGAATGATGATTGTCTTAATGTGTAAAGTTTGAAAAGGAAACTGGGCTTTAAGAATCCCAGTGTAAGTTATCCAAGTTATCCAAGTTATCCAAGTTATCCACAGATTGGATGACGGAGATTACTAAGTTTAGCTCTAAGAAAATATATCTTTTGCATGAGTTAAGCCTAATCTGATTAAATATTTAATAAGTTTATTCTAGATAGAAACGATTTCAAAATCAAAATAATGTCTCAAAAGATATAGTTTGTCAAGGAAACTGGATTTTAGCAATACGAATGTAAGTTAACCAAGCAATTGATTCTTAAAGTGTGCCACAAAATGAATGGAGGTGAAATCTCAGCTTAAATTAATATATATATATATATATATATTAAGCCAAATCTGATTAAATTGTCGAAGAATGTCTGAGATGAAACTTGAACTTGAAATTGGGTTGCGGACGAAGTGCAAGCGATTCTAGGTCTAGTTTTGACAACTGCCACTTTTGGGGTAGCTAAAAGAACTCTTTTTACAGGGTATGCGAGTAACTGTAACTAGCAGAAAAACATCTGGCAACGGATATGCCCGGCCATCCGGTGTGGGGTGCAGCTCGTTCGCTAATCCTCCATTTGCTCATTCAGTGGCTGCCACCCAGCTGTATCTTGTAGATAAACTTGTGCGACCCACACAACGGCCCCAGGGGCATCTAACTGACTATTCATGCGTTTCAAATTTGCAATACACCCCCAAAAGAAAATGGCTTAGATGAAAAAAAAGGAAAAAGGCAAAAGATGATGAAAAGCGCCGCCCATTACATTTTACGTTAAGGCTGTGGCAAAACAAGTTTTCCTTTTACATATTTTGCTGCTTTTCTTGTTCTATGCTTGTTATCTTCACGGCAGATTGAAGGCAACTCGTTGCAACTCGTGCCCCCGAGGCAGCACCTGTTCTAACCTTAGCTCTCGAATGTGCATATGTGTCCCTAGATAATGTTTTTCCTGCTGCTACGCTGCTCTTAACTTGATCAAACGTTGTTGCAACAACTTTTCCGAGCAAATTCCTAAGTCAATTTCACTTCGATGTGTTGCTCAACTTAAGCCTCTTGTTAGCTTAACGATGCGACTAACTGCCAGTTAAACTAACTTCTTATAGAAGTATAGAATAGAATATAGAAATATATATTTTCCGATTTTTAATCGAAGAATTTTTGCGTTTTTTATTCACTGCTAATCATATCCATTTCAGCTCAAAAGTATTTCTAATTGAAGCCAAGTAAGAATCGACAATTAACTGAATGATTAGCTTAAGGCTAACTTTGTTGGACAGTGTAGTATTTGGAGTTTCGAGAGTGGAGCTAAGCTGGGATTATATTTTGATGTTGCAAGTGCTTTGAAGGATTAGCCAAGTAATTTGTTTGTCTAGCTATTTGCTCAGTCTAGCTAAGCTGGCCAATAAGCACAACTTGTGGCACCACTGGGAATTTCACTGTGTGTGTGTGTGTGTGTGTGTTGTGTATCTGGGGAGAGCCCAAAACAACGCAAAAGTTTCTGACACCAGCAACTACAGCAAGTTGGAACCACTTGCTTACAACATGTGGTGGCATGAAGAGCAGGCAGCTTGAAAGGCACTTGCAAATTATACGTAATATGCTCTTTGTTCTGGTATTCATACACTTTGTTAACCCCCCCCCCCCTAACACCCACCCCACCCCCCACTCTCCCGCCACAATGTCGTCTATGTCATCCTTGTCATTTGTGTCCTGGTCGTTCTGGTTTTAGTCGTCGTCTTGGTGGCGTCGTCAAAGTGCCAAAGTTTTTCATTGTAATAAATATTTTAATTTTGAACTTGAGCAATTAACCCAAGAACGCATGTGGAAATAGTAGGCGAGATGAGGTGGAGGGGGGGAAGGCACACAGAATGCTGTCATGGCAAATTTTGCAGGAGGAGGGAGTGGTGAGGGGCAAGCTGCCACAGTAGCTGGCTGCTGTGGCACCCATTAGAATGCTGCGCCTGAACCCACATGAACACCCCGAGGAGCAATGTATATGAGCATTATGAACTTAAGCCGTTCCCAAAACAACAGCAACAACAACAGCTGAAACAACAGGAGGAATAACAATAACATTAAGATCCTTAGACACATGCCAAGTGGTTAAGTCGCCAAGAAATGTTGCTTGCCCCAAAACAGAACTTTTCTGTTGCGACGCATTTAAATGATTTTGCATAATTCAATTTGAAGGATTCTTGGGATTGAGCAGCAGCAGCCGCAAAAAAAGGAAAACTTCAGCGTCGACGTTGCCAAACTTTTTTCACGTAGAGCTGTGGAGGGGGGTGGGGGGAGTTGCCTCTATATATTTTCTTCAATTGCGCACAATTAATCCTTTTTATGAGCGCTTCCCGGCGCTTTTATGTATTGTTTTTTTATGGCATTATTATTATTATTTTTTCTCCGGTTTTTCGCTGTTCCGTGCGCGATCCACGGTGATTTCTCCAGGTAAGCGGGTTCGGCTCTAGGGTGTTTCATCAGCTGGAAATGCGCTCACACAAAGGCCTTAATTATGAAAGTCAACAAACCAGGGAGCAGCGGGCTTGATGAGGGAAGCGGTGAGCGGATTGAGCCCACCCCATGCACAGATCTACCACCGACTTATTGTCATCGGCGACTGCCTGAAAATCCGAGTACAAAAAGCAAAAATAATAAATAAAAAAAAAGAGAAAAGAAAGCAACTCGCATGTAATTAAAATAAAATCCCTTTTACGACTGAATACGGCAAAGATTTTTACGGCTATTTGTTGAATACGTGCGCAGACCCGCAGAACCTGCCGGAAAAAACAACAACAACAATAAACCGGAAGCCCAACAAAATGTGATACATTTTTATATCAATTTTTGCGTTGCGCCTAATTTTTTTTTTTTTAAATTTGCTTTTTTTTTTAATTTTTGGTCAACCCAAACAAAAACAAAGAGAAAAAGAAAAAGAAAATAAATAGATAAAAGGCGTAAAAGTCTGCACTTAAAAGTGAATGAAAGTTGGACGAACCCAGCAGCAAAAGATCTCTCAAATTGAATGTTCAAGTTCAAGCATGAGCTGAGACATTGATGACAGCTCAATCAGAAAAAAGAATTTAAGTTTGTAATTAATTTAATTAACATTACATAATTTAAATATATATATATATATATGTATATATATTAAAATGATATCTATGTAAATGTTCTTATGATTGCAAATCAGCTATTAACTTATTTTTATGCAGCATTTTAACAGTCCCAAAAGTACTTCATTTCTCTTATATTAATATTATGAAAATTAGAAAAATTGAATTAAAAATTTAATCAAAAATATATAATATACCAAAAAATAAAAAATATAAAAAAATTGTTCTTGACGCCCTGATTGACATCGTCGGTGAGCTCTCGCCAAACGGTGATGCCCAGTTTGCGCTTCAGATCGGAGGCAAGGCGCGTCTTGGAGGCCAGCACGGTGCGCAACGTATTGATTTCTTCCTCAACACTCGGCGGCAATCTCTGCAGATGCCACAGAAGCTGTTGGAGATGTGGGCTCCGACAAGTGGGCGCTATTATGATCCTCCATGGCTGTCCAACTTCGACAATTCATTTTTGTTGTTAAAAAGAATTTCTTTGCAAGAAGAAGCACGGAAAAGGTAGCTGTGCTTCCTGATTTAATATGCGATTCAGATTGTGTAAGCTTACACCAAGAAAAAATTATATGCTCTATTGGAACTATCATAATTAATATCTGATCAGCATTAAAACCATTTGCATATCCATCTTAATTAATTTATTAATTCTACTTAATATTTGTTCTACTTATTGAGTGCACAAATTAAGTTTTTGTCAACTTTATTACGCCCAAAAAATAAGTGCTTATAGCAGTTCTAGACTCTTATTAAGTAGTGGCAAGGCAGTATGCCTACCTAAGCCTGGCTTTAAACTTCTTGCACAGCTGAAGTGTGAATGATAACTGCCGCAGCGACCATTTGCTGTCGTGTAGATCTATCTGTAGAGTTTGCACTGCTGCCATTGCCAGTTTTAATTATTGGACACTTTTATTGCAGTCCGCGATTGCAGATAATGCCCGGGAATTGTGGACTCGCACCCAGACCCAGACCCGTACCCGTACCCCTACCCGTACTCGTACCCAACTGCCGGGTCAATGTCAATATCATTGTCACAAAAAGACCCCCCGCTCGCCAACCACCTCCCCGACAACCCAATTTACGTCTCGTTGTCAGCTCCTGGTTAACCCATTCCACTGGCGTGTTGTCATCGGCATCAGCTGGCGATTAACTTTGCAATGCAACCCTTTTTCGCACATTTCGCGCCGAGGGCGATATGCTAATGATGGGCCATGCCCAGCTTCCATGGATATGCGCAGCATTTGATGTGCCTGCCCAGCATTTGATAGCCCGCGGGCCAACGTTGTACACTTTCTCTGTGTGTGTGTGTGTGTGTTTGTGTGTGTTTGTGTGTGTGTTTGTGTGTGTGTGTTTGTGTGTGTGTGTGTTTGTGTTTTGGCATTTGCCTTTGCTTTTATTATTTTCAAGTTTAATTAACTTTTGCCTTGCGCGAATAAATTTGCTGCCTTTTGCCAGTGGCGACTCCCCAATTCCTACGCCTCCCCCGCTCCTATTCCCCCCACCTGACTGACCAAGTGGGGCACAGGAGCTGTTAGCTGGTGGCTGGCCGAAAATTTGATACGTTGCCATTGTCATAAAGGCAACGAGATGGATGTGCCACAGCCACAGCTGAAAGTTTAGCCATTAGCCAATTTCTGGCAGCTTGATGAATCTCCAGTCTCAGTTACAGCCACGTTATTTGAGGTTGCCTCGCATCAGGTCAGCATCAGTTAACATTCTACCCACAGACTGCGATATGAAAGTTGTTCATCCTTCGATTAAAGACAATATTATTGTCGCTCAAGACTTCAGAATGCCCTGTAGGAAAACTATGAAAAACTATTTTTGTCAGCTTATTAATCAGTTATTATTATAATTGGGGATAGTTAGCACTGCGACCTATAAGGTCTATTGTGCCCCCTTACTGCGCCCACAGCTCTTCCGTCAATCCCAACTCCTGCACGAATGCTGGCATCTTTGTTGGGTTGAGGTTTCTATGCCCTCGGGCCTCCTGGTTAAGGCGACGCATTCTGTTAGGATGTGCGTCGAGGATTCCTCCTCGTGTCCGCAGAACCTGCACATGTTGCTGCTGTAAATACCTAATTTGGTTAGGTGACTTCTCAGTCTACAGTGTCCTGTCAATAGACCTGTGAGTATTCTGAGTCTATTCTTCCCCATGGCTATCACTTGCTTAAATCGCTTTTGATTATAGCCACCTAGGAGACTTCTGGCTTGTCGGAGTCCTGGTGTCTCTGCCCAGCTCCGTTCTCGCATCAATCTGTCTTCATCCCTGATATATAGCCGTATTGTGTGTCTTCCTACGCCACAATACGGTTCAGGGCCTATCATGGGCCTCTCTGCCCCATTTTTGCTTGCTTGTCAGCTTCTTCGTTCCCCGCTATGTCCCTGTGACCCGGAACCCATCTTAGGGTGAGCCTATTATGTTTTCCGAGTTGGTCAAGTTTGGATCTTACTTCGTAGACTACTTTGGATATATATAAATTATATCTCAAAATCCAAATATTGTTATTAGTTTTTTTTAAGTATTTTCCTTATTGCAATTTGTATAATAAAAGGCAGAACTACCCCAGCCTAGCAGTGACTATAGGGTATCATTCCCCCGACAAGTGCTTACGTAATTTCGCACACTCCATGTGTGTGACATAATATACAGAATACTGTGCACAGATGTGCTCATAATAATGCCAACAACATGCCACAAATGCGAAACAGAGTCTGCTGCCTGCCACTCTTTGTTCTCCGACTCTGCTCCGACTGCCAGTTCATCTGTCAATTAGATTTGAATGTATTGCGATTGTACTTCAAGTTATGCGCAATTACTTTACAACTTCAACAGGAGACTTGAGAGACATTGTGGCGTTCTGGTTGCTGCCTCTGTCTCTGCCACTGACCCTCTCCCCGTCCCCGGCAACCCCTGACTGACGCAGACAGCAATTACAAAGAAGAAACAGAAAAAAACAATCGAAATTTGATCTTGAATTTGATCTTGAGGAATAAAAAGGGAAACATGATGATATAATAACTTTTTGGAATCTTAGATTGCCTTACACATATTTCACACATATTATGTTAATTTGCTATATCTGACAGATCTGTCGAAATGTAGAAATGGCCATCATTTTTGGTCAGCTTCAAAATTGGGTTTTTCAGTTTTTGTTAGAAGTAAATTTATGGTTTTTAGCCGTGGGCTCTTTTTGTTGTTGTTGTTGTTGTTGTTGTATCTTCTGTGCCCCCGGTTCGCCCCTTAGCACCGCCCCTGCCACTGCTGATCTGGGCTGTCTGCTGCTCTCGAGATTTATGTCTGCCGCAGTCTTTAAGTCCAGCTAACAAACAAGTATTCAAGCATTGTCTGCCAGCTTTGCCAGCTATTCCTACTTGTTGCGTTTTTTATCAACTTTTTTATTTTATTTTTTATTTTTTATTTGTATTCTTTTTTTCCCTATTTTTTTTCTTTCCATTTATTTACTTGCCTTGCGGCATCGTTTTTGATTTTGGGGCAAGTGTTAGTGTGGCGAATGTAGAAAAATCAATATTATTTTGTTATTGTTATTATTATATAGATATATATATATGTTGACCGATTTCTGATATATATCTATACATACATATATATATATATATATATGTATATGTATATATGTGTTTATCAGAAATCGGTGATTTACTCGGTTGCAAATTGCTTATTAAGTCAAAATTCTAGCAATTGCTGGGCAAGCATTCTGATTGATTGATTGATTGATTGATATACAAAAATGATGTAAGTTTTTGAGCATATAAGCATATTTGTTAGTAAACAAACTACAATTATAACATAAGTTGGACTACAGACATCAAATCAGCTGTTTATATGTATTATCTTTTAGGAACTGATAGAACTGCTGAGTCATATAAAGAGTAGATATCGAGTATATATATATACATCTTGATTGACAGCAGAAACAAATAACTTTTGGGGCTAAGACAATTGCTGAGCTCAGTTGCCACACCCAATTAAGAGGCAGACACAAGCTCAAAATGCCAGTACGAATTTTGGATTTGGAACTGGGATTTGGATATGGGATTTGGATGTGGATGTGGACCTTAGCTGGGCTCAGGCTGCTGCCAGAAGATCGAGTCAAAGATATGGAGTATGGAGTGAGGCAACACGCGTCGCTTTTGGATATTTTGTTTGGTTTGGTTTGGATTTTTCTTGTTGTGTCTCTTGAGGATCGCTTGATCAGGTTGCAGCAGCAACATGGCCAATGCTTTGCTGTCTGCAAGTGGCATGGCACACATCAATACATACACATACACATACATACATATATTAAATGGTAGATATAACACACACACACACACACACAGTTGCTGAGATCTGTCTGCCTGTTTAAAGGTGCGGCTGTCGTTGTTGTTGCTGTCGTTGTAGTTGTTGTCGTTGTTGTCGTTGCCTTTATGGTCGTTGCAAGTTTGTTGCTTTTGGGCTGGTTTTTAGGCTGCTTGTTGTTGTTGGCCGTTTTTTGTTGTTTTCGGTTTTTTTCTTACCTCTTTTTTTTGCTACTTTTTCTTCATCTGTTTTGGTTGTTTTTGTTTGCCAACCACAAACTTGACTTGGTTGCTCTTGCGATTGTTGTTGTTGTTTGTTGCTGTTATTGCCACAGCATGCGTTTTGATTGCAGCGTTGTTGTTGTTGCTTTTGCTGTTGTTGCTGTTGCCTGTGTTGCCTTTTCCATGCCATTTAAGTCTTATTTATGGTTCTCGTTGATGATCGTGTTGATGGTCGTACTTTTTTACTTTTTTACTTTTTATTTTTTATTTTTTTGTGTGTGTGTTTTGTTGTTTCTGTTTATGTTTTTGTTTTTGTTGTTGTTGTTGCCTCTTTCTGTTTTCTTGATGCTGTTTTTTTTGGGTCGTTGTTTATGGTCGATTTTTAACCTTTTTTAAGTGCTCTGCGTTGAGTGTGTGCGGGAGTTACGATTATGGCAGATCCGTTCAGGTAAGCGCTGGCATACAAATTCAGTTAGTTGGGGTGTGTAAACAAGTTAATAGTCCTTCTGCCAAATAAAAAGGTCGCCCTCCCAATTCCAAATCAGCGTACATACATAATTCACCATTGGTTTTATAGATGTTGTTTTATCTGATGTATACATATACTCAAAAAAATCATTAAACTTATTTGATCAAGAGTATCACAAGATATATACTAGTATTCTGATGTCGGTTAAGAGAAACTTACACCATTAATTACTACTTGAGGTAGTGGCATTATATATATATATTTAATATATTTACTATATCTGTATTAAGTAGACTTCATACCCACTATGTAGGGCATACAATTTCGTCAATTTTTCGTCTTTCTTAGCCAAGCAATTTGGTTCCGGCTGCAGTGGTAAATATATTTGTAGTTTACCCTTAACGCATTCAAACTGGCTAAAAAGGGCATATTGAAGTTGTGCAGAAGCAAGTAACGGTAAACTGCATATATATGCTTGATCAGCAACAACAACAGAGGCGATAGACACTTTAGATGCGCAATTTAAGCAAATTCAGTTTATTTCAATTGATCGAGAACTGCCCATGTTTAGCGAATATCGATACCATTCGATATTCGATAACAATCGAAAAATACAACTAACATATAGTCGAATATATATAATGTCATGTTAATCAAAATTTATTTACTTTTAATGGCAATAAGATTGTTTAGCTACCACTTCGGAGGCAGCCAACTGGGTAACTTCCAGTCGATCTGCTCAAATTTGAAATGTTTTTAGTTTAGCTTACGATTTTGCTTGAAATGTTATTGTTATTGTTGTTGTTGTTGTTGTTGTTATTGTTGTTGTTGTTATTGTTGATTTTCTTGGGCACTGCAATCGGTGGAAATCAATTTTGAAAACCTTTTGCCGTTTGGCTTCACCGAGCACGTTAATTCGTGAAAAATGTATTTATTTTTCTTTATAAGTGCATATAGAGTGTGTGTGTGTGTGAGTGAGTGTGTGAGTGTGTGGTGTGTGTGCTAGTGTGTGTGTGTGTGTGCAACGCGTTTCAGGTTTTCGTTTTGTTTTCGCCGCCATTTGAAAGAGTTTTCTTTGTGCCCCGTCTGACGCAAGTGGCTCTGACTTTGGCTCTGGGTTCGACTCTGACTCTGGCTGTGGCTTTGGCCCTGGGTCTGGGTCTGGCTCTGGGTCTGTGGCTCTGTCTTGGGTCAGGCAACATCAGCCGGTTTTTATTTGTTGGCTTTGGGTTCTGGCTGTGTGCGGACGGACACCACAAAAGGATTGTGCGGCAGCGGAAAAGTGCAATAAATTTTACACTTTTTTTTTGTTCGCCGTCGAACTCGTTCAATGCTATATGATATATATATATATATATATATATATATATAGGTACATATATGTATAGATATATATAGTTATTAGTTACCTGTGCGCAACTTTCTACCTTTATTTATGTGTCACTTTCGTAATTCAGGAAGTTGCAACTTACGCTTACACCTTCGTCACAATTTCCATTTTCCGCTTCACAGATTTGGGGTTGTAAACTCGAAACATTCATTCAATAATGTGTTCAGAAAATATAAGTATAATTTGGGGTTCTTCTTCTAGTTATATATATATATATATTTTGACTTTGTAATCTATTTTTGGATTTTCGAAAAACAGACAATTTTGACCATGATTTGGTTTCTAGAACAAGACTAGAACAAAGAGTCGAAACGAAATGAAGCCCAAAATTCATATAAAAATGATTTCCCTAAAAATTGGTTTGGGAACATGTCCAAAGTTTCCTCAGCCATAACTCTTGTCTAAGCCGGATCGGATTTTCAAGGACTTGGCTTTGAGCTGCTTATCAGAGCTGAAAGTGCTGAATTTCTTGTTAAAATTATAGCTGCTCAATCGGAATGAGTGAAAATGTGCTACTCAGCCTAACGTATGACATTTAATGCGGAAAGTCTTAAGAAAAGCAAAAGAAAATCGTTTTGGCCAAGACATAAAAAAGCTGAAGCCAAAAAGAGAGCTCAACACATGCGAGGACCTAACAAATAGGTGCTGTGACTGGAGTAGACTCAGCTGTCTGCTCCACTTTGGCAACAGCAACAAACGAGACAACAACAACAACAGCAACAACAGCTTAAGCAACAGCAACAACAACAACAACAACAACAACAACAACAACAACAACAACAACAACAGCTCTGATCTTAGCCCAAAGTAAACAAGAACAGCCGAATGCGAAACGAACGCGAGATGAATTTATGAGATCATGTTTGAAGTTAATTATGCCGGGGCATAAATTTCACGTCTCGGTCAGACACACACACACACACACACAAACACACACACACATATGTGCACATATATATATATATATATATATACAATGTATAGTTGGAGTGCAAATGTACTTCGTCTCCTTTATTCGTCGAGCTGTCAAGATTGTTTTTGTTTTTTCTGTTTTTGTTTTGGTTTTTTTCTGTTTTTCTTTTTTTTCTGTTTTTGTTATTTTCCGTTTTGGTTTTTTTTTTGGTTTTTGTTTTTCGTTTTTTTTTTTGCACGTTTCACCAATCATAATGGCTTTTATCTTAAAAGCCATAAGCATGTGCATAAAAAACAAGCAAGAAAAAAGGCTGTCAAACTAGTTGTTAGACCTAGGTTAGTTCTTGGCTCAGACGGCAATAAAAGTCTAAGCCATGAACTGAGACCTGTTTCTTGACTTAGATTCGTTTCATGTTTATGGTGTTTGGGCCAAAGACAACCAGCCAGTTTGCTTTTTGGCCAAGCCAAACAACAATGCGTCCGTCCCACTGTCCAAGCGCTGTTGTTTACGAACAAGAAGTTTTGCGGCAATGGATGTGGTTTGTGGCTTAACTGCTTTTATGGCAGCTAAAACACACACACACAACAACAGCAGGCAAGCACCACTTTCCCAGGCTACCCGAACATAATATACCCTTTCAGAACAGTGTTGATATATATATATATATCATAATACCAACCATTTTGTTTTGTATATATGTATATTGATGTACCTTGTACCTTGTATATGGTTGCTAGGTTGGTCAGTTAGTTAGACAGGATATATATTTTCTTTATAAGTTTTCTATTTGCTTTTCACATTTTCAGAAAGATCAACAGCTATCTCGTTTCCACAACTTGTTCTTATGGCAGCTGTATGATATAGTTTTCCGATCAACTTCTTGAAGCCAATTATCTTTACCAATTTTCAAGAAGATGGCTTTAAGGCTAAGTGAGTTCTGCTCATATAATCAAACGAAATATCGGACCGACTTATAGATGAACGAGCCTATATCCTATGGCAGCTGTTTGATATAGTCGTCCGATCTGGTCAATTGAAGCAAGCCAAGTTTCCATAAGATAGAGCAAGTTTTGGGCAGACCCACAAAAGAATTGATTGAAAGGGTTAAGCGAATCGGTTAATGATGTGAGTCGAGTATGGATTAGGATTAGGGACGGAGACGTCTCCTTCAATGCTTCAAACAATAGAAAGCCAAAAAATAATGACAACTGAGAATAGTCGGCTTAGGGGCTGCGCTGCAAGTCGTTTTGAGTTTCAGACTGTTTCTACATATGCGGACTGGACTGTAGTTTGATGAGCAGCTGATTGCAGCTTGGAGTGCCATTTTATGGCTTGGTTACACCCGCTTTTGCAATTTTCCCTATTCAAGAAAAATATTGTATTTTTATAATATAAAAAAAGAGGAAAAAATAAATAAGAAAATAAAATCGACAACTGAAAAAGCCAACAACTTTGGCTAAAAAGTCATCAAAGCCAACAGCAACAGTCGCAGTCACGATGTTGGGTTGGTCGGTCAGATGTTTGCTTGTTGGTTGTTTGGGTTGTTTGGGTTGTTGTTGTTGTTGTTGTTGTGTGTTGGGTTGGTTGGCTGAAACCAGTTTGAGCTGCAGGTCTACACTTTATTTACAATATTGTTGTCTTTTACGACGTCGACTGCTGCTGCTGCTGCTGCTGGCTGCGAATTCGTTGTTGTTGTTGCTGTTGTTGTGGTTTTGACCCAAGCTCCTTTTAGTAATAAACTGTAAGAAACTGGTATACCAACTACCTCGTACTTAAAGCAACTACATGCAGAGCCCCTCAGCCTCAGCATCAGCATCAGCCTCAGCCTCAGTTTCAGGCTCAAAACTTGATACTCAAGCTCACGACAATGTTGCCAATTTGATGTGCATCTCGCTGCTGGCAAAGTCTTGTCCGGAGCAGCTGACAATGGAGCTGGGTCTATGTCTCTCTCTCTCTCTCTCTCTCTTGCGCACTCTCTCCCGGCAATCTCTTTCGTTCTTTGGGTGTTGATTGGTCCCGTGCGGTTTATCAATCATTAACAGACACCGTGCAGCAAGCATGCTCGTAAAAACAATGCCCGACTTGGCCTCTAAAAGGCCATCACATGATACAGATGCCGTCTTTTAGATTAAAAAAAACAAACCCGAAAAACATAGTAGAAATACGGAAATTTTCGTATAGTCATAACATTTTACGAGTGTGCGCCGTTGCTTATTGTCGGTTGAGTTAGAGACGAGCTAAAAGCCATTTACTGGCTTATTTGATTAGATACTCGGGTTGTGGTGGAAACTTTTTGGCCCCCCTCCTCATTTAGTTGTAGTTTTGGCCAAAAAGGTGTAGTAGCGTTAGATAAGGTCAGACTTATGCGGTTAGTCGGTTAGTCGTAGCAGCAGACAACAAACAAACAACATGGTTTTTGGCTCTACTTTTGTTTGATTCTTATATTTAGATTTCTAGTAGAATAAACTTTTGATTTGTCCTATATACATGTATATATACGTATATATATATATATGAGTCAACTTTCGTTGCACTGCTTAAAAAATGCACAGCCATCTTGAAAAGTTATTTGTCAGGCGTTGACAACAAGCCGGAAAGTTAACTGTGAATTGCGGCACGGTAATGGTATTAAGTGCCTCAACCCTGCCGCCCACCTTGCAGCATCAATGCCAATTTGATATCCGAACGAACCGCAGCTGAATGAAAGTGTCAGAGGTAGGGGCTGGGAGGGGAGCAGCGAACATAATTTGCTTTGCTGAGTTTTTGCTACGCTTTTGGTATTTTTATTACAATTTCTGTTAGTTAGTTCGCTGGCGACAGGGATAAACAAGCAAACGGGTCCACAGCCAGAGCCACAACTACAGCTTCAGCCACTGCCAGTGCCACTGCCACTGCCACTGCCACTGCCACATCCACTGCCACAGCCACAGTCCAGGTTCAAGTTGCAAGACCAAGTGCGACCCACTGGCTGTGGTTCGACCGACCAAAGCAATGTAACATGCCAAATGTGTCCCGGAATTTAATTAAACATTTTCTGCGCTTATTCGTGTATACATTTATCCTGGTCTCTTTCCGGCTGCCCCACTACTAGCACACTTCTGGCCACAAGTGCCACCCACCCAACCCAATCCAACCCATCCCAGCGCAACCATCTATTTGGCCTGCCAAAACTGTCCCGTTCGCAATTCTTGGCCAAATACACAGAGAGAGAGAGAGAGAGAGAGAGAGGGGGTGGTCAGAGGGTTGCTTGCTGCTGGCCATTGATTTGGAACCCCAGCTGCTGGACAGGACACAAGTTGGGGCTGGGCGGGCGTAGGTTATTGACATATTTTAACAACTATTTGCTAAAGGCTTTAGTTTCACTTCAATTTCAACATTTCGACAACTCATCCGTTGGATTGCCATTTTTCCTTTGCTTTAATTGAAACAAGTGCATAATGTCTTTATCCGGATTTTCCTTTGTTGTTTGCTGACATGTTTAAATGTCTGCGCGACATCAATATTTGTATCCTGGCAAATATTTGGCAATCGGCATGTAAATAACGTTATTTAAATTACTTGATGAAGGGCCCACAACAGACAGAAAAACAAAAAGAATTGCCATATCCGAGGCACAGCCCCAACCACTTGCAACTTTGGCCGGCTTAAGGGCAAGGACTTGCCACGAGATAAAAAAACAAAGCAGAAAACAAAAACAAACAGAAAAGGACAGCAGCATTATTGAAATTGAACCTTTTTAACTCTCGCAGGACACCGTGAAAAGTTTTGGCTCAGTTTGAAATTGAATTTGTTCGGATTAACCTTTTGCTTATATTAAACACATTCTTCACTTTCCCGTTGCTTGTTTGTCTAGTTTATTTATTTATTTTCTTAATGGACAGCTTAAGCATTTATATGTTCATCTGCCCGGCAATGTTCGTCTTATCAGCATTACTCAAATCAAATGCTGCTGATAAGAAACTATTTCTTGAAATCGAATGAATCGACTTGAGATGAAAACAAATTAACAACATTAAAACTTGGTCAATTCGGAATTGAAAAACTCGAAAAACAAAATACCAATTGGCGGCCCAAAACCAAACAAATTACACTTTGCGTACGCGCCTCCCTTTCCGCATCGATTTTCGCTTCGAAAATTGCAAAAAAACAACAAAAAAATGCAAATTTATTGGCATTTAATTTCAAAGAGAGAATGAAAAAAAAGTGAAACAAAGACGAAAAACCAAATAAGCATTGCCCGCATTGAGTTACTGAAACACACCGCATGAGAGGAGAAAAGAATACAGACACGGACACAGACCCACATAATGTGCACAAAATGTACAGCAACAACAACAGTAAAAACAATAACAACAGTAAACACAACAACAACAACAACAGTAAACACAACAACAACAACAACAACGGTAAAAACAATAACAACAGTAAACACAACAACAGCAACAGTAAAAACAACAACAGCAACAACAACAACAGTAAATACAACAACAACAGCAACAACGGTAAAAACAACAACAGCAACAACAACAGTAAAAGCAAGAAGAGGAAGAGCAACAACAAATTCAGCATATAAACGAGCGCATAATGAGCTCCATAGAGCCTTCCGCTTTAGATGGATGAATGGATGGTTGGATGGATGGCTGGATGAATGGATGAAGACAAAGGCGAAACTAAGCAGCGATGCTTGCAGAGCCAGCGAGCGAGCGAGCGAGCGAGAGAGAGAGAGAGAGATATTGCTTGAAAATCGCATTAAATGCCTAAAAATAGTAGCTGCTCATATATATCAAACACGCCCAAGCACTACCAAAAATAACAACCACACCAGCAGCAAGACTGAAACGAAGACGCTGTCCGTGTCTGGGTGTGGGTCCGGGTCCGGGGCCAGGGCCAGGGCCATAAGTAACAGCCCGTCGATGGGGCTGCCTTTTTTATGCTCTGCGCATATCATGCAATTACTTTCCACTCAAATGTCAATTTAAATTGAAGTTTTATGCAAAAACCATGCTTGAAACTTTGCGCCAGCTTTGCCATCTACCATTTACCATCTACCATCTACCACATCCTTTGGAATCGCTCAGGAACAATACGCCGCATGGCAACTCAATCTGACACAGCTACTCCAACTCCAACTCCTGCTCCTGCTCCTGCTCCTTGCAACTCATCGCCTTCTTTTTTATAGTCTAAATTTCAATCCCGCTTCATACGCTTGTTCATTTCCGGGACAGGCTACTCTCGCTCTGGCTCTGGCGCTGGCGCTGGCTCTGGCTCCGGCTTTGGCTCCGGCTTTGGCTCCGGCTACGTCTCCAGCTCTGGTTTTGGCTTTGGGGTTGTGCCTGGTCGTGTTTGCGTTCAGCTTTTTATGTGTTAGATGCACATTTCGGAAATTAAGTTGAAATTTATTAGCACATCTTTGTCGTCGAATTACATCGATTGCTTTTTTCGCAGCTACAAAATCACTTCAAGTTCCTTACAGCGAACTGAAAGAGGCTCTTTCGATTTAGCATCAAATCTTGCTAGCATATATAAGCAGTTAAAATCAGAGTAAATTATTTATGATATGATTTTTATATAAATATCGAAAATTTAGAATTTTTTTATTTCGAAAATAGTTTTATTTTATTTCATTTTGAAGATCTGATTAGTGGATAGCTGCCAATTCCATGGACCACACAATAGACGCCAAATTTTATGTAGGTTTTTTCGAAACTATTTTGAATTGCCTTTGATTTGAAGGTTTCTCTAATTGATCGATTGCACTCGCAGCTGAGTGTTAATTGATTGTGTGCTGTGCACTCAACCGATATGCTTGGCTCAATCGAACGTAGCGCACTTTTGGCGTTGTAAAATGTATCTGAAGGACCCTCAATGAGCATATATGTATATATACACTGATATTTATTTGCACACACTCTGTGTGTGTGTGTGTTACTGTGTGTGTGGGCACTCGCTTTCCATTTGGTTGAGTGTTAGTGCCTCAATATTACACAATTTCGAATCGCATCAAGTCGTTAAAAGTTTCGATTACACAACGCGTTTTACAATTGCCAACAGGATGTGTGTGTGCGTGTGTGTGTGTGTGTGTGTGTGTATATGGCACAGGGCGGATCAGCACAAACAACCACAGGGGCAAGTCCTCTTTGTCTGTGTGTGTGTGTGTGTGCTAAAACAAATATTGAAAGTGGCATTAAAAAAAAAGTTTTTCCAACGCTGATTTTATTGCCATGAATTTGCGCTCAAATGGCAAATCAATGTGTTTCCTTCTGCCAGTCAATTTTATGGTTGTATTGTTTCACATATCCTGTTCTAGTGGCATCACCCAACCCCATCCTTCCCCGCCAGCAGCAGCATCGACAACAATGTGGCACATATTGCATAGACATGGCCCGAACACGCTGCCAGACAATTGCTTGAATAAAAGGAGCAAATAAATAAAATGAGTCTAATTTGGCTTGAAATTTCTAATATCGCCGCATTCTTTTTTTAATAGTTATTGTCTTTGTGTTAGCATATTAGAAACAAGCCACTTTTATCGCAACGTTTGCGGATGCCGCACAAAGAGCAAAACGAATATCAAATGCTCAAGGGAGGCTCAAGGGAGGCAGAGAGTGAAGGGGATTAAGCACACTTTGAATATGTTATCGTTATCGATAAGTAGTCCATCGAAAATTGTTGCAAATTGTGCAGTGAAGTTGTAGGTCGGTTTGTGTATGTGTGTGTGTGTGTGTGTGTTATAGATATTATATAAGGAAATTGTTAAACACTATTTCTAGTCACATACATAGATATGTCTGCATGTATGTGTAGCTACTTGATTTACAACATTGACTTTTTTACTCCCCTTTTCGAATGTGTTTGATGGCGAAATGGTTTTAGCCAACTTGTTAACTTAATTTGAGTATTTGTTGAATTGAATTTGGTTCTTGTTGTTTGCATTTGCAATGCTTGCATTGTTGCCTTTGTTGTTGTTGTTGTTGTTGTTGCTGCTTTCCGAGCGAGAGCGCAGATGATAGCGGAGTTTGCTAGTTTGCCTAGCAAGAGAAGGCGAGCACCAAGAAACTGCTGCTGCAGGCAGTGGCGGTATGGGGGGGGGAGTTGCTCATATCGGTGCAAAGCACACACACACTCTTACACGCACAAATCACACTGAGCGAGGGCCTCTAACAAAAACAGTTATGCACCAGCAGCACTGCTCGCGAGCGTCGATAGTTCTAGATCGCGAGAGAGAGAGAGAGAGAGAGAGAGAGTAACGCGACTGAAAAAAATAAGAAAAACGTATAAAAAATGTATTTAAGCGATTATCCCACCATGTGATTAAGTACGAAATCTTTATTTGATTATGGGAAAACACAATATGAAATTTTTATTAATATTATTATAATTTGTTGTAATTTTGACAAGAAGAGACAAGAAAAAAACAAAAATAGACGAAGAAGAAGATGAATTGTATTGTCATTATCATAATTGTTATTAGAAATGACAAAAAACCAAATTTTTTATTTATTTTTATTTAATGTAGCAATTTATTTAATATTGATCAACCAATTGAAAGGTTATAAACAATTGTCTTGAAGATTGAATACATAATAATAGGGAATTTAAATTAATAACTTAAGCAGCAAAATGTATATGAAACTATCATCAGCAGCAGGGGCACAATAGACCTCATAGGTCGCAGTGCTAACTATCCCCAATTATAATAATCATCAGCAGCAAGGACAGTGAATTAAGGCAGCTACAGGAAAAGTTAGCTCAGAAAAATGTATGTGAAACTATCATCCAGCAACTGAGAGATCAAATCATGAGCATAGATCATGAAAATTGACCTGTTATCAGTGGTACTTGATAACTACTTCGCTCGATGCAATATAATGTCGGGAGTCCGACTCTGACCATTCAGTCTCAATCTGTTTCTATTGCGACCAGTTGACCATAGGAGAAAAAGATGGAATTCAAGTGGTTTGTGCTTACTTTATATATAAGCAGAGAGGAAATAAATATAATAGACAAGCGAGACATTCGAATTCCCATTCTTATCAGTCTTTAGCAGCATCGAGGGGAGTGGAGGAACAGTGCGGATCATATGCCTATAAAATTGTGCTACCACTGATTAACCATATCAAACTGCTGAATGCAAAAGTGAAAGACAATGATAATATAATTAAGGAATTAAGAGATCAGGTTGATAAGGGATTGAGAGAACAGATCAGGAACAAGGATCGTGAATTAAGGCAGCTACAGGAAAAGTTAACTCAGAAAAATGTATGTGAAACTATCGTTCAGGAGTTGAGAGATCAAATAATGACCATAAAAGAAAATGATCAAACAACATGTCAAAACACTGAAATCAAGGAATCAGGAAAACAACTAGTTGATGAAAATGAAAATGTCTCCATCATTAAGGAATTGAGAAATCAGATAGATTTATATGGGATTGCCAATGGCACTTCACAATCAATCAAGAATGAATTAAATAAGCTCAATTCACAGTTTGAAACAAAACTTCGAAGAACTAACCATATTAAGGCTCTGGAATAAGAAACCCAAATCATGATATAACATGACATTTTCAGAAATGCTTGCATTTATAGGAAAGCAGCCGAATGATACCCAAGTGGGCAGAAGTATATGTGAATCTATAATGTGTGTATATATATCCTTGGCAATCCTCTTCAGTTTCTGTTGTCTCTGTGAACTCTTCTTAATTCTAGAGCTTGGTCTTTAAGAACCTAAAGATCTCGAAATGCTGGATAGATTCAGGTATTTATGCAGTTATACATATAGAATATATAGAAATATAGAAATAAATATATAGGAATAGCAGAAATCATAAAATTTGATATAATTACAGTGCCAATTGAAATAAAAATATACATATATATGTATATATAGTATATCTATATTACATTTGCATCAGTTTTATTCTTCCACTGGGCGAATAAGCAGTTTAAAACTGATGACTGCGCCATTGAATAGATGTGAGTCCCTGTGGAAGAAAGGAAGAAAACCGTTGCAAATTGGAGAGGTTATGTAGAGAGTCGTTTGCTTACGTTTCACATTGTTCGGTATACCACCATCCTCTACTGAATACTGATGCACAATTGCCTCCAGTCCAGCTATCATTATCCCGATCGTATGTTGTAAATTCGTGATTATTGATCTGATGTAATATAAACTCTTGCTCGTTGTGTCCCTTGTATCCAGTTACACTCAGCCGATATTGTTCGTCTTCGCCAGCAATGGAAAATCTTTGATACCTCGCAGTAAATTTGCCCCCGAGTATCATACCCACATGTAGGTATACTTCATAGGCTTTGGTGTTTGTCAAGCGGTGAATCTTCTCCAAGCCCAAGCAGAAGTCGCCATCAAAGGAACCAAAGCCTTCGCGGTAAGCTCTCCAATCTTTGTTGAAACTTTGTTTATCATTGATTTGCTGCTGGATAACTGTCCATCCAGGACCTGCTGTCTCCGAATCACATAAAACATCAAGCGAGTAATTAGCGAAACTGATTTTGCGAACACCCGTAACACTTCCATAGTCAGAGCAATCTGATTTGGGTCTCTTATTCCAGAGCCTTAAAATGGTTAGTTCTTCGTCGTTTTGTTCAATCATTTTCTTATTTTGCTCCAACTGAGTTTCAAACTGTGAATTGAGCTTATTCAAATCATTCTTGATTGATTGTAAAGTGTCATTGTTCCTCTCATATAAATCTATCTGATTTCTCAATTCCTTAATGATGGGCACATTTTCATTTTCATCAACTGGTTGATTTCCTGATTCCTTGATTTCAGTGCTTCGACATGTTGTTGGATTATTATCTTTTATGCTCATGATTTGATCTCTCAGTTCCTGAATGATAGTTTCACATACATTTTTCTGAGTTAACTTTTCCTGGAGCTGCCTTAATTCACGATCCTTGTTGGTGATCTGTTCTCTCAATCCCTTATGAACCTGATCTCTTAATTCCTTAATTATATTATCATTGTCTTCCACTTTTGCATTCAGCAGTTTGATATGGTTAATCAGTGGTTCCACAGTTTTATAGGCATATGATCCGCACTGTTCCTCCACTCCCCTCGATGCTGCTAAAGACTGATAAGAATGGGAATTCGAATATCTCGCTTGTCTATTATACTTATTTCCTCTCTGCTTACCTCAGTTTCGTTAGTTGCAGTAACGATGAAGGATTCGCCTTGGATCAGCATCAAACTTATATATACAGTAAGCACAAACCACTTGAATTCCATCTTTTTCTCCTATGGTCAACTGGTCGCAATAGAAACAGATTGAGACTGAATCGTCGGAGTCGGACTGCAGTCGCATTGCCCAGAGACACAGCCACACACGCAAATCGAGCGAGTCAGCTATCAAGTACCACTGATAACAGGTCAATTTTCATGACCTGCTAACACTGATTATTATATATGTGGAGCATGTTTAATCTTCAACAAAAGCAATATATATATAAAACTATGTTCAACAAGTGCTGAGAGACAGATTAGACAAATGAAAGGCAATACTTTCAAGAGTGCCCGTTGTAGATGAACATTTCTAAATTTCCGCGAATTGCGCAACTTTTGATGGCTTTGACAACAAATATAAATATATATGTATATATATATATATTCTTGATCAGCAACAAAAGCCGAGTCGATAAGGCAAGTCTGTCGCTCATATTGAACATGTACATGTATATATATATATACATTTAATTATATATATATGTATATAGAGAGACTAAAACAATATGAGACTCCAAATTTGGCATATAAATCGATTTCCGATAACAATGAAAGACACAGCTTCAAAAATATATATCTAATAAGGAATGCTAACAACTTGACATAACATTCAACATGCGTACATATTGTATCAAGATGTGTTATGAAAATGGAAAGAAAATTGAATTTTCTTATACATATACACACGCACACACACACACATTTGTCAGTGTTTGAATATCTATGATAAACAGAAACTTGGCTTGAGGATATATTCTGAACGTGCGCTCTCGACTCGAGTGTTCTAATTTGTTTCTGCTACACTTGACGTCATCGCTTTCAAACGCAACACGCTGATGATATTTGATCAACCCCGCCCCCACCCGCTCCCGCAACAAATGAAGGCGGCAACAAAGTATGCATATAAAAGAGGAATATTTCAGTACACGCAGCCCTTTCGCAAGGATTGCATTGATTTTTTCGATACACACACAAAGGCGGACACCCCACTGCCACGCCCACCCATTTTTGGGCACCTGCAGAGCTTTTAACAGCCCACACGCCCCCTTTTTGCAGCAGTTTGTTGCTGTTGCGTTTTTTTTTGGTTTTATAGCAGCGTGTAATGTGATTTATAGCCTGTTCGGTCCTTAAAATAAATTCCTTTTAATGGTTTTTTATTGCCATCAGTAGTCGGCGTCAGCGTTAATGGTAATTAAACTATTGTTTGTGCTTGTTGCTGTCAGAGGTTAGACAGAGAGCGAGAGAGCGAGCGAGAGAACGAGAGAGCGATAGACTCGGGCAATAAATTCACACAAAAAAAAGAGGGGAAAGCAAATCTGGTTCAGCGTTGGACAATGGTTGAGTTTGCCGAATGGGTTTTAGCCACGTTGCAGATTCAGCTGAGAGCCATAAAAAGGATTTGAATAGACCTGTGAGTTACTGATACGGAAATCAAAGGTGATATACGCCTGCACTTAGCATTTGAGATTGGGCTGCTCCAGCAATTGTTAATATGGATAAAAGTCATTTTTCGCACATTCTGGAGCATTTGGGAAAAATGTTTGGTTCGTTGAGGGTCATCCCCGGCCACGTTTAAAAGTTGGCAAAGAGGGCGTAATGGGCTTGTGCAAAAGTATGTAACAAGCTGACGGAAGCATCTTCGATATATATTCGTGATTCGCATTAAAAGTCGAGTCTGAACAAGTTGAGCTCAGCGACTAGAGAGACAAGAGCTAGAGACATAAAATTAGGAATAAAAGTTCTCAAAAATCATTCGCCAATGAAGTTTACTTCAATTTATTGCTAGCTATAACAGTTACGCGTATATCGATAATAATCGATTTCCGATAGCAATGAAAATTTAAGCTAGAGACATAGAATTGGGAATGAAAGTTCTCAAAAACCATTCGCTAATGAAGCTTACTTCAATTTATTGCGAGCTGCAACCGTTATACCGGTATATCGATAATAATCGATTTCCGATAGCAATGAACATCTCAACTCTGAAGTTATTTTCTTGCAATTAATATTAAGATCGTTTAAGAATTGAAGATTTTGTTGGCCAAAACGAGTTTCGACATTGCACAAACTGTATTTTAGAGAGTATCTCTTAGTCGAGCATTCTAACTGGGTTTTCTTTTGTTGGTTTTTGGTTTTTAGTGTTGAAGCTATTTTTGTCACGTAGTCGACGCAGAACCTTTCGGCCCAAACGAGCCAAACGAAAGCCGCAATCGCATTGTGGAGCCGCAGAGCAGCTGCCAGATTGCTGTTGGCCAGCTCATTAAAGCCATATTAGTCAGGTTTTAGCCCTGTGTAAGTCGCAGTGGGACAAATGCTTTTGGGATTATGATGTGTTGATGTTGAGCATCGTTGCGGTCTGCTCTCGCAATGCCCTCGACACAGCCCCCATTTAATAGCCGTCCCTTGACCACATCTCTTCATTTCTAATTTCTAATTTATGTGCGCCGAGTTTCATTTCGCTTTTCTTTCGCTTTTCGTTTTTCGTTTTTCATTTTTCTTTTTTTACTGCTGTTTTATAAATATTTAACGATTCAAGTTTAGCGTCAAAGTGTTTACCATGTGACGTCTCTCCAGCTGTTTGGGCTGCCACGGTCACGGCGGGAGTTCTCCCCATTTTCACAACAACACACAGCAAAAATGGAGGCAAGAAAAATTGCGTTCATGATAATTGCGGTTCTGCTTTTCCAGGCACCAGCTGCGTTTAATGGCTTTTCACAATTTAAGCAAGTCCCATTTGATTTTTTATTTTTTTTTTGGCTTTTTCCAAATCGTTTCTTTTCCATTTTTGGTTTTTTGTTGTTGTTTTGCCCACATTTGTTCTGGTTATTTTCCGATGCCTGCTTCTGCACCTCCTGCGACTGCTGCACTGCAATAAATTGCTAATATAAATCGTCATTTTGCTAGCAATATTTGCTTTTTTTTCGTGTTTACTTTTTATTAAAAACTGAGGCCAGATTATGGACAATGGCCTGGAATGGAGTTGGGCTCCAGGGGATGCAAAATAGATATTGTATTTAAAGTAAGAAAAAAGCGAACTGAAAACAAATAAAATAAAGAAAAACTGTACGGAACGAATTCTCTGGAGATATAGCTATATATACATGTCTATATCTGTATAGTTTTTTAGAGGCCATCTCTTTGTTTTGGGAGTTCTGCGGATAATCAAGTGTTTTGGGCCTCAATGATATCATCTGTTGGCCATTTGTGCGTTCAGTTGGTGGCTTGTTTATCGTAGAGTCGACAAGGTCGAAATGCGTTAATTAAGCAGATATATACAATCGAGAGTTCCATTTACGATCGTTTCGGCGCCCCTTAAAGTTCTTCAGGCATTTGATTAGACGCCAGTCGCACCTCAGCCCGCATCCGCAGCCCGAAAGCAGCCTAAACAACAAATCCAAAATAAATGCTGTAATTTGGAAAAAAGAAAAAGATATACAAAAGAAAGAAGCAAAAAAAAAAGTGTTTTTTTCTAACGATAAACAAAGAGGCGAAAAGCAAAATAAATAGTGAAAAATAACAAGTCATAAACATGATTTATATGCAAAGTGAGCGCCGTGAGATTGTGGCATGAATCTTTTTTCTTCTCTTCTTTTTATTTTCTTGAGCCAAACGGACAGACAGACAGAGAGACAGACAGACGGACAGAGAGACGGACAGATAGGCAGACAAGCGTTGCCAAGACCAGAGGTGCCAAGATCCAGCTGAGCGAGCCCAGACACATACCCAATATTAGCGTCAATTTATGCATGTTGACGGTTTGTACAAATGGCCCAAAGATCAGCTCCCCCCCCACTCCCGATCGCTGATCGTGCGCTAAAACAATGGGCCCACAATTCAACTACCAAAATACGCAAAAAAATAATGTTTCTGGTTTAAGCACGCACAGCCATCGAAGAGGCAACAGGCAATCAGGCAATCCTCGACCCTCGCACAGCGGGCGCACTCAAGACGCTCCTGCCCCTGACCCTGCCCCTGCCACTGCCACAACCTACTCACTCCAAACAGTCTCTCTTTGTTTGTGACACACACACAAATGAAGAGTTGATGATGCTGAGGATCATCATGAAGATCAACTCAATCAGAGGAGTTCTTTTTAGCCAAACAAAAAAGAAAAGAAAAGAAAAGAATGAAAAAAACTGCCTGTCATGACAGCTACGAGATACAAGTCTGAGTCTGGGTTAGAGGGATATGGTCATATATAAATATATACATACACATATATACATATATATATATATATATATAAGCATAGCCGGTTCTTTGAGCCGCTTGTTAGGCACAGATTGTGTGTGTTTTCTCTTTGTTTGTGTCGTGGGTCTGGGGCACGTCAGAAGGTTGCCACAATGGGTACACTTGTGCCTCTTGGCCCTGTGCCTGCAACTGGTTTTCTTTCTCCTTCATCTACTTGTTGTCTCTGTGCGTCTGTGTGCAATGAGCAATGATTGAATTAATTATGCCTGGCAGGTAGTGCCTAGAGATGCCACATTGATCCCTCTCGCTCCATAGAAAACCAATGAGCGTTTCGTAATCGGACGGCAGAGTGTGCAAGGACCTGTGCACAAAAGGACATTTGATATTTTTGACACATTTCTGTGGCTCTTTTAGGGACTTGTAAATTACAAAATAAGATGATTGCACTCCGTACGAATGCCAATCCCAAACCCATTCCTCATTCTTCATTCCTAATTCCTGTAGATCTCGTCAGGGGCAGGCAGCCTTAACAATTGAAGTGTAATTTATGACAAACAATGCAATCGCTTGTTAGGGTCTATTCCCAATCCCCAGCCATGACAAATGCCCTGACTCTGTGTGCCTCCGGACGGTGCCCGTCCCGATCGGCGAGATAAGCCCTTGATCAGGTTGCCAAACAAACACTTGTGACCGATCCAAGCGAAAACCAATCTGTTCCGATCCGATCCGATTTCAATGGCTCCATTCTCTATTCTTCTATGCCCTCTATTCCACTATTTATACCCTGTAACCATTCAAAATGGGTAGAAAGGGTTTTAATGATTGATCTCATAAAGTATTTATATGTTCTTGACTCGATCTTATGTAGAAGCCAACTTTATAGTCTATAAGAACTGGAAACTTAAAATCAATATATTTTATTTTATCGATAACTAAATTCGTTTCTCGAATATAAGCATATATATATATATAAACATATATCCATCATATCGACCAGATCAAATAAAAAACACAGCAGTTAGGCAAAGATTAGGGTTGAGGGTATCTCCAGGCAGAGCTCTCTCGACTAGCGCCTTCTTGCTTGTTTTCTCCGCTTTTGTGGCTATGTTTTATGGTTTGCACCGCGCTCAATAGACAACTTCTAATTGAATTCAGTCAGTTAATGCTCAACTGCATATTATCTCAAAGATTGCAGCGGATTGAAGCGGTTTCCACGGATGCCCAAGAAACTTCAAATGGACAAAAACAGGAAATGTGCAATGAAATTGGAGATGAGCAAATAGCACCATTGTGCTCCGATTTGCCAGTGCATTTCCACTGTGCAGTTGTAGTTAAGATCTCAACAGAGATCTATCATTAATCAGCAGCAAATCAACATTTCCTGTTCATTCACTCAATGGCAAACAACAAGAGCAATTACCCATCATTAAACGGGCGGGTTGCTCAACTATCTAATTTAGATCATACAATACATATGTTTACTTGCTATAGTTCTATATGTTGATTGATTGCCTAATTGTTTTGGGTATCTGATTTTGTATTCAGTCTAAAATTTTTATTTAGTATTATTATAATTGGTCTATTGTGCCCCCTTACTGAGCCTACAGCTCTTCCGTCAATCCCAACTCCTGCACGAATGCTAGAATCTTTGTTGGGTTGAGGGTTTCTATGTCCTCGGGCCTCATGACATGCTGCCCTAGGATGCTGCATCTTTTCCTGGTTAAGGCGACGCATTCTGTTAGGATGTGCGTCGAGGATTCCTCCTCGTGTCCGCAGAACCTGCATATGTTGCTGCTGTAAATACCTAATTTGGTCAAGTGACTTCTCAGTCTACAGTGTCCTGTCAATAGACCTGTGAGTATTCTGAGTCTATTCTTCCCCATGGATATCACTTGCTTAAATCGCTTTCGATTATAGCCACCTAGGAGACTTCTGGCTTGTCGGAGTCCTGGTGTCTCTGCCCAGCTCCGTTTCCGCATCAGTCTTTCTTCATCCCCGATATATAGCCGTATTGTGTGTCTTCCTACGCCACAATACGGTTCAGGGCCTGTCATGGGTCTCTCTGCCCCCATTTAGTATAATGACATTCACTATCTGCTTGATTACATAACTATCTGATTGTATACATGTTTAATATATTTCCAAACTTCTGCACATAATTAATCTTTTCAGATTTGTAATTGAATGGCATTCGACCTTTGTGCATCATTATTTCACTTCCCCAAAACGTGTTGAGTGGCATCCACAATTAGCCGCAATATTTGTAAACAAATTTCATATTTATTTTTGCCACTGTCAGTTGTGCGAAATGCAATTTGCATGGCGCCACAAATAGATGCGAATAAATTGCCACCCACTGCATTTGTGGCTACTTCCGTGGGCTGGCACCGAAATGACGACAACACAATGGGAAATGTTCAAAAATGCAAAATTGAAATGAAATGTGTTCAAAAGTGAAACCAAGCAAACAAAGCTGAACAAGTTTTGGAATTTTGTTAACTTTGTGTATCAATTATCAAGTTCAACTGAACTTCTAAGAGTTTGGAAAGTAACAAATGATCTTTGATGTAGAACTGCCTCATTTGGACAAGCGAAATCGGTTAATTTCGTCAGATTCTTGAAAATATTCGAAAATAGACTTTTGAACTAATTTGAATGACGGCAATCAATAAAATACTTTGTCACGCCTTCCTTGATTTGACGACGCAAAATGTGTTGGACGGCGATGGGTAAACAACATTTCACCGCTGGCGATTTAGATTGTGGCACTGAAACGAAAGCGTGCCCCGCCGTTGCCCGAGTTGCCACCAGTTGGTTGCGCCGCCATTGCCCCGAGTTGCCACCAGTTGGTTGCCCCGCCGTTGCCCGAGTTGCCACCAGTTGGTTGCCCCACCGTTGCCCGAGTTGCCACCAGTTGGTTGCGCCGCCGTTGCCCCGCCGTTGCCTCGCCGTTACCCCGCCGTTGCCTCGCCGTTGCCTCGCCGTTGCCCGAGTTGCCACCAGTTGGTTGCGCCCCCGTTGCCCCGCCGTTGCCCCGCCGTTGCCTCGCCGTTGCCTCGCCGTTGCCCGAGTTGCCACCAGTTGGTTGCCCCGCCGTTGCCCGAGGTGCCACCAGTTGGTTGCCCCACCGTTGCCCGAGTTGCCACCAGTTGGTTGCCCCCTGCCCCATCCGTGGCGCCCCTTAAAACAATGGGCAAATTCAGCCAAATTAGCGACAAATGAAAATCATTTTCAGTGCGATTCTCAATTGAAATCGCCAACTAAATGTTGCCTCTTGTTGCGCTCGCTGCTCGCCGCTCGCCTCGTTATTTCTGTACTTAAATAAAGCGCAATTTGTGTTGTTGTTTTTCTTTGCGATTCTTTTTCTGTTGCTTTTGTGTTGGTTTATAAGCAGTTGAAATTTAATAGATTTGGCACACTTTCCGTTGGCAGCAAATGCAAAAATGTTAGTACAACACAACTATTTGAGACTTACATACACAAGGAGTATCTGTAGAGTCGCAGCATTAAAAATCTACACTTGAAAAAAAACAGTTCACATTTTACATAATCGCTGACTTATTAAGAGTTATTTTGTGCACCAACATTTTTTCACTTGTGTAGCTGGCGAGCTGGCGAACAAAACAAATTTTGCATAAATAAATAAAATTGGAAATAGAAAAAAAATAACAGAAAAGAATTTACGAAAATAACAAAAACACATTTGGTTTTTGGAAAATAAACAACACGATATGAATGAGCAAATGAATCGATGAATGAATGAGCAGAAACAAGCCGAATTCAAAATGCGTAGCACATAAAGAAAAACAAAAATAAAAAAAAAACTTAACTTAACTATAACAAAATCTGTATATTTTTAGATCTTGGCATATCAAGCGATATTTCAAAAAAGGGATAAATGATCTCTCTTTCAAAATCGGTATATATGTAGATCTTGGCATATCTACAGATATTTAAGGTATAAACTATGTTTTCTTTTGCTGTGGCAGAGAGTGTTTGAAATTTGGCGATCTTAACTAAAATAAGTCTATACTTTTTCAAACAAACACGTTTGCTGTTAGTCCACATAAGAAGGTATTCTCAACTCAAATAACTATCCATGGGTGTCTGGCGCCTGTCTAATGGCCTACTTTATTGAGTGTCTCGCCTTAAGCAAAAACCTCGAATATTAAATATGGCCAATTAAATGGAAACAAAGCTCAAATGCAAATGAATCGACAACAACAAAAAAAACAAAAATAAATGAAAAAATTATAAATTCATGCGCATAAAATAAAATTGAATTTATGATATGACAAATACGAGTATTGTACCATCTTGTTATGAATGCCTTAGGAACTAAGTGGACTGAATTCGCCTACCGACACGGCGCGTGTTGGAGAGGGTGTGTGTGTGTGTGTGCGTGTGCGTGTGTGTGCGTGTGTGTGTTGGGCTGTGCCTGCTGTTAAGCTGAAGCGACTTTGAAAGTGATTTTGAAATCGTCTGCCAACCGAGCTGGGCAAAAATTCAAATTCAAGCCGCATATTCGTCGCGTTTTGTTTACAAATAGAACCCCAACCAGATGGGCTGGGTTGAAGGTGTTGGAGCGGAGGGAGAGGGGGAGGAGGGGTACCCATAGACCCACTGCTGATAGTGGCATATAACTATATATGTGTTTGTGTGTGTGTGCATATGTCTACGAGTAAATGGGATTATTCATTACACGCTTTGCTGTGTAGAGTATCACAGTTTGGACATTAACTGTGCTACGCCTTACAAAATATCACGATGGTTAAATAAATAATATATAAAAATAATGAAATTATCTAAAATTATTGATAATTTATCTAAAATAAAACTAGTTTAGTATAGACATAAGGGTTAAAGTATTTCGCCTCCTCACGCCTATTAGAGTATTTGTTAGTCGTCATCACAAGCTTGGTGCTTGTAAGCTCGTGTATGCATATTAGATGAAATTATAAACAAAACATAAAGCGACGCAATATGCTCGGCCGCTATATTCGTCACGCCCGGCAGAGAGCTGAAAGAGGACAAAGTGTGGAATGAGTTGTATGGGTTACGAGCAGAGCGAAGGAGAAAGAGAGAGGGGCAGCCGGCCTGTCACTTATAGCTGTTCGTTTTCGTCTTGCGATCGAACGGATCGCGCTTAGCTGCTCAGTCTCAGTTTCAGTATCTTCTGCTTCTGCTGCTGCTGCTGTTGTTTCTACTCATTTGCTGTTATGCCCAAAGCTGGGGATCGACCTATTCAATATGCTGACACACGCGCCAACACCTCCTACGCGCTGGCAGCGCAGTCGGCTGTCCGCTGTCCGCCGTCCGCAGCCCACTATGAGTGCCCGTCCATTGTTTTCGCGCATCGCAGCGATCCGTTAAAGCTTCGCCAAAGCTTCACATATATACATACAAATACATACGTATGTATTACTTGCGGCAGCCAACAGAGCTTTACATCATGACAGCCGCAAGCACTCGCTCGACGCATGATACAACAACAACAATCAACAACTACAATTTTAAATAAATTGCGAATGGCAATTGGGAGGGGAATGGGGGACGGGAATGGGAATGGGGATGGGATAGCAATGGAAATGCGAAATGGTGCTTGGCAGCAACAGCGTCAGTCGCTTAAATAATGCGATTGGTTTGTAATGCAAACTTTATATGGAATGGGGAATAGGGAGTTTCAGTTCAATACATATATCTACTCTAAAAGCGTATACATACAGTTTCGAAAGTAGTAATTTAAAATTGAATGTACTGATCTGATATATATTATGACTTTAAAACTCGTAAATAATGTAATGTAAATAATACAAATTACATGGTAATTCGTAGTCTATATATCTATGTTGCACAACAACTTAAAACTGTCATAGGATTTGTTAAACACACTCAACACACTGCGGTTGCTGCTTGCCAAACTAATTTGCATTTAAATACCCGCACACCCAGCAGCAGCGCCAACATATCAAATGCACTGCTGCATGTTGCTGGGACTGAGATGAATTGAATTGAATTGTAATTAAGCAAGCAAAAGCTTTGGCCCAACTGGGTCACTTTTCTTTCCAGCAATGCATCAGCAAATTAAGCCTCCTTTTATCTAAGCACTTACAGCATCTGTCTATCTCCCTTTCTCCTCTCTCTCTTTCTTTGTGGTTGTGTTGTGCTTTTGTCTTGCTGTTATAATTATTATTATTGCTGTTGTTGTTGCTGCCGGTGATGTCACAAGAATAATAATAAACGGTTTTTTGTTTTGCCTCATGTTCGTATGTTAATTTTGTATTTGTATTTTTATTTTTATATTTTTATTTTTTTATTTTTGTTATGCTTGCATCAAACAATAACAATAATAATAATTTGGCTTTTGAGAATTCAAATGCAAACATCGAGACAATTAATTCGTATGCCATGTTTGGCGCCTGTTTTGTAAACCAGCTTTTGGATTAACCAAACAAACAGTCGAGTTCATTGTTGTCTGTTGTTGTTGTTGGTTGTTGTTGTTGTTGGAGCTCTTGGGAACAGTTTTGGGTTCATAGACAATGACAAACGTTGCTTGTAAGTTAATTAGCTACATGCGCCAATCGATTTTTGAAAGAAAATAAAAAACACAATCTGAACTAATGGTGAAACTATCTGAAATCTGAGATTTAATAAATATACTTGTGTGTGTGTGTGTGTTGTGTGTATATTTAACAATAGTTTTCTTTATTTCATAGCACACAAAAACACATTCAACCAGAAAACCTTTCACGATTAAGTGGAAAACTTCCATTTGATATTTGCTCTGATTGAAACTTTTTTTTTGGTTTGGTTTGGATTTTATTGGTTTCCCAAATCCTTGCCATAAACTTAGACCACTTCACATTTTATTACTCCAGCTGGATTAAATCCTTTATTTTACTTTTTTCCTTTCGTTTTAAATAAATAAATATATATATATAAAGATAATAGTATGAAGTGACTGTAGTTGCTTGTTTGAACTATGGACTCTTTGGGGTACACATTCAATAATACAAATAAATAAATAGCTTATATATTATAACGAATAAATATTTGATTATTGATAGTACAAAGGAAGTTCTAAAGATCTTTCAGATATTTCACTTATTCCCATTGTCTTTGCTGCCATGTAAAAAATAAATATTTCATTTACCATAGGTAAGAAACCCAATTATTATGTGAGCTCTTTCCTGACTTAATTGCCACTCATTCAACAATTTGGCAAGCTGTGCGAGTGTGTGTGTGTGTGTGTACATTTATTGCACATTAAATTGGAGGCGATGCCCCAACACGTTCGGTCAGCGGATGTGAAATGTTCGAATCGAGAAGCCAGCCGTCATCGAGTGCGTCAATAGAACCTAAGAGTTGGGTGGCGGGCGAGGAGGTGCGAGTGGCGGCATAGGGTGGGGAAATGGCTGAAAGGGTGGCGGGGGTGTTGCCAATCATTCATAACGTATGACTTTGTTTACGGCTGATAACCATGTATCTTAGACTGTGGGCAATTTGTGTTGTTATTTTGGTTGCGATTTCGTTTTTTGCTGTGTTGAATAAAATGATATCTTTACAGAACAAGAATTAGGCCATGATAAAAAACGCTTTCGCTTGTTTGTTTATAATTGTTTATACAATTTGCAGAGGAAAACAACAATTTGTTTTTTTTTTATAATTTTTTGGTTTAGATAACGCACAATCTATGTGCAACAGTGTGGGGCAGCAGCAGCGGGGCGGGAAGTCTTGTTTTTAGGGCAGCCTTCAAAATTGTACACAAACATCCCGGTGCGCAGACACACACATACACATATGTGTGTGTGCGTGTGTGTGTGTGTGCGTGTATTTGTTTGGTGCTTACATTTTGCAATTAGATTAGAAACCCCCCCCCCAGAAGAGACGAGGCCATAAAACACGAAACTGAAAAACAAGAAACAAACAAAAACATTAAATGGCGATTAAAAGTAATTTAGATAAAAACACTCAAAGCAAATAGACAGCCAACAACGACAACAACAACAACACACGTGCATGTACGTTAAGCAACAACAAGAAGAAGAAGCAGAGCAAGAACACACACATTCACACACACACACACGCACACTGTGTGGCTGTGCTCTACAATTGAAATCGGGCAACACGATTTTATCATGTCATCAGACAGCGTCTACTAGCAGAGCTAAAATGAAAAGTTAAATTAAATAATTAAATTTTAAATAAATATATATTCTAAACTACTTAATTTAATTATCTTTAATTTTATTTTATACGATATATATCGATATAAATATTATTTTATATTTATTCTTTTATTTGTATTATTTGCTATTATTAATAATATTATAAAAGAGTTAGACAATGAAAAAGAGAGCATACAAAATTCGTATTGTTTTATTGAGCTGTCGGCAAGTGCTTAACTATCGCTGCGCAGAGGCGAATCCGTATTGGAAACGGGAGCCATGGTGACTTGCTCCTGGCTCCACACTTATCTCGGGGCGCCAGTAAAAGCGACGCCAGCGACGCCAGCGACGCGCTTAGCTGATTTAGTTAATTGCATTGTTTTTCAATTAAAGTTCGTTTTAATTGAGCAAACAAACATGGCAAACCAAGTGGGAATGCGTCAGTGGACAGACTAGTCGACCGCATCATACTCTGTCTTCCATACTTTTTCCAGCTAACTCGAGTCTTGACAACGGCTGCAGATATCTACATAATTCTGTACCTTCTTCTTCTGTACTATATATATAGGCCAAAGTAGGTTAATAAGATTCAGTTAAGAAGTGGATAACAGCCAGAAGAGATCCTCTTCAATCCCATAACGTATATATGTATTTATTCTTGTTCATATTTCGATTTGGATTTGTGAATACGTTTTTATAAATTTCAAATTTGTACTTTTTGCAGCACATTCTTATCCCTATGTGTACCTCTGGCAGAGGATCTTGATTGTGTCCGATGTCTATCATATAGTAGCTGATCAATTTAGTCACGATTCATTGCACCTTCCTCAGTGTTAGGGTAGAGATTCTGGAGCATCATTATCAATATTTTTCTCTATTATCTGCACAACTTGATAGTCAGATTTATCGCTTGCTATGTTTACAGGGTATTAAGAGGTAGAAAATAGAACAAGATCCCAACCGCTTGGCGATAAGATTAATCCCAGGCAGACAATGCAAACAAACAGCAAGCGGAGCCAAAACAACCCAGTCGAACCCGATTCCCAGCCAGAGTCCCAGATATAAATCCACAACTGAAACTGAGACTGAACAGTTTGCACTTTGATAAGCGCAATGTGAAAATATAGACAAATATTTATGCAGCTATATTTATTGCTATCAGCATGTGTATAGCTGTGTGTGTGTGTGTGTGTGTGTGTGCGTATCTGCATTTGTATCTTTTAGTCCATCTGCACATATTTACAACTGTCCAAATGTATTATTAATCGAAATACTTAATCTCTGCGGCGGCTTACTTGGGCATTAGCCTCTTAAAAGATAGTCTTTGATTTGCCTCTTTTCTTAAGATACATACTTGAGTGTATTATATACATATAGTATAGGAAATATATGTATATAGATCATGGATTGGAATAGATATTCGAATAGATAAACATATATACATAGACACATAACTGGAATCAGATTTTTGCTGGCTTCAAAATAAATAAAAATGAAAGGAAGCCACTTCAAACACATATATATTCATGATCAGCATAACGATCTAGCCTTGAGATATCAGATTGGTTATAAAACTGCTCCTATACCAGATACACAGACACATAAATAACAGCATATACTAGAAAGATAATGCTACGATCTTTTTGATCAAAGTAGTATTAGTTAAAAGAAAAATATGTAAAATAAAAGAAAAGTAAGAGAAGTTTTCGATAAGAGTAAAGTATAGTACTCTACAGATATATATATATAAATATATATATATATATATTCTCCATTCTACAATACAAGATTATATCAAAAAATGGATTTATATTAATGCCTCAATTACAGCTTCATTAATTCATTTCTGATAGTTTGAAATTTGACTATTTGCTGATCAATTTGTTGATCTTTCTATATAAGTCTATTATCTATAATTATCTCTCAATTCCCGATCAACTTTTGCTACTCCTTTTTTTACTTGTTGCAAAATTAGCGAATTCATTTTTAGTTATATTTCCATTAGATTGAGCCAACTTTGCCAGAGTTCCTCGATTTCTTTATCTTTCGCTTTGGTTTTAGAGTTCATGACTTCAAGTCTGGATCCCTTGAATATATCTATATATAGTTAGTTATATATGCATATGTAGAGTACATGTATGTGAGCATTGTTTGTAAGCGAAGAGCTTGGGCGACACAAAGTGGCCACTTGGCTAAATGTGGATGCCACTAACTTGGCCTTCTGTCTGCGTAACTATGGTAATTCAATGTGAATACGAGTGTGAGTCTGAGTCTGAGTGTGAGTGTATTTGTGAGTGCTTTTGGCTTTTGCCTGTGCTTCTGCTGCGTCTGTTGCCCGTTGTTTGTTTATGCAATTGCCGAGGTGAGCTGGATTCGATTTGGTTGGATTCGGTTGGATTGGATTGGATTGAATGGGATTGGATTGGCTTGGGATGGGATGGGAGACTAGTCGAAGGCGGAACAGAGAGCGAAGTCTGGCTATAATAACAATAAAAGTGGCCACCAATTCGAAATCAATTAACGTTGAGTGCTACTGGGCATGACAAGAGCGTCAATATTTACACAAAATAATGACGGACCAAATAAACACAATGCAGGCAAGACCCAAAGTTGGCCCAGAGTCGAAGAAAAACCCTTGGAAAACCAAAACACGCCTACAGGTTTTTTTCCCCTTCATTTTTTCTACTATTTATTTGACACACTCTGCCACCAATGTGACAATGACATAAGCAAATTTATGCAACGAGCTAAGTCATTGAGCGGCAGTCGCTGTTAAAGCCACATTCTAAACGCAATTAGTTGCTGGCTTTGACTAACTGCTTTGCACTCTGTTGCATATTGATAGAGACATTCATATTAATGGATTTGCGTTTTGCTGCATGCAACAACTCAACCGGGCAATTCATTCATTCGGGATTAGTTTGGAACATTTGCTGCACCTTTTTGGCCATAAATTTGCACGAGAAACTGTAGTTTTTTGGCCAAAAAAGGAATTGCAGAAACGAGAAGCTGAATTATGGTCTACCTGTGCGACTGGCAATGCTTGGCAACTGCCGTCTCTTGGTTGTCCTGCTTGTCCCTGTTGTCCTGGTTTCCACGGCACACAAAACTACCACCGAAATTCATTCATAAATTTTCAGGCAGCGCTTTAAGTCTGTCTGCCTGACACTCGTTTGGGCCATAAAAATGTCGCAACATTTTATGGCAACACAGAACGAAAGACGCAGGACGAAGGACGTAGGACGCAGGACGAAGGACACAGCACTAAGGACACTTCCGGCATTAACGACTCTCGCTTGCATCTGACTGCAACTACTTAAGACAGTCCAAACACATTTGCATTTGCCTGGCGGCATTCCTTGGAATCCGGCAATTAGCCCGTGTACTTAAAACGTATTTATGACTTCAGCTGAAACGCATTCCCAGCCGAATTGCATTTATATATATATATATATATATATATATATATATATATACAGTTTATGCATATTTCCATCAGTTTCCACAAAATTGTTTAAATATCAAAATAATTTCACTCATTTTGGTTTTCATAATCAAATTATTCAATTTCCTTTTAAGCCCATTCATTTTGTGTGGCGTATTTATGAGTTTCAGCTGCTGTTGCACAGTTGCACAGTTGCCGTTGCATTTGTCAGATATTTTCCATATTTTGGACATGTAAATTGTTTGCCGCACAGCGAAATCTGCAAAATTGAATCATTTCATGCTGACAGCTAAATATGAAATCACAAATGGAATTACAAAGCAGGCAACACGCCTCCCGCCCCTTTGGCAAAACGGATACATGGCCAAATTGAATTGTGTCCCGCTCTGCTACATCTTCTACCCCCCCCCCCCCTCCCCCTCCTCTCCACCGCTCACTCCTCTGGACATCTGTCAGTGAGTTCTTGAGGTGAAAATGCAATTATTTATTTGCAACACAAAAAACTGAAAAACCCTCTTCAACCGCCCCACGGCGAGGCAGCCTCGCCTTGGCGGGGGCACACAAATCCAATCCGACGGCAAACGCAATCAAAACATGACGCACACACGCCACCTCCAGCTCCAGGAGCGTGGGGCACGAACCGGTGCGGCGGCGGGGGCGGTGCGAGGTGAGTTGGAGGCCCAACTGACAGGGGCACGTATGTAGAATTAGTTTACGAATTGCTGCAGGATACGTGGCGCAACATTTTACAGCAAACAATTTCCCAATGCGCAGCTAACCCCCTTCCCCGCCCCACACAAGAAGACGCTGTCAGTTGCACAGTAGAACAAATGGCCAAAGCAGCCAACAAACTTGCAACTGCCGCGGGCGCTGTTGGTGTCCTCTCTTTTGGCCAAATATAAAAAAGTTGATGTTGTCTCAATTTGACAGAAGGGAAATTAAACTAATTAGACTGCTCTAGTCGGGAGTGCGCGACTAGAGATACTCTCTAAATTGCCAGCTGATGCCAGTCTTTTCGATATGAAATTATGATTTTAGTTAAGAGAACTTTGTACAATTGTTCATTGATATGGCTAAGTACTTATAGATATATATATATATAAATCTAGATTTGCAATCGATTTGTATCGATATTCGCGAAATGTGAGCAGTTATCGATCAATTGACATAAACTTATCATATACAAGAACTCATCTTACAGTCTCCAAAATCGGCTAGTTTAGGCTAACAGAAAGACGTACGTGACTAAATCGGGTCAACATTTGATGCTGTTCTAGAATATATATGCTTCATGGGGTCTGAAACGCTGCCTGAAGATTTTTCAAGTATATAAAGAAAATATCCTAAAATATTTGTCACTTGAAAAACATGTTTAAAAAAAGTTCTTCTTCAATTCAAAACTAGTGAATTGGCATTAGAAAAAGTTCCACAGTTGTCAGCTCACAGGATATAGGCAGACATAGTCATAGACACACTCAAAAAAAAAGGGAGCTTGTTGTGTGGCAGCTGGGGGAATTGGAATTGGCTTCAGCTATGACTATGACTATGACTATGACTAGGTCTGCGTTTATTTGGATTCGTGGTTTGGGGCTGGGGCTGGGGCTGGGTCTGAGTTCTGTTGGAGTGAGCAATTTGTGGCACATGTAACGCAAAGGCATTTGCCAACAAGCGATGCAGCCTAAAAGGAAGCAAGGCACACACAACACACACACACAACAAACACACACACACACTCAATACACACATATTTTTGGAGGCTCTATTAAGTGAAGCCCAAACAACGCACAAAAGTGGCAGGGTTTTGGGCTGGTGTGAACTTTAAAAAGAAAACTCGGGCAGGCGAGTGTGGGAGTGTGTGTGCGAGTGTGTGTGGGAGTGTGTGTGTTGATTTTTGAAATGAATATGCGCAGGTTGCCGGAAAAACTCTTGGCAAAAGTAAATTTAAAAGTTTTTCAAGCGCCGCTTTCTGTCTGTCCCTGCCTCCTTCTGTCTCTCTGGGTGTCTCTCAGTCTGTCTGTCGCTCTTGCTGTTTGTCTGTCCGCTTGAGAGATATGAGTGGCGCGCACTTTTGGACAAGTTTTCTAGTTTTTCGGAAACGTGAAGCACGTGGCAAAGGCGCAAGATTCTCTCGCAATACTACAAAATGTGCGATAATTCACATAAGCAGTCTTATCGCATGTGTGTGTGTGTGTGTGTGTTTTATGAAATGATGTGTGTGTGTGTGTGTGTGGGTGTGTGTGTTCATGGCCTTCCTGCGGAAAGAAAATGCCACCCCAAGCATTTAGGCATCGTGCAAAGTTTTCACTGGCTCACGTTCCACTTGAAAGCAATTAGCACACCCACGGAGAAATGTCAGTATCACAGCAGGTACAGGGTGTTCCAGTTTTTTATGCTTTATTTTGCAATGCGTATTGGCAGTGCATATAGAAAATGAAATGTATATACCAAAGGTAGAGCGTATTTCTAGAGTCTCTGATACTACTGCTCCCTTTAAGGAACCGTATTGTTTACTAACATTTTCTCACGCAAGCATCCGAAAACCATTTAAATAACGCTCCATCATCTCGCACACACACACACACACACACGCACACACAAAACTTTTACACGGTTTTAGCTACTACTTGCCGCGCAGTCTCCTGCCCCAACCTTCATGTTGCTTTGGTGTTTCGCGTCTCTTTTGGCTGAGGGGGCTGGCTTTGATAAATGCACGAAGCACGAAAAGTTTCGAAGGGGTGGCAAAACTACTTTTGGGGTTTTTAGGCAAATTCTCGCCTAGAACTAAAAACGCAGGCAACTACTTTCCATTTACCTGGCAGTTTGCCATGCCCCCCCCCCCCCCACTCAACTCAGGTCAGCTCAGCTCAGCTAGACCCGCCACCTGCCCCTTGGCAGCGCCACAAATCGCTGCAGCCATTAGAGCTATGGCAAAAAAGAGGAGCAAAGAAGAAAAAGTGCCGCTAAATGCGATGTGAATTATTTAAGGCACGTGTGTTGTGCAGAATGCGGCAAATTCGACAGTGAAATGCATTTATTATTGAAGATGCTGCGACTACTATTTGTGCCACACGCCCCCCACCCGCAACCAGCTCACCCACTGATGCCATTAAGTTGAAGCTGTAGCGGATCGTGTGGAATCCTTCCTCCTGACAAGCGAACCAATTATGTGCGCCTGATGAGTGCCTAAGTGGAGCTAAAGCCGCCCCTCCTTGCTGGTGGGGGGAGGTTTATTTTGATAAACGCTTTACAGTTTGAAAAGTTTTAGCGTGTGCGTGTGTGTGTGTGTGTGTGTGTGGGTGGCACGTGATTGGAATTACGCGTGCCAGCTAAAAACTCAACTCGAACTCAAGCCACAAAAGTGGAAATTTTACACAAGTTACGACTCGCTGTGAAAGGTGAGTGGAATGTGCAACACACAAACACACACACACACGCTCGAGGGGGTGTTACGTTCCAGGCAAATCCAAGTAGGGGGGCCTGGGCCTGTGGCAAGGTGACAGGCGAAACATGTTTCTGATTTTGGCAATCGACAAATGTTGCGCACATTGCGCGCCAAATTAGCATAAATTCATGCCAATTTATGCCAAACGCATTCCAAGAATCGTTTGCGCCCCTATTTCGCTAGAGTGAGATATAACTTAAATATATTTCAGGATAAAGAGAAATCAAGTTTACGCATTATATTCGAATTTAAGAATTCTTAAACTTAATAATTCCTTAAGAATTATATTATATAAAGTAATCAGTCTCTTGAAGCCTAAGCTGGCTTCCTTCTCTTCTCTTACCTATCTCCTTTTCCTTCTCTTCTCTTCTTTCTCTTATCTTCTTTTGCTTCTCTTCCTTTTCTTGTCTTCCTTCGCTTCTCATTACCAATTCCAACTTTTTTGAGAGATGTTCTTCTTTCATTTCTTTACTGGCTTCCATCTCATCTCTTACTTCTTTCTCTTATCTTCTTTTTCTTCTCTTCTTTCTCTTCTCTTCCTTTTCTTGTCTTCCTTCGCTTCTCATTACCAATTCCAACTTTTTTGAGAGATGTTCCTCTTTCATTTCTTTACTGGCTTCCTTCTCTTCTCTTCTTTCTCTTTTCTTACTTTTCTTCTCTGTCTTCGCTTCTCATTACCAATCCCAACTTTCTTGAGAGATGTTCCTCTTTCATTTCTTTACAAAGTTGGCAATCCCAAAGATATATAAAATTTTAAATCCATAAATATAACAAAATTGGCGTTTTGCTTGACGCATTTGCTTTGTGGAATGCCCCCCCTTTGAAAGTGGCAGCTTGTTTATTTTATGTAATGTTTATTCGTTTGCAAAGTGGAAAATTGGAAATACAAATTGGATTGTAATGTAGTTAGTTTTACATCTGGCGATATTTATACGTATATATATAGACCTAAATTTCGTCTGTTTCTCTCTCTCTCTCTTTCACTTTCGCTCTCTCTTTCGCTCGCTCCTCTCCCCACTCAGTCTTGGTTCAGTTTGCTGCTGGCTCCCCGCTGCCATGCACATGGAGAATCATCTCGAAGGGATCCCATTCCAGATCCGATTCGTGCTTAACGCGTCGCCTGCCACCCAATCCCAACTGCTGATGATGGTGATGATGATGATGGTGATGGGGATGATGGGCATGCGGATGATGATGTGGCGGATGCATGGCCAACGTTGAATGTGCAACGTGATGCGCCAACTGATGCTGCACCAGTCCAATGGGCATATCCTGTGCATGTTCCGCCAAACCGGGCGGGCGATAAATCTGCAAATGCTGCGCTTGCTGCTGATGATGATGTTGCTCTTGCTGCTGCTGCTGTTGATGATGATGATGATGTTGCTGCTCTTGTTGCAGTTGCTGCTGCTGCTGTTGCAGTTGTTCGTTTACCATCTCCTGGATATGTTCGCGGGTCTGCTCGCGTTCGTCCACCTTGCGCAGCAGCATGGCACGCATGAAGGACATCCGCTCAAAGTGCTCCCAGTTGGAGCAGAATCCTTGCTGTGCGTACTGCGCATGCCGCTCCTTCTGCAACTCGTCCACGTAGCGCTGCTTGATGATCGACCAGCGTGTCTGCATCAGCGCTGCAAGGGAATATTGGATGAACTAGTGTCATATACCGATTGTACCTATACGATATCTATATGACAATGTTGGGCAGATCGATCAAGGTCACTCTAGATGGGATATATCTATGGATATATGATTTAAGCAACATAATCTATCGCTTCTCAATTCTTGAATAAATACTAAACTTAAAATAAGTGACTTAAACTAAACTCACTTGGCGTAAGACCCATTTCGACGGCGGCTTCCTTCCACACGGCGGAGGTGCGACTCTGACCCTGTCCCTGACCCTTCTCGGAGCGCTGTCGCCCCGCCCACAAGGAGGGTCGCGCCTTAATGGCATCGATGATGCGCCCACGCATGCTGTTGTGCAACGAACTGGGCCGGCCCAGTTTGCGGACGGTGGGCGTGGTCGTTGCCTCAACGGTACAAGCAGCCGGCGGCACCAATCCAGTGAAGGCCGTATAACTCAATCCATGGGACGCCGTCGACTCAATCAGATGTGGCAACTGCTGTGTGGCAGCGGCATGAGTGACAACTGGCCTCGTTGGAGCAGGAGATGGAGATGGAGCCGGAGTGGGCGTAGCCTGCAGCCAGTTGAAGCTGCCACTGGGACGACCACGTCCATGGCTAGCACTTGGAAGTGCTGGTGGCGCGGGTGGCGAGGAGGATTCGCTGGTTCCTGGACTAGTTGCTGCCGCCGAGTTGTCCGAGCTGCTGGCACTGGACTGGGCACCAATGATCTTGGCAACGGTTATGTTGTACATGAAGGACATGGGCTCAAAGTGCTCCCACTTCGTGTTGAAGCGATCCTTGTGCAGGATCTGGCGATGCACCAAATTGTGGTAGTGGTACTTCATTTGACTCCAAATCGACTGTAATTTAACTGCCGAATCGAGAGAGAACATATATTATAAAGCTATATATTATATATATTAACAAAAAGAGATCCCTAGAATAATTAATTTAATTTTGATCTTTTTCAAATTTATATAATATATTAAAGATAGTTTGTAATTTAATTTAATATATTTTTTAGTTTTGTATTAATCTTTTTGTGTCGTCTGACTTCAATTAACATTAAATAATTTGGAAATCATTTACTTTCCCTTGTACAACTTATGGACAAGTTAAAATCACCATTGCGAGCGTTTACTGTACTTTCATATTGTTATACCAAATAATCCATTCAGCAAAGAGGGAAATGATCTAGCTTGCTGCATATGCAAACACAAATGCCCTGAATATGAAAGCCCAACAACCTATGAACTGACGTGTATGCACCTATTTTTAAACAAAACATACACACACACTCACACACATGCGCGCACACACGGGAAGAGAGTGGGAGAGCAAATGCTAGAGAGAGAGAGTAAGTGAGCAAGCGAGCAGCTACATGCGAAACAATGCAAAACAAAAAGAAAAAAAAACGATGCCGGCTGTCAGGCTAAGCTTTTGCAGCGAACCCCGCTAGAAACTTGGATAAGCACACATATAGAGAGTGAGAGAGACATCGAGAGAGAGGCAGAGGGGTTTGTGAATGGCTATCTCAGTTGCACTCACCTGTAGGCACATGACCGCCAAACTGTTCGGCGATCTCGTTCCACATGGGCGATGTGACGCTGCGACACAAATGCAGTTTATTATTGGAATCCCAAATCTCTGGATATTTCTTGATGGCCTTCAGCAGCTGGGCGCGATTCACGAACGGATCCTCCTTGGGCATGGCGATAGGCGATGGAAGGCGATGAGGAATATGGAATTGGAATACTATGCAACTGGAAGCAATAGCAACGGAGACGGAGGCAGAGGCGTCGACAGCAGCAGCGGACGCGGAGCACAACTGCGTCCTTTGACATCAATTATCGGCGAATAACTGAAAGTAGAGTTTGCAAAATATGCGAATTGAAAATGAAAAGGCAAAAGCGATTGAGGAAAATAGAGAAAACGATGACGACGTCGGGGCAACGACGACGCCAGCGACGACGACGACGACGGCGACGCTTATTGTTGTTGTTGCTGTTGTTGTTGGGGCGCAGCGATGCCGAGAGATTGGAAAGCAGCGGCAAAAAACGGCGAAAGCGCACACGAGATGAGATACACAAAATGCAAGCGAGAAGAGAGAACAAGACAGAATGCGCAAAAACAAAAAAAGAAATAATAAAAGCAGCAGCAGCAGCGACGTCAGTTTGTGTTGTGTGTCGTAGGTGCTGCTGGTAGAGTTAAAGGGGTGTGGGAGGGGGGAGAAATAGAGAGACAGAGAGAGAGAGAGAGAGTGCCACAGACGAGACGACGAGCAAAGGCAAAGGCAAAAACAGACAAAGACCAAAGAGACAAAAACCAAAAAACAACAACAGCAAGCGAACCTTATGGAAGAGGCAAAGCTGCAAAAAAAAAACAAAAGCAACAACTAAAAGAAAATAACAGACACAAAACAAAAAATAACACATACAACAAAAATTGAAGCAAGCACAAAAGAAAGGCTACGATAAACAACAACAGCGACGCCGACGACGACGTTGGAGCAGCTCACTTGCAGCTGTATGCGTGTGTGTGTGTCTGTTTGCCACAGCCTCGTCGCTTTTGTTGAAGGTGGCATCGGCTTGAAGCGTTAGAAGCGCAGTCCGAAACTCCTCGTGCCTCTCTTCGCTCTGCGCTCGCCGCTCTCCACGAATGCGAATGCGAAACAAAAGAGCAGCCGTCCAACAGGCAAAGAAGAGTGCGCAGCTAAATGCATCCCAGCAGCGAACTAGTGAATGACTGTCATTACGGAACGCATTCGTAATGCACACAATGTAATTTAGTAATGCTCTTGTCTGCAGGAGCTTCTAAGTCAAGCACAGACTTTGCTTCGCGGGACCTCTGCATGAAAAGCAGTGCGCCAATGCCTTATTACATATTTCTTATTTGGATTGGTTTCTAATCTGATTTTGCTATTAATTCCATTTTTTTTTTATTATTCTAGTTTAGACAGAGTGCAGTTTGTGAAGTGGAAAATAAAATATATTTGTCATGAATGGATCATGAAATTGTATATAGAGTAAACTTTCTAAGCATAAATTACGAATCGAATTCGTATTGGGGTATTTTCGCTGCTGGAAAACGAAGAAGAGTGCGGAGCAAAATGCACGCAAGCAAACAGAGCAAAATGCACGATGACCGACGCGACGATGGCAAACAACAGCAACAGCAACAACGGACAGCGACGGCGAGGCCAAAGCACAGTCCGTAGACGCAGTCGGAGCGAAGAAGAAGAAGAGCCCAGCCCAGCCAAGCTGTCTAAGCAACAACTAAAAATACATACAGTTGCGAACAAAATAATAGCACCACTAAGACATTTTTGCTTACGATTGGATAAAAGATTAGTTTTGCAATTTTTTCCAATACTGATTTTTAATACGTTGTTTAGTATTCCCATTATAAATTACAGTTAGTACTGCTACTAGAATTCTCTTTTTTCATTTGAAGGGAAAAGTGCCAAAAATGTCATAAAATTTAATTTTCTACTTTAATTTTAATTATATTTAAGTAAGTTGGAAACGGGTAATTTAATTATGTGTTTTTTCTCCCTCACTTTATTTGAAAAGTCTTCGTTCACATATTTATAAATTCTTTACACATGCAAATTCAAAAAAGACACTTGGAAACATTTCTTATGAGAGTGGCGCTATTATTATTTTCGCAAGTGTAAATACACGCATACACACACATACATGCAGGCAGCAACAATTGCCTGGTTACTGGCGTATAGGCGAACAGGCGTTCGGTCGATCTGTCGGCCAGTTGGTCGTTTTGGGGGCTACGTGCAATGAACCCCATTTCGTAGCAACTACAAACAGTAACTGCAACTACGACTACAACAATACACAATTACCCCACACACGCATACGCACTGCAATTGCGTTTGTATTAGTGCGCAGCGCACCCACTGCGTTTGTTAAGTCAGGCAAACAACAGCAACAACAACAACACAGCTGCGAGAAAATGTCGCAAACGTTTAAGCATTTTAATAAGCAGAAAACAGCGAAAAAGAAATGCAATTTGAAAACTTTGTTAAGCTTCATCATTTGAATATATGATATATTACACTCATCGAATAATCGCCATCAATTTCAAACAGAAAAAAAATTAGTAAATAAAAACAAGTTTTTGCGTTTTTTTTCAATTCGGATGTTAAAACATGTAACCGATGCGTAGCTCACATAATTTTATTGTATTTTGAATGAATCCATATGCACAGTAAAACCTGAACTTAAGGTCATAAAATCAGTCTTCATGTGTTTCACAAAAATGAACTTTAATAAGATTAAGAGCTCAACATCTTTTATCACGTTCTTATTGGCAATCGTAAAGATAAGGGATTAATTGCTTTACGACATGATTCGTTGACGTTGCCGGGCATAAATAGCCATGAATACATATATATATATATATGTATATGTATGCATGTGTGTATTTGCCTTGTTCACATTGAGATCATGCATTGATTGTTGTGGCATCGTACAGCTTCTTCATCAATTATCCAAAGTCATGGCACTGGTTCACCCAACTGATTCCACTCCAATTCCAAATTTCAATTCCGATTCCAGTTCATACGCTCCCCGCTCCCCGCTCTCCGCTCCTGCTCTGCATTTCTAATGCTGTTGTTAATGCTTTTAATGTTTGTCGTCGTTTTATTGGCTACTGTTTTGTTATTTGTGTTATCTGTGTATCTGTGCGAGATCTCTCTCTGTGTGTGTGTGGGTGTGTGAACGCACACGCATTTATCTGAAAGCGGTGTCTTTAATTTTTATGACTGCATAAATGGTCCTGAGTGCCTCCGCCCTCCCGCCTCCTCCTACTGCAAACGTAATTTGCTAGATTAGAATTAATTTCGAGGCGCTTCCACGAGATACTTTTACTCTGCACATAGGCAAAACTTGGACAGTAAAAAAGAAGAAGATGCAGCAGTGGAAGAAAAAAAAGCATAAACCTAATGTAGCCGAAGCTGGACGGGCAGCAGGCGGACAGACAGACAGACGGACAGACAGACAGACAGACGGGCAGACAGATGGGGCACAGGCTCCACATCAATTGTCGTTCTGAAGATGGGCTTGAAACTTGGCACTGGGCTGGGTGTGTGTTTCTGTGAGTGTGTTTGTGTGTGTGTGTTTGTGTGTGTGTGTGTGTGTAGAGTGGCAGTGGGAGTGAGAAGAGACGGCTCCCTTCCTCTCTCTCTCTCTCTATCTCTCTCTCTCATTGCTGGGTTTTTATTTTCATTTATGCTTTTTAAGTGCTTCATTAAAATCGCGTATGGCTACGGTTGGGGTCGCTGCTGGGGTCTGCCTGCCATCTGTGGCTGTGGCTGGAGCTGGGGCGGACAGACCTTTGTCAGTGTCATCAAGCACGGCACACACACACAACACAACACACACAGCAGCAACAGCAACGTAAAGAAAAAAGTATCTTTCAGATACATGTCCAAAACGCAAAGAAAGCAAAGCATAAAAACGCACGTCGACGGTTAAAAAGAGAAAAAAATAAATATAAAATAATAATAAACAAGTCAGGAATACACACAGGTGACCGACTACAGGATACCACGTAATCAATCAATTATAGCTATAGTCAAAATTGGCATTCCTCTATATGAAAATTGAATTTGCGGCTTAATCATGCCTAGTTGCGTTATCAACAATATAGTGAACAAATATATAGAAAATGGAGCTCGAAACTTTTCTAGGTATAACTAACATACATATAGCATTGCCGATATGCTCCACACTCGATTCCTATGGCCACAGGGTAATCAAAAGGTACAAAAAACGAGAGGAGAATTGAAATAAAAAGAATTATAGCCAAACATGTTTTTCACTCAGCTCTCGCTACTCAGTGTCAGGCCCAACTTCAACTTCAGCCACAGAGTCGCAGCTTCAACTCCGGTTTCTGGTTCTTGATTCATGTGATTGCGTCTGTCTACGTGTGTGTGTGTGTGTGTGCGTGGCAATAAGTGTGCCCGTTCACGGGACGGTGCAAAAAGTTAAGTATCTTGTTGTTGTTGCTTGCCGTTTTTTTTAAGGTGCGCATATAAAAGAGATCTTCTGAACAGTCGCCAGTTTTCAGTTACCAGTTACCAGTTCGCTCCCCCCCCCCACCACACACAACCCTGGACAGTTGCAAGCAACGTCCAAAGATAACAACAACAACAATAATGGTGTCTGGCCAGCATCCCGAGTTGGCCGACTTGGCCAACTTGGCCAACTCCTTGCCAGCCTCCTCAAATCTCATACAGTAGCAAAAAATTTCGACAGTTATTTACGATTAGCACAAAAGATACGAGACATGACATGCGCTGAGATGCCGCGAAGATGCAGATGCAACAGATTCAAACAGAGACCCAGAAAGAGAGAGAGCGAGTGAGAGAGAGAGAGAGAGTGAGACAGAGATGGAGGTGACAGGGGAAATGGGAGTACGAGTACAAGATGAAACCTGGCCAGTTACCCATCGACTGGTCGCTACTGTTGCATGTTGCATGTAGCATGCATGCTTGCCAGCAGGGTTCCTCTGTTCCTTGCTTAGTTTTGTCTACTGTTTTCTGTGTTTACCTTTCCGTTGGCAGTTCGCAACAACAACAACACAAAACTTCATTTCTTAGCTTCGTTTGACGATCAACTAAATGTTTCCGACACAAAACTAAAAAAAAACCCAAATCAAGCTGAGAGTAAAAATCGTGTTGAACTTCCAGGAATTATTTTGGGGTAAAATTTACTGTTTTCATTTGATTTCTGTTGCTTAAAACAAAGTTTGCCTAAAATTGCAAGTCATTAATTTTTTTAGTTATTTTTTACTTTGAATAAAACAGTTTATTTTTTATTAATTTAAAGTTATTAAATTTGTATATTGATAAGTTTACACCAATTAAGAAGAGTTACTTAAACACCCCATATAGATAAAGCTGTTGATACTTAACTGGAATATACATCTATATACGTATATCTGTATATCTTATTTATTGTATTTCATGTTCTGGGAACCGAATAGATATTTAATTCATAGATCTTATCTAGCCGAATGTGTACCAACCTCGGCAAGCAATCTAGTGGAGAAGATGGCTATATATACCATGTTGGTTGTGGCCCTCTCTCCAGATTAAGACGGCCGCATCTCTGCCTCCCTCTCCGTAAGCTTAATAAAATGACTTAAATGGGGTCGTTGCAAGTTGCGGCCAATTCTTTGGGCCATAAGCGAAATTTATGGGAGTCGGTAACTCTTTGGCCAGCCTGTTGAATAAATTAGTTACTCGTTGCGGACTCGGCTGCAGAGAGAAGAGCGCGGAGCGCGGAGCGAGGAGCGAGGAGCACAGCAAGAATATATTTATCGACTCGTGCGTTCTGTTGCGTGCACTGCCATTTAATTGGCCGCTTGAGAGGGGGCGTGGCATCCTTTTGGACCGCCCCTGCACCTTTGTCCCTTCGCTTTGCGTGCACTTTAATGCAGTTTATCATTCGCCTGCTGTGCACTTTGCTTTTATTATTTATATTTACGATAATTTGCCTGCGTTGAAAATACCTCGTAGTGTTAAAGGGTATGCTGAAATTGTGCATCGATATGTAACAGGCAGACTCTATTATACTCAAGAGTCTATAAGAACCAGAGAACATAAGTTCCCGACTGGGCTGGGCTGATCAAGTTGATTTCATTGCGAATCGATACAAATCGATATCCGATAGCAATGAAAGGCACATTATAATAAGACCAAATACACTACTGATATAGAAAATGAAATCCCGAATAATGCAAATCTGAACTATAACTCTTGAATTGCTTATGCCCGTTTTACGTTGCCAACTTGATTGCTGGGTAGGGAAAACAGCAATAAAACGCACAGCTTGAAGGTGGTCGGGATTCTAGGGGGGATGGTGGATGGGGCACCTATAAGTGGCAGCAGAATAATTATAATTAAATGCATTTTTACGTGCACCTTTTCCCGTCTGGGTTTCTCTTCATTTTATGCAAATCATAAATTGCACACCTCTGGCAGAGTCCCAGTTTAGTAATTAGTTATTAAGGCCGTTGCGAAATGCAAATACTTATCTTATACTTACTTATATACCAACGATTTGGAATAGTTTCTAAATATATGTAGATCGCTTGGTCTAAATCTGAATAACTATGCTATTCGTTAATCGGGTTCCGCTTCGATTCGCATTCTTAATGCCTTGCAGGCACACTCGGCTGATGCAATTCGATCAATTATATGAAAAATTATCTGGTGAAACCATGCGCCAAAAATGTAACACTTCAAATATCAAATTAATGACTATTCTTCAAATTCTCAAGCCATTAAATTTTTATTATGGATATACATTTATTTAACGATAATACTCGAATTGTTTTCATCATTTGATTAATAAACAAAAAGATAAATGAAAAAACTAAAAATGCAAATCAAAATTCTGCATAAAAAATGTGAAATTCAAAAAGCAAAAACAAAAGTCGAAAACAACGCACAAATTACATGAAATATTCTAGCTGTGAACGCAATATAAAATGTTTTCTTCTCGATTTAGACCATTTTGCGAATACTCTATTAAATGCCAAAATCATAAATGCCAGAAATATGATAAGCAATTTGAAAAAAAAGATACTTATGCATGAAGTCACCCACGAAAGCTATAAGGGATATGATGAGCCGATCCGATTGATTCTGAACTGACTGATACTTAAAGATTTTCATCAAGATTGATCGATTCTGAACTGACTGACTCTTAAAGATTTTCATCAAGCTTGATCGATTCTGAACTGACTGATACTTAAAGATCTTCATCATGTTTGATCGATTCTGAACTGACTGATACTTATAGATCTTCATCAAGCTTGCATCACATTTTATCCGCTAGAAAATGAAGTTAATTTCGAGAAAGGTGTTGGTCATTATACAAATTGTTCAGTTAATTGATACTTTGAATATTCATTTTTGAGTTGGAGTTGGCCAACTCATTTGATATGCGACAAAGGAAAGTATTCAAAAAACACTCATCAAATATTCAAGAGCACTTAGCTGATGTACCCGTTTTCAGATTTGTGTTCAAAATCAGTTTTAATAACCGTGTCAGGCAACAAAAATAAAAAAAAGAAAGAAAAAAGGCGACGGTTGCTGCTACGTGTCCATGCGGGTGTGCGTGTGTGTGTGTGTGTGTGTCTGCGTGCATGCAACGCATTAATTATGAATATAATTCACTGGGGCTGGTTCGTTAGGGCAGCAACAACGTTTGAGGGACAATCATTTTGCGGGGCTAGGGGAGACCACTTGGTGCACAAACGGCACTTTGACGGGTCTCTGTGGCAAGTGGCAAAGTCAACAAATGTGCAACGGACACAATTTTCTCAATGCACAAACACGAGTTGCAGCCCGCGGACAAATGGCGTGCGTTCCACGCCCATACCTCGTCCTCCGCACCTTGCCACAATCAACAACAATGTTGCCTTTGCCATTTTGTATATTTTTGTATTTTTCTTTCATTTTTTTTTTTGTTAAATATATCGCTCTACGCACTTGATTGCAGCATTTAATTAAAGCAACAGCAACAGCCCAAACATCAGCAACAACAACAACAACAACAACACATATGGCTGCAGCAACAAGCCCAACAACAACATCCTGAGGCAACAACTAAAAACTGAACAACATGTTGCCGAGATATTTATGCGCAACACTTGACAGATTTATTAATGCGATGCTGAGGCAATGTTTTTCTTGTGTCTTTCATTTTACGTAACGAATCTGAAGAGAGTGAGAGGGAGAGAGACAGAGAGTGAGAGAGAGAGAGAGAGAGGGAGAGAGCGATGAAGAAATCGTCGTTTCTTCAAGTGTCTCTTCTGCTCTAGTTAACAGTCAATTCTTGATCAACTCTTTTTTTATATATGATTAGGAAACTGCATTATTCCTTCTATGATCTATGAGCAGATGCTACAGCTATACTTAGTAGAACGTCTATATCAATGTCCAACAAAAACCTAATGCCAAAATCAGACTTATGCTAGGAAACCCTCCATTAGTAAGAAACAGAGCGATACTTAGACAACTTAGCATTATGTTGGGATTTTAAGAAGAACGTTTGGTCAATGTTTCTTATATATATAGTTGGTTGTTGGGATATCGAGCGTAGTATCGATATACCTGTTAGTAACATTAGTAGTGAGCATTATCGATATACCGTTAATAACTTAGTAATAGGTTATCGGAATGATGTATTGAAATGTTACATATTATCAACACCTTTAATAACCAGTAAATTTAAAGCTAAAACACATTTGTAAACTTCAACACTACTCCAATCGATCTTTATTTCTTAGATCAAGACTTGAAACCCCAATTCCCTGTGCGGGCATAGGTCGAAACTTCAAAATGCCATAACTTCGTCAACACTCAAATCAGATTAAAAAGCGAGGGCTTTTTGATGATAGTTTTGCCCCTAAATCAATCGTGCATTTAAAGTTGAAAACGTGATTTGAGATCGGAAGACAAGTAAAAATTATAGTCTGAAAATCGATATATCGATATATGGGCATGGGTCGAAACTTCAAAATGCCATAACTTCGCCAAAACTCAACGTATTTCAGAAAGCGAGGGCGTTTGATCATAGTTTTGCCCCTAAATCAATCGTGCATTTAAAGTTGAAAACGTGATTTGAGATCGGAAGACAAGTAAAAATTATAGCCTGAAAATCGATTTATCGATATATGGGCATGGGTCGAAACTTCAAAATGCCATAACTTCGCCAAAACTCAACGTATTTCAGAAAGCGAGGGCGTTTGATCATAGTTTTGCCCCTAAATCAATCGTGCATTTAAAGTTGAAAACGTGATTTGAGATCGGAAGACAAGTAAAAATTATAGCCTGAAAATCGATATATCGATATATGGGCATGGGTCGAAAGTTCAAAATGCCATAACTTCGCCAAAACTCAACGTATTTCAAAAAGCGAAGGCGTTTTGATCATAGTTTTGCCCCTAAATCAATCGTGCATTTAAAGTTGAAAACGTGATTTGAGATCGGGAGACAAGTAAAAATTATGGCCTGAAAATCGATTTATCGATATATGAGCATGGGTCGAAACTTCAAAATACCATAACTTCGCCAAAACTCAACGTATTTCAAAAAGCGAGGGCTTTTTGATGATAGTTTTGCCCCTAAATCAATCGTGCATTTAAAGTTGAAAACGTGATTTGAGATCGGAAGACAAGTAAAAATTATAGCCTGAAAATCGATTTATCGATATATGGGCATGGGTCGAAACTTCAAAATGCCATAACTTCGCCAAAACTCAACGTATTTCAGAAAGCGAGGGCGTTTGATCATAGTTTTGCCCCTAAATCAATCGTGCATTTAAAGTTGAAAACGTGATTTGAGATCGGAAGACAAGTAAAAATTATAGTCTGAAAATCGATATATCGATATATGGGCATGGGTCGAAACTTCAAAATGCCATAACTTCGCCAAAACTCAACGTATTTCAGAAAGCGAGGGCGTTTGATCATAGTTTTGCCCCTAAATCAATCGTGCATTTAAAGTTGAAAACGTGATTTGAGATCGGAAGACAAGTAAAAATTATAGCCTGAAAATCGATTTATCGATATATGGGCATGGGTCGAAACTTCAAAATGCCATAACTTCGCCAAAACTCAACGTATTTCAGAAAGCGAGGGCGTTTGATCATAGTTTTGCCCCTAAATCAATCGTGCATTTAAAGTTGAAAACGTGATTTGAGATCGGAAGACAAGTAAAAATTATAGCCTGAAAATCGATATATCGATATATGGGCATGGGTCGAAAGTTCAAAATGCCATAACTTCGCCAAAACTCAACGTATTTCAAAAAGCGAAGGCGTTTTGATCATAGTTTTGCCCCTAAATCAATCGTGCATTTAAAGTTGAAAACGTGATTTGAGATCGGGAGACAAGTAAAAATTATGGCCTGAAAATCGATTTATCGATATATGAGCATGGGTCGAAACTTCAAAATACCATAACTTCGCCAAAACTCAACGTATTTCAAAAAGCGAGGGCTTTTTGATGATAGTTTTGCCCCTAAATCAATCGTGCATTTAAAGTTGAAAACGTGATTTGAGATCGGAAGACAAGTAAAAATTATAGACTGAATAGCTTGGCGATAAGATTTTCAAATATCTGGAATTTTTGAATTTTGAATTTGGAAACAGCAACAACTATCAACATTGCTGTAGACCTTAAAGTTTCTTCTTTTTGCATTCTCTGCTAGCCAAACATAAATATTGAAAAGCTGACATTCCGAGAAGGACAAGATACTGTGAATATTTTTGGAATTTGTGGCAAATGGAGAGAAGAAATGGTTTCTCATTTGTATACACAATTTCGAACTTCATATTTGTGGCAGGCTTCGATTATGCATCGCGGCTGGTGCAGTCAAGATGCTGCCATAAATCACATCACATTTCTTTTTTGGCAACTTAGATTTTAATTAAAATAGAATCGTATCGAGAATACTTTGGAGCAGAGCAATCGTTGCCAGCTACGCCCACTCCCCGCCACGCTAACCCACTTCGAATTAAAGCAAACATCAACTTACAGATAATTCCACTGGCCGACATTTAAATACACTTTGGTATTCGAAATTCCACTCAAACTCATGCCTATAACAGATTATATATATATATATATATGTATGTCTTTCAGCCGATAGTCCAGTTTCAGATTGCGTTGCAAATGAGGCAACAAAATGATAATGCCCCAGCCGACAATTTCTCAAACGATTATAATAAGAAGATGGAGAAACGCAAATGTTCAAATCTGTTGCTAGTTTTTGAGAATACATGGCCACATTTTCTAACGCTCGAATATTTCGGATACAACATAATTATATTGGAAGCTGGCCCATAAATCAAAGGCGGCAAAAAAACAAAAAAGAAATCTTTAAGACTTGCCACCGAAACGGGAACGGAGAACAGAACGTAGGCGTTGCAAGCACTTCGACAATCGACTCGGATTGCAACGGGTGGCAAGAGGGAGAGTAAGAGAGAGAGAGAGAGATCAGAGTCGGGGTCGGGGGGGAAAATGCAGCGATGCAGTGAGGACAAAACTCGCAACATTTGGCAGCATGTGGCAAGTACGCGAACTCAAAACGCTCCGATGCAACTTGTAACGAAGATGAAAATGAAAATGATTTATGCTGCAGTCGGTCTGTCGACAACATGTGTGTGTGCGAGTGTGCGTGTGTGCGCTGCCAAACTCTCTCAGTGTGTGTACAGTGATTGTGCGAGGGGGGGGTGTTGGGAGGCTGCGCTCAGTTAGCCAGCTGCGCAGCTGTGGTCGATTTGAAATACATATTTTGAATTTGCTGGCAACATATTTATTACACTGCGGCATCAACCAGCTGGTAGCAAGTTCATTTCTCGAGACTACTTCTTAGATATTAAATATTGAATAGTTAACAATAATTAATCGATTAATTAATCGATACAGTTTCTGTTCTTACAGTCAAATTTCGCTTGGCACACCCGAATGTAAGCAGCTTGTTCAGCAAGTGTCTCAAAAACACTCGAAACTGAAATAACTGATGCCACAAGGCATACCTACAATCTGTGTATATGTATCATGTATATACATATATATATATATATATATATACAACAGATATACTTATCAAGCTGTACTTGCTACTGATAGCAGCTCATTGAATGCGATTGGCATGAGACGCGCACAGCTCGACTCGCTTGTTGAGGCTGGTCAAGATTATATATATATATATATATATATATATATATTTAGCTTGCTATATACTTTTGCACAATTTCATTAAATACATAAATAATTTAAGAATTCTGCTATTATTATAATTTAAAAAATTAATTTTTTTTGCATTATGTAAAACGCATAAAGAGATTTATTCAAATTGAAGTCATTCTCCTCAAAGATCTCATCAAAATTCGCTATACTTCGTTAAACTAAGAGTAATTTATTTAATAACAGATTCAAATTTATTAATTTAATCAGCGTCAAGAGAGCATATAACTTTGATTACAAGTATTATAATTATTTTAGATATGTTGACTTCTCTCAAATTATATTTTCAGCAATTATAATTGATGTATTCCAAAACCAATTGATTTTTGAACACAAGCTAATTGGAAGTTGTCATTATGTTGTTTTTGATATTTGTAAGTAGACAATTCTTCAAATACTCCTCCAAATAGGTACTCATTAATGCTGTCGAGCGATCTGCAGAATGATCTATCACAAATTGGACTTTCAGTTTGGGGTTGGGTTTGGACTTGTACTTCCACTCAGGTCAGCCGAAGGTTGGCCAAGTCATGAAATAAAATGTGTGATTTATGCGCAGAGCGTTGACAGTCGAAATATTCCAATGAAATTTACATAGATACAAAGATACATGGATACACAGATGGACAGCAACGACATTTGCCATATTTTGTGCACTTAATGTTCTGGTTTTGGATTACACATGGAACAAGTTCTTCCGATGAGTCTTTGAGTTATGGACGGCGATGAAACTAAGTTTTCTGCTCGTTATTCTACACATTCAGTAGAGATAAAAATTAGATATGATTTCGTCAGTTCCATTACGTAATGTGTGGCCTTTTTGGCCAACAAATGAGTTATGTACAATTTTCGAGATATTCGCATTCAGCAATTGCTCAATTCCCCAACAGATACAATCAGATTTTCGATATGCAAATGGCCAAGTTTGACTTGGGTTTAGCCCAACTGCTAGCTTAGAACATTTATTTGATGGCTGATTGTAAATTTGGTTGCGACTGTGACAGATAAACAGGCAGTAAAAATTCAGCTTAAATAATGTAATTTAATTTAATTCTTTGGTTTTGTTTTTCCGGGAAAACATTGGAAATTGGGTAGCATTTTTGGCTGTTTGTATTTTATTGCAGGCAATCGATTTGTTGGCCAAACTTTGAAGTTTTTTGCGTCAGCATTTCAGCAAGGTCTAAACCCAATAAGGCCCCGTCGTTATTATTTATTTGTACTTGTTATTTTACTTGTTCTTCGCGCATTTTTCTTTGGGGAACACGCACACACAAAAGTTTGCCCTTGCAGTTTGTTGGCTGAGTTTGAGTTGAGGTTGGTTTTCAATTATTTTGGCTGGCCAGGCCACGTCAGGCCAGGCAGCTGGGAAAATGGGAAAATCGGCGCCGTATTGCGGCATATGGTGTATATTACAATAAGCCGGAAATAAATCTTAGTTATGCTTTTTTAAATCCTTCAACAAAAGCAGCGAAAAATCACAGAACGATAATAAAAACTATAAATTGCGTCATAATTTCCTTCGCTGAAAGGCGGCGAGTAAACAAAAAAAAAAGAAAAGAAAAGAAAAGAAAAGAAAAGGAAATTGGTGAAAAACTTGCATTTCCTGATCGAGGTGAGGCCGGGGTGAGTTTCGCCCCTGACGAGATAATCAGCCAAATGCTTGTTATTATTGCCAGGGAACACACCCAAAAAAAAAGGCAGAAGAACTGAGAGGTTGCCACCCCTCACCCCTCGCCGCGCACCCTTTATCATGCAAATGTTGCCAGTGCGGACGAGAGTGTAGCGGATCCTGAAGCTTAGGACAGGCCTGGGAAAGCGCTTTATTAAATATCTATAAATCAGCGAGCCAAAAGTTTATTGTTACGCAAATTTTAAGTTCCATTGAATTGTGAATGCCGTGTGGCGAACAAAAGGTTTGCCTTTTGTTTTCACTAAATGTTGTTGAGAAATTGCAATCTATCAATGAAGCTGTTCGCATCGCTCTTCAAAGGGTCGTGCGTAGGGAGGCACCCTCTCTCCCTCCTGCCTGGGCTTATCTCGCAGTAACAACAATAACAAACAAGACTTGGGCTCACCCTTGAGACTAAGGAAAGTTTTCCTTGTCGTTGTCCGGCTTTTCCACGACATGTCCCAAGGGTTTCAATATTTTTTCCTCATTTCTTTTGCCCCGAACCCATTCATAATGGGTAAAAAGGGTATAATGGTTTGCTGGAAAGGTATGTAACAGGCAGAAGCAAGCACCGATCACATAAAGTATATATATATTCTTGCTCAGGTTCAACAGCAGAGTCGATATAGCCATGTCCGTCCGTCTGTCTGTCTGTATAAACACGCGTACCTCAGAGACTAAAAGAGCTAAAGACTTCAAATTCAGATCAAGTTTGGTTTATTTTTATCGATAACTGCCACTGTTTCAGGAATATCGATACATTTAGATTTCCGATAGCAATAAATGACTCAATTTTAAAGGCATAGTCTTCTAATGAATACATACTATGCATATGCATATTATTTATCAACTGCCCACATTTCATCAAAATCGGAGAAGAAACACCCAAGTTCTAGTCGAAAATATACATATTACACATATTGATCTCATTTCTATCAGCTAGTAAATATGCGAGCGCATGTGTGAGAAAGAGATGGCATGATATTCGACGCTAGCGTCAATATGTTTGTGTGTATTCTGCAGAGTCCCGTTACTTAAGATTGCCCGTACGTATGTATGTGATATGTTCAACAGCTGGCTTCAGGGTATATCGCAGTCGAGCTCACTCGACTACAGCACTCTGGCTTGTTTCATTTTTTGTTGCCTTACCCGCCGCACACCTCTTCTGTATCTAGGGCTAAAGTATCTGAAAAGTCGGGCAGGGAGCTGCAACAACAATGGATCGCATTCTGCGTAGCAACTTTTCTTTACAACTTTTTTTCTTTTTTTTTTGTTTGTGTTCACAAGATTTTTCTATTGAATTCGTCGTGGCTGTGGTTTTTAGTTCTCGTTTGGGTGCCGCGCCTCTCAATTCTCATTTTACAAAGGGATTACAAGGGAGAGAGATAGAGAGTGCGAGTGAGGGAGAGAGAGAGAGAGAGCGAGAAAGAGAGAGGTAGTCTGCTGCTTACCTGGACAGAGTCCATGGCCCAAATCCCCCAACTCCAGCAGCTTTTACTAACCCTTGCCGGATGCCCATCAAGCGTGTATTGCTCCCAGTTCTGCCCCAGTCTTGAAACGTTTTTCTGTCTCTTTTTTTCACGTGTCAAGTTATTAATTACGTATCAAGCGATACCGATCTGCAATTTGTTTGGTTTTCCGTTAATAATATGGCCACTATCTGCTCCGATCGCCCTGGCGCCAATTTTCATCTTATGATATTATGCAAATGACGCATCAAATGCAGCCAAAAAGCCATTCAATCCACGGCACAGTAGTCGTCGCCCATTAATGTGAGATAATTAATTGTGTTATTCAGATGCGATTCGATTCGATATGGATCCGGTATAATTTAATATAACCATAATTATAGTTTCAGAAATGCTGTGGTCTGATTACAAATGGTTTCATTAATGAGTTGCCATAAAAGGTTCAGGAAATTGTTCGACAGTTATAAGCGGAGCATTTATTGAAAACAATCGAAATTATATTCGATTAAATCGATAAGAATGTGATGGAAAACATAGCTGTAAAAAGTTATGGTTATCAAATATATATAGACAACTGTATGAAATAGGTGCAATTTGAGTTAAGTTGCAACTTATTGTTATTTGTGTAAATTATATTTAAATCGGTTGCTTATTCAAGATATATAGTGTGTGAAATGGATAGCTTCACATATGTGCATGTATGTGTGTGTGTGTGTGGATGGATGGAAGTTGAGAGCATCTCTCAACTGTGGGCAATTTAAATGCCAGTGCAAAAGGCAAAGAATGAATCTCGTTTCCCGTGCAGTCTGCGCTGGGAAGTGCCCAGTAAGTGGTAAGTGGTAAGTGGCAACAACTTCGGACTAAATGGGAACTCTGTGTTGTGCCACTTACACAAAATATGTACTAATTATACTGCCAGTTACAGCAAAACAAACAAACAAACAATGGGACAGACAGACAGACAGACAGACAGACGACAGACAGGTGGACAAATGGAAAGTTGGACGGACAGTTGGATGAGATGTTGTAAACTGTGCAGTTGTCGAGTGGATGTGGGGATTCAATTAATTGTTGGGCCAAACGAGCTGTTTAAGTTTAAGGCCAGTGGATTTTCACCGGAACCAGCGGCAAGTTTTTTCTTAAACCAAAACGAATACTCCAATAAAAAACAAAAAAAAAAAAAAAAACCGGGGTTTGGCAACTTGTTGGCTCTGTGCACATTGTGCTCTGCGCTCGGCGAGGATTGCGTCTGAAACTTTGGCTCGTTTTGTTCTGCAACGAGTTGGAGGCAGCGGAGCGGACAGCCGAACCATCGAACCGCTCACCAGCTGAACCGCATGCCAAGAGCTCAGCTGTTATTGTTGTTGTTTTGATGTTGTTGTTGCCACTGCTACTGCTGCTGTTGCTGCCGCTGCTGTCGCTATTGCTGTTGCTGACGTTGGCGTTGTCGCTGTCGTTATCGCTGTTGTGGCTTTCCGGTATTATGCCCATTTACAAAGGCGGCGAGCGGAGCAGCAAAAACTTGAGAAGTTCTAAGGTTACAGCGAAAACAAACACAAAAAATAAAATAAAAAAAAGCCGACAGCAACTAAGAAAGCAAACAATAATGACACTCACAACAACAGCCACAACAACAGCAACAACAACAATGTTGCTACAGCATACAATGGGCCAACAACACACAAATAAAAAAGTTAATTTATATAAAAACCAAAAATTATGATAAATAATAAAACATTTTAGTTCCTAGAAATAAATATAAATTATCCATAATTAATTCAAAAAATGTGTGGTAATTTTTTTTGGCCTACGGTGCAATATCAGCTGAGCGGCAAACAGCAGCAGCAACAGCAGCAGCAGCAGCAGCAGCAGCAACAGCAGCGGCATCTTTAATTGTGCCACAAAATTGTAAGTACCCGTAGGTAGCTCTTTAAAGAGCCGTCTTCAGAGCCGGCCACAGCAACAGCTGATTGCGGCAAGGGGTTGCGAAGGGGAAGGGGCGGGCTAGTTAAACGACAGCAGCCACGTTGACGTTGACGTTGACAATGCGGCCAAGCTGGTGGCAAATACGAGTACTCAAACTTATGCTGGTGGCTTTGCTGGCGAAGTCTCAAGTTACCTCAACCGCTACGCTCAGCAACAAAATATGCTGGTAACAAGCGAACTCGACTGGTAGATACCCTGTGCACAGCTGTGAGAAAAAATAAAGTATATATATACATATATATATGTGTATTCATGATCAGCAGCAGCAGCCGAGTTAATTTAGCCACGTCCGTCTCTGTCTGTCTGTCCAGCAGAGCCATAAGTTAGTCTAGTTAGCCATAATAAGTGAATATCCATATTCAGACGAACAGTCAACCTCTGAAACTCTTCGTACATGTGGCACAATCTAAGGGGGCAAGCGAAAAATAACGATTGATTCTAGCTGAAATCAATCAAGGCGAAATTAATCACCTGAAATATGACAAACAGCGGCAATTTGGCAACTCTGATAGTGTGGTGGTGGAACTGCCACTGCGGAAACCGATAAGCATTATCTATCAAATATTTGAATAATTTGAATACAAAGTCCAATGACCATTATCTAATCAATGATATACGCTGGAAACTTTTCTCGGAATCAAAAATCAAAAAAAAATGAATAATTAAATTAATGACTATTATAGATGTTGGAGACTCTAACTCCCCATAGGACAAATCAGCTGAATCTAGCCGTCTTCAGGAACTTTACTCTCTGGCACTACTTGAGGGAAAACGAAGAGATCGTAGAATGTGGCTAAGGAGTGGCAATTATAAGGATAACAGTAAAATATAGATCAATGAATGCATGTTTTTATTGACTCGACTGTTAATAATCAAGAAAATATATATATATATATATATATATATATATATATTGGGTGGAAGATGCTATCTGCTTGCAGGATATAAAAATGAGACACCAAAGGAAGCCAGCAAGTCGAACACAGCCACTCCACTTCCCAGCCCCTTTCCTGCGTTGCTGCAAGAGTTTGTGGCATTGTTGGGCAACAAAAGCCACCGAGAACTTGTTAAAAAAAAAAAAACGAGTGGAATTTCGCGCTGCGCTGCACTTTGGGGCAAGGGCCAAACGTGTGGAGAGAGGTTGCAGCGGGCATGCGGGCTTGGAGGATGCAATGCGTTGCCAGCTGAGCTGAGCCCCTGCATGATATGCGGCATTCAACTTGCTGCGGCTGCCCCTTTTGTCATTGTTGCAGCCCAGCTTAAGAGCCGAAAAAAACCAACAAAAAAAAAACAGAAAAAGGGTTGCCCCGCTCTTCCCGCTCCCCTTTTGCCAACCCCCCCTGTGGTTAACAGCACACCCTTCCGTCAGTGACAACCCATATAATAAGCTCGATAAAATCAACGCGCTTGTTTGAAAATACTCGCACAGCAAATTGTTTTCAGTGCATGCGGGAATTAGCCAGTTGCACAGTTGCCCAGTTGCCCAGTATAAAAACAATTTTGGAATTTAATCTGTTGCAGCAGCGGCAACTGAAATTGAAATCGGAATCAGAATCGAAATCGGATTCGAAATCGCTTCTTATGTCTCGTTTGTACCCTTGCAAAGCGTTCAATACAACAACTTTAGCAAATACCATAGAAAGGGTATACAGACTTCGACAGTTTGATTGGTGATTGTTGCTGCTTGTTGTTATTGCCGCTTGCTTGTGGTGGGGGCAACAACTGACAGCCCAAAGGCGGTTCCAGCTACTCTGTCTTGCTCTCCCTCTCCGTCTTCCACTGCAACTTCGTCTGCGTCATCGGCTTATGTGCAACCAAGTTGAAGTTGAAATTGAGGCAAGTTGCAACAAACGCAGACGCAGCTCAGAGCTGAATGCTGTGTGTAGGAGAAGTGGTTGTTGTTGAGGAGCAGGGGGGATTAATGTCAGGCCAAGTTGAGAGCGCTAATAAGATACAAGATACAAGAACTTCTTAAAGATATTTGTTGTCATTGGTTTTGCTGTTGTTGTTGTTGTTGTTGTTATTGTTGTTGTTGTTGTTGTTATTGTTGTTGTTGTGTGTAGCCAAAACTTTGAAGGATTTGTGCAATTTTCTATAATTGAACACAGCTAAAAAGATGTGAAGGATGTACGCGCCGTTGTCAAAGCAATTTCGTGGCTTGTTATGATGCCGAGGATTAGGACGGATGTACCAATGTATATATATATATATATATATATATTTCCAATTTAGAGCAAATTCATGATGCGTGCTCAGATTGCCACATGTACATATATATATATATATATATATATGTACATGTGGCAATCTGAGCACGCATCATGAATTTGCTCTAAATTGGAACTGATTTAAAATGCCAGCAGATTAGTTGCATGGATTGGGCGTGTTTTTCTGGAAATCTATCTACAAATGCAACGAATTTCAACTTTACATATCTCAAATTAAGCATATCAAGATTCTTATCCGATTTTCTTCGTTTTCCAGCTATATGTGTGCATGTGTGCAAGAAGAAGAGACAGCATTTACGAGAAATGGGTGCAACCAAACTGAAGAAGCAATGACAACAGCAACGACAACAACAGCAACAGCAACGAATACAGTGAAAGAAAAAAGAGGTAGAAGAAGAAGAGAAAAGCACATATGATATATATATTATGTGTTTTGGCCAGGCCCAAACACAAACATGCCGTGACCGTATCCATGGCCCTATCTTGTATCTGCGTATCTCTTGCTCTCTCTCTCTCACTCACTCTCTCTCACTCACTCTCTCTCACTCTCTCTCGCTCCCTTTTTTGACACAGTCGCAGCTTCAGTCGTTCGCATATCCGTTCTGTTTGCATGTCGTCGTTGCCACGATAGCTTCTGGTGTTTTTTTCTGCTTTTCTTCTTCTTCTTTTTTTCTTTTCGCCTTTGTCCGCCTGTCCGGTTGTCCACTCCACTGCCGTGTCTGTCGCTTGGACGGCTTCTGCTGTTAAGTTGGCATTAATGTGTAGTCGTTTGTAGTTAATTCGTTGTTGTTCCCCCCACCACCTCGAGCACCGCTCGCCCCTTGCCGTCTTGCACCGTGTGTCTGCACCGACTAAACTCCACACACAGCCACAAATAATCATTTGAAATTATTTATTTATAACATCCATTACAAGCGTTTTCATTGTGCGACTGCAATTGTTAATTGTGTTAATTGTGTCAATTTGCGTCACGATCATCTCCGCTTCCTTTGCCACTGCCACATCCCCATTTAATCGTTTTCCTTTTCTTTCTTATAGTTGTTCACAGTCCATTGGTAGTTGCATCGAATTAGTGCAAGTTTATCAGATTAAAGTCGAGCTGTATGCTCACCTCAGTCGTTCCCCCCACTCCCCGCACTCTATTGACAGACGTTTGGCATTTTCGTTGTTGTTGTTGTTGTTGGTTTTCTTTGCTTCGTTTTTCGCTTGCTTTCCTTCAACTTTCGTTCTTTGTTTTTATTTTGTTGTTTTTGGCAATTTTTTGTTGTTTTTGTTTTTTTTTGTGGTTTGCTGTTGAACAATTTACTTGAACTTGGATTGCGTTAATCTGGTAAATGTTTTGACATTCTCGCAATTAAAAAGGCACCGGGTGTTCACCCTCCGTGTTCCCGTTCCCGTTCTCGTTCCCGTTCTCGTTGTCGTTGTCGTTCTCGTTTCTTCTTGGTCACCTTGTCGGGGCCGTGACAGGGCCCGTCTGTTTCACTAATTAAAAGCAATGTTCCAGAAATGTGTTTACCTGCTGCTAATGAGAATTCACAATGAATTTCACTCGTTTATTCTTTCCCTATCGCTATCTCAAATTACAACAACTACTTCTACTGCCACTTGGCTGTGCCCTGTTCTGTTTTTCATTGTGTGTGGCGTTTCTTTAGTTTTTTTCTTGGTCAGTTTTATTTTTGCCTTTGTTTGTTGGCTGTTGGCGCATTGCGACTAATGCCTGCGGATGTGGTTCACAATTAATGCTATACAGGAGTAATTATGCCAACTGCTTGACTTTCGACAGGGTGTATTTCGTGTGTGTGGGATATTATGTTATTACAATGCTCCAAATAACTACAAGTAGTTACAACAATCATGTCTCGATTTCTTAAGAAACTTACTTAATTGAACCCTTATGTAAATCGCAGGCATACAAGGAATTCCCTTGTCTGCCTTAGCATTGGTTTGAGTTTGACTTTGTCGCTTTAGATAGATGATTTACAAACACAGTTTTTACTCTGTATCACTTTAATGATAATAAGTATAGATGTCATGAACCCATTACAAAGAGGTATAATGAACTTGTGCTAAAGTGTGTAAGGAATTTGTTTAGTCTGTCTGTATGAGCAAGCCGATCTCAGAGTCTATAAGAGCCAAGTCTATAATGTAAGTTCTCATATATTATACGCTGATTAAGTACATTTCAGTTTATCGTAAGTTTATCGATGTCATATAGCTATGGAGAACAGAATATAGCCTTCCAATTTATGTATAATAAATACTGACATATTATTGATGTAAGCATTTCATTAAGAACTGCTGCGAAACACCGACTTTGTTAACCATAACGCATTCCTATATGGAATAATATCCGAAAGTCTTCAAAACTGTGTAAATATATTCAACAGCATTGTTTTAGATTGATGTATAATATTATACTGATGTAAAAAATACACCTTTGTAAAAAATGATGGTCGTAAAGCCTCTTCTTTGGATATGTATAATTTAAGTGCAAAATTGTAATGCCCTCAGCGAGGGGCATCAAAGTTGACGCCGTCTAAGCATGTGTTTGCTGCTGCCCTTGAGCAATCGAGGAGCTCCCCAGCAGACTGTCAACTCTCGCGGGATGCTGGAAGGGTTTTTGCAGGAGTTTGGTTTGTTTAAGTTGCGAGTATCTGAGAAATGCAAATATGTGAGTGTGTATGTGTATGTAAATAGACATGTTTACTTTATGTACTTATTACAACCGAGCAAAAGGTTATCTTTGTGCTTGTCGTTCTGGTTCTGGTGAAACACAAAATACGGTTGCCCATTTACCTTCCTAAAGTTTATGGCAATGGTGTTTTTCCATTTTTTTTATACATATATTTTTTGTTTATTGTTTTTGCTACCAGCTCTCGGCATTCGGTTTGCGCCCCAGTTGCAAGTATGCCGGTTGTTGTTGTTGTTGTTGTTGATGTTGCTACCGCTTCAAAAATCAATGTGTGTAACGAAAAAGCAACCGAAATAAATGTTCTGTGAAGGAATTTCGACTGTTTTTTTTCTCCTTCATTCTGTTCTGTTTTCCACGGTGGCTGTTGCGCTGCACACCCCACACCGCACCGCACCGCACCGCAGCTGCCCTTCCCGCCCACGACAAAACCATTTGACCCGGCCATGCCTTATTTGTTTGCCGGTTTGTGTTTACACCTTTCGACTTATTTAATGCCTTTCGCGTGAAATGAGATCCAGAGCCAAACAGAACCGTTCCAAAACGAACCGAACCGGGGTCTTCCCTTCCAGCTAGCGAGACGGAGGCCAGGAAACAAATTGTCGGACAGACTGACAGTCGGATACAATGAATGTTGTTTTGTTCAGTTTATTGATTTAAGTTTATTGCACACACACACACACACACACAAGTGTGCGGGCCAAATACCAAGAATTGCCAAATTGCTTCTAATAATATGGCCCCAATTGTAATCATTTAGCCACACTTGCATAATAATATGATTTGTTTATTTTTATTTCGTTTTTAGAGCCAACTCTTTACGACTTGCAATCTACGTAAAAGGGTTTCCACATCACAGACAAATTAAATATTTTTAATTATATATTTAATTTACTTGGATTAAACCAAATTTTAATTAACTAACACTTATCAGCGTATCTTTATTTGATGCATAAAAAGTAAGTGTCGGAAGTCAAAACACTTTCGATTTCGCTGCGTGTATTTACATGAGAAGTCATTCAAATAGGATCATAAACAGGATGTGGAATCGTTGTTCTTGGCTCTTGGTTTATAGACTGGAACTGCAACTGCAAAGAGGAGAGCATCAAGCGAATCGAATGGTAATATGTGGTATCATATGTTATGGCCATGTCGAGCTGGGGCGATTCAAGAGTGTTTAAATGCAGAAAGAGGAAGGGGGAGGGGGTGAGGGGGGAGCGAAGCAGAAGAAGTCGTCAGCGAGCCAAGCAAGCAGGCAAACAAGCAAATAAACTAGCAATAAAAATAACAAAATGTGAAATTCTGGGAAAAGAGCGGCAAGCAACAACAACAACAACAACAGAAACAACAACAACAACAACAACAGCAACAACAACAGCAACAACAACCATCAAAAACTTAGTATAAACAATTGACAGATTCATAAATATGCAATTTACTCAACTTTTTATTTCGCTTTGCTGCATTTCCTGTTTCCAGTTGTTGTTGTTATTGCTCTGGTTGTTGTTGTTGTTGGTGTTGTTGTAGTTGTTGTAGTTGCTTGCGCTGCTGTTGGTACTAAAATTACCCAACGGCAACCAAATGGCAACACATGCCCATAAATTAGCATTTAGAAAAAAAACAACAAAAATGAAAACAACAAAAAAAAATGAAAAAAGAAAGAGCAAAACATGAAGGGAAAACGATATTCAGCTGGTCGAAGACTGAATACCCTTTCGCTTATATAAATTGTATTATATATATATTTATTTGGAGTGCACTCAAATTGAAGTGGAAATCAAGGTGAACTCAGAAAAGTAGCTTAACATTTTTGAATGGGTTACAAAACGTGTACGAAATGTATGGGACTCTGCGCATGGGGCATAGGAAAAGTCAGCAGCAGCTACAAAACGAATGCGAATGCGAAGAGAAATGTAATTCATGCCCAGCAACAACAGTAACAACAACAACAACAACAACAACACGAACAACATCACTGGCAGCAGCAAATAAATGGACAAATGGAGCGAAAGAGAAAGAGAGAGAGAGAGAGAGAGAGTGAGATGGAGATGTAGAGGCGCTAGAGGGACAGAAGTGGACCCATAGATGTGCTCGTCGTATTGCCACACAGAGAGAAAAAGCTTATGTAGATTTTGGCTTAATTCGATTTGGTTTTGCTTTGAAGTAAACAAAAAAAATATAAATAAAAACAAAAAAACAACAAAAAAAAAGCCGAAAACCAAAAATAAATTGGACTTATGCAGCAGCAATAGCAACAACAGCGGCAAACAACTCTCGGCCAATTTGTGGCAAGTTTACGTTTGGACCGTTGCCGCTCGAAGATAAGTCGGGTCAACTGTACAACTTGCAACAACATCAACTACAATAGCCAAGCCAAATGGTCTGCGGTTTAACATGGCCAATTTGACTGCGATTTTTTGGGCTTTGGGTTTGGGTTTTGGGTTTGGGTCTGAGATTTTTCTATTTTTTTTTTTGGTCATTTGGATTTAGCATTTGTGTTTGCCGTACTTATAATACCCTGCTCGTCGGTATAATTTAGCTTACTAAATGGCCTTTAAGTGCGATAAAAAGACATTTTATTCAAATTTCAAATGTGCTCGAGACCCGAACACAACCCCCATTGCTCAGCGTGGATCCCATCCCCCCCCCAACAATTGTGCGGTTGCCAATTGACTTTTATTAAGAGCTCCCAGCTCGGTTCGGTTTCTCTGTCGGATTTGCTGGCCATTTGTTTGGCTATGATTGGAATCGGTTTCAGTTTTCAGATCTAATTGATGGTGCTGCATAAGCACATTATTTGTTTTTTTTAAACAATCGCCAGCGAAATGGGGCGGGAGGTCATTGTTTAAATAGTTAAATGGACAGCTTACGGCAGCATGCAGGCATCAACAACAACAACAACAATAACAACAACAACAATAACAACACCAGGGATCGGGTCAACTATAAAATATTAGTTGGCCTCTTCAGTTGAAGGAGTTTTCGGGCCAAGAATGCTCAAGCAACGGGCAAAAGTGTCCTCAAAGCGAACAACTTCAGTTTTATATGAAATATAAGTATCTTGTGAATTGTCTCAAAAGTTGGCAAACATCCTGCCTTGATTAACTTTTGTTATGGCCAACCGGACAGTGTGGCAAAAGGGGTGCAGCCATAAAAATAACTAGAATAAAGTTTTTGTTTGTGATTGCTTTGAATTTGATTTGCTGTTATTCACTGAATGGTTAGGCTTATCAAGATTTGGAGAGGAATCAATTCAAGTTGGTTAATAAAGCGTATTTAATACGCTTTTGCTTACATATGTGATGACCTCGTTGTATAAATTAAATATGTGTTCTTGCAACAAACATATTTATGTGTCACTAATATTTTACTTCACTTATTTCGGTTTTTGTCAGTTGCGAGTTCTCACAGTGCAGCGAGAACTGGCAATAGTATGCAATCATGAGTATATTCGTATATATATATATATATATATATGTATATATATGAATTATTTGTGTATATTCATTTATGTATGTACATAAAATCGATGCCTTTTGTGTTGCGGCAGGCTGTGCCACGAATGCATTGTCATTATCCATGTTCCGCCCGCAGCAGCCGCAGTTGGGAGCAAAAATAACAAAATGAAAATAAAAAACTGTCAGAAAGCCAAAATTAATAATAGTGTTGAAATGCTTTGAACTCACTTATGCAACCAGAGTGCAAAAAAAAAAACAGAACACAAAACAATCAGCAAAAAACCGAAACAGAATTGAAAATAATGATAGACACGCTGTGCTGAAGCCCGACTTCAACTCAAACTCGAACTCGAACTGGATATTGAGGCAGGGGCATTCACATATTCGCCACGCTTGCTGATTAGCAACAACAAGTGAACAGCAGCCACAAGTTAGAAGTCTCTAAAATGGAGATGCTCTGTACACGGATCTAATGAAGATGACTAATAAAGCAAATCAATATGGGATATGAGGCACATTTGCGCAAATTTAATGGGGGGCACAGCAGAAGCACATAGGAAACAAGCGGCGACTTTGCCACATATCAAATGGGATGATTAATTTTTGATGGCTTTTTAATAAATTGCTGGCAATCGCGAAATTCGACCGGCAAATTTATCAACCGAAGGAGAATTGACTTTGGACAAGGCGGGCATCTTGATTGCCAACGGATGCGGCCTAATAAGCAGCATCAACAATAGATCTGCCCTCTTATGCCCATCCTCATACCCTCTCTCTCTCACACACACGCATTGCTGGCTCTCTGGCCAGCCATGAATCATGCGCAGCTTTGACATTTATGGCCTCAATTTATTTGATAAATTTCACACGCACGTTATCAATTGGCCTGGTCGAAGACGCCTCTCATTGGCACGCTCATCCCTCCCACCCACATCCCGCATCCCAGCCAAGTTATGGCAATAAATTTTGACGGATTAGTGCGCTTATGAGTGGCACTGGCAAAGGACTCCAGGACACAACAAACAGCAAAAGGAAAAAAAAACTATTTGGTGTGGCATAAACAGCAATAATGCGTTTTATTATTTATATTTATTTCGTAACGCTCGGCACGGAGCGGTGGCCGTATCAATTTTCATAAAATATCGATAGCCGGTTATTGATAACCGTGTCGAAAGTCATTTTCCATTTCCCAGCCGCTGCTGTGCAGCACCGATTTGATAAATATCAACTTATCTGATATGTTTATGGGCCGCATACATCACTTGGCTTATGTTGCCACACAAAATAAATATATTCAATTGCTGCAAAAACCGTTTAATTTTAGCCAGAAAAAATACTTAAAAAAAGAGCGCAGCTTTGCAATTTATAATAAAAACAGTTTACACAAATCCAGAGTCCCATTGACCAGGAGTGGCAATCATTGACACATAAGATAAATTAAAGTAGTTGCCTCAAATCAGCTGATCTGAGGACCCCAATTGACGGCTACGATGTACGTGACCGGGCAATATGGAAATTATTCATGCACAACACTATCGCTGACAAAAATCTGAATTGAAATCCTCAAAATTAATTACCCAGGTCAAAATGCATGTCTTTTTACCAGGAAAGGTGCACACCGAATACCCCCGAAGAGAACAAATGAAAATAGATGCTAGTGCTCAGATAGGCCCTGCCACATGACCGTAGATACAAATAGAAAAATGTGCGATAATAATAACAAAAAACAAGAAAAAGAAAAGAAGAAAAAAAAACAATAGAAAAGCAAGGAAAAGCCTCCTAGTGGCAACATGGGCTCAGTTCTCGATGGGCTCACTTGGTTCGCTCGCTTATGCCGTTGCACGTTTCGGGTCTTGTATCGTGATATTGCCACAAGTAAGCTGGAGGTTGGAGGTCGGAGTATGGAGGAGGAGGCCACTTGACGCCAGAGTGTACATGTAAATTTTTTACAAAACATAATTGGCCTAATATATTTTAGCTGGCTGTGTCCTAATGTCTGTGCCCCAGACACGTACTGCGATGAGTGTCTCTGTGTGTGTGTGTGTGAGGGCAAGCTGCTTGCTACATCTCATCTTTGGCTTATGATTTTTATCAGTGTTTGACTAACGCACCCAATATTTATGTGTATATATATTTTTTCTTTCCTACGAAATATGGGTGTGTAGGCAGCTATAGAGCTGCTGGCTGGTCTGGTCTGGTCTGGCCTGGTCTGGTCGGGTCTGGTCTGGTCTGGTTGTTGCCAAAGAGCCAACCAGTCTGTGAGACTCCAAAAAGCCATAAGCAAACACAGGCAAAGTGCATTAACCAACCTCCAAAGCAGCTCCAACTCCAACTCAAACACTAGCACCCCGTCCAGACAGTTTGTTTGTTTGCCTAACTTTTGATAATATTCAGTTAGTTGTTAGTTTCTGGCTGGTTGTTGGCCAAACCACGAACATGCGAACCTTGGCATTTTGCTGTGGAGCAGGTGAAAAAAGCCCTGGCTATATTTACTCAACACAAAAGCAAACGAATCTGAATTGGCTGAGAGAACTGTATTAAGCCCAAAAAAAAACAATATGCAATTTAAAAATAAAATCATGAACCGAGCAAGCCTCGTCCAAATTGAGTTTATTAAACCAGTCAACGAATCACACATCGAGAATACATCAACGGCAAAAAGAATACATTTAATTTGATATTTTTATTATGGCGCACACAAACGACACAAAGGATCTGAAGATTGAGGCCAATTTGGGCGTTGGCGATGGCGATGGTACAGGAGGACAGCAATCAAACGAGGAGGATTCATTGAAGTCGAGATTCAGCGCTGCTGAACTGGAGCAACGCATGAAGCAGCGATTGGAAAAGCTTGCCGCACATGAGAATGCCCAGAGTGCCCCAAATGAGGTGGCGGCCAACAACAATGCGGGCACGAAGACGTTGACGTCAGAGAATGAATGGCCAGACATTATTGAGAATCCGGTAAAGATACGCTAATTGGTTGGCCAATTAGCGCCATTAATAACATAAATATAAAACAAAAACACAAAAACACAAACACAAACAGAAAGCAATAAAAACAGTGCAGACTCGCTAATGAAATTAACATGGCGTAGTTAATAGTTTTAGCCAAAAATTTGACAAAACAAATTTTCTTCATCTTTGCATACGTCAATATTTGATGCTCTTGTTGTTGTTGTTGGAGACCAATACTCCATTCTAATCAATATTAATGTGGCAGCGTATTCAGTTTCAGCCATGTTTTCATTACATATTAGCTCCAATTTGATGCCTCTAATGACAGCACGATCTGTGGCAAACTATTATTAAATTAAATGATTCGGTTTACGCACAAACAAGATAATGTGTCAATTGGGGGGGGGGTATGGAAAGTGTTTCCCAGTGTTGGCCCAGTGATGGCCCAGTGTTGGCCCAGTGTTGGCCCAGTCTACAGATTACAATGGAAAATGCTTACCAGATCTGGATAGATTTTCTTTTTTTGCTCAATTAGTTATAGTATTTAAATGTTTTGAAATGAATATTTAAATTATTAACAACTAAACATGCTTGTGCTGGCAGTTTCAGCTTGATCGACTAATTGCTTGGGGCACGGCTGCTGCTGCTTCAATTAGACTTCCGTTTGCAATTTTGGCCAGTTGCACAAAAATGTCTGCCGGCGGTTATCTCATTAACCAAACGGTGCGGACGGGCCTCTCGAATTTGGTCAATGATGGCCTCGGTCTGGGCTCTATGCATGTGCTGGCATGGCAGGTGGGCGTGGTGGGAGTTGGGAGTGGGTGGTGGAAGTGCGGAATGTGCTCTGGCATTGCCATTGCCAATTTCCGGGGCAAAAGCGGCCGTTGGGCGTAAATTAAAATTAAATTCAAATGGAAAAGTGTCGTCGACCGTCGACTGTCGACTGTCGACCGTCGACCGTCGGCTGTCGACTGGTCATTGGCACGTCTGTCGTTTTGTAGGCAACATTTTAGCAATTATATTCGCGTTCGGGGCGACATTACAACGGCAATTACACGCAGAAGGCAGCCGCAACGTGGGCGATTGCGTCGGCTGGGCAGCACGGGGCGACTGCGTACTGGTGTGCTGGTGTGCCTGGCATCCTTGGCATCCTAGGCATCCTCGTCAGTGTCACGTGAAGCGGCAACGTGCTCAACGGACTGACGCACACACAACGCTGACGGACAACAGTCGGCGTTGATGTCGACGTCGGCGCTGTCATTGACAGGCGAATTGCTCCATTTCTTTTTTTTTGTTTGTTTTTTCTTTTTTTGCTCATCCCAGCGGTGGTCCTGGTCCTGTTACTGGCTCTGGCCCCTGGCTCGTTGCCAGCCGTTGCCTTTTGGGGCCAAAGAATTCGAATTCCAAATACCTTGCACACAATTTGTTGCAGCCAAATTTACAAGCAACTTTAATGTCTAGCTAAATATTTGTGCAAATTTTAATTTAAGCCTAAATAATTTAAGTTGGCTTCGTTTAATTACGAAAAGCATAAAAATACGGTTTTCGTGCCTGGTACGCATTAGCATCTATATATATATATATATATATATATATTTAGAGTTTAATGCTTTGCTAATTCAATTTTGGGGCATATATACAAGATATAAATATTAACAAACAAGCAAATAATTTTCTGCCTTTTTATCATATATATAAAAAACACATTTTTTTTTATCAACTAAGCGTTGCAAGCTGTACTGGAAATTGAAAAATCCAGAAATACACTTTGGCCGACAAATATGAGCAGTTAAAATATGAAATATGTGGGTGAGTGTGTGTGTGTATGTGTGTGTGTGTGTGTGTGTGTGTGTGTGTGGCAAATGAAATAAAATAAATGTATAAAAGCAATAAGCAAGCGGCATTACATAGAAATCTACTTGGGCCAGCTCCTAATGAGTCCTGTTCAGATGCCTGGTTTCTGGTCCTGGTTTCTGGTTCTGGTTCTGGTTCTGGTTCCTGCCTGCTGATAGACGTGGGCCTATTTAGGCTTACACGCATTGTGTGTGCGTGTGCGTGTGTAGAATATGGCCGACACTTCCGTTCGACATGTTGCACATGTTGCTCCCGTTTCCGTTGCGACACACACCAGCCACCACCCACCGCCCACCGCCCACCGTCCTGGCCATGTGGCCAGTCGCATAAAATACAATATATACAAGATTGGTTCTGTTCCAATTGTTGTTGTTGTTGTTGTTCCTGTTGCCATTATTACTGCTGCTGTTGTTGTTGTTGGTCACGCATGGTGTTGCCTGTCGCTGGCTGTTTTTACTGCCAGTGCTTCCTGCCGCTCGCTTGTTTCATAATTAATATCCTTTCGCACATTATTATTACGGAAATGAGAGTAGAATTTATACCTATTTACATTTGTATCCTGAAGTATACACCGAACAAAATGGCACACCAACCAGCCCACATACCAACACACACACATATTAATGCTCTTTAACTGAACAATTCTTGTTCCGAATATTTAATATCAAATCCACGACTTAAATATAAAAACGAAATTTATTTATTTTTTTGGCTGCAGGGTATTTGCTGCACAAACCATTTCGACTATTGCACTCGTTATTTTTTTGCCAACAGAGAGCCTTGTTAAGTATTTTATGCGTTTGGCTTTTTTCATAAATTTTAACGGACGGACGGAGGGTTGGTGGGTGGGAGGGAGGAGGTGTGGTCTCTGGACCGACCGACGACTGGCTTTTAATTAAAAGCTCATGAAAAGTGATTAAAAAGTGAACTGCGGCCCGCACAGACCATCAGACATATGAGCATACACACACTCGAACACTCTCACACACACACTCACACACACACACACACACACTCTCACACACACTCTCTTATTTATTAAATTGTATGTTTTTGTTGATGCTTTTTCGCTTGCCATAAAAATGACAAAAGCCATATTAAAAAAATGGCCAACCAGCTGCTAACGGCATTGAAATTTAAGCGGCGACCAAACAAATTTAATGTTCGGCGCCAAATTTAAATTCTACGCCTGCGTTGAAGTTCATTAGCTTCTTTTGTATTTGTTTAAATATGCGTTCGTTTATAAATATTTCACATTTTAATATTAACCTGCAACGTGTAACGTGCAACTCCGCAGGGATGCAACTTTCTCGCCAACCCTTGAATTTTGAATACAGATTTTCATCTGTGGGCTGCTACGCCCGACTGTGGCTGAATAGCTAAGGTCTCTCTCGGAAACTGATAAAAATGTATATAAATATTTTTTAAAGACAACTTTAAATATAATTTAAGTTTCTTTAAGTTTTAAAATTCTTAAAAAGATATTTTGATCAATTTAATCGGCTTAGTTGCACATACCTTCCGCAGTCCTTATAAGATGGAGGGGGACTCTAAGTGAATGTTGATCTACCCGGAAGCCGGAACCTCGCAGTAAATTCAGCGACCGCAACCGCAACATTTGCTAGCCTGACCAGCAGTTGCAAGTGAAGCCCAGCAGACCTAGACTTGCACCGGCCGCAGGCTGACTCATTGCCCCCGTTTAGAGCTGGTGAGGTTCCACACATATTTAAGGATTAGCATTCAACAATGTATAAATTTATTTAAAGTGGCGCTGCCTCATGCCACAGGGGCAGGCAACTGTCGGGCACTTACACGCATGTGTCGTGCGTCATCCTTGACGGGATAGGGCTTATTGGGGAAGGGGGGAGGGGATATTTGCTGGCTGTGACAGCCACTATATAGCGCATGCATGAACGGCATTTTGGCCGTCATTTCCATGCGAAGTTTTCCCGGTCTTCGCGTGTTGCGTGCAATTTGCGTGTAATTTTCCGCAATACAATTCAACTGGAGGCGGGGGGGGGGGGCAGGAGGCGGGGCAGTGTGCTGCGACAACGGCTGCAACTCTGCTGCGTACTGCGTACTCCGCAGCCCGAGCTGAGCCTGTTCTTCCTGTGTCATCACAGCACATAAATCATAAATAACAACGCGAACTGCGTCGCAGCCAAAGGAAAACACAATCAAGAAAAAGAAGAGGAAAAAACGAGGGAAATGCGTAATTTATGCTGCGCAGAATGGATAGAAGTCAGCATTAACTACGGGTGGTTGCTGCCGCCTCCTTTGCCCGCAAAGCTTGCACTTTTCCCAGGGCCCAAAAGAAAAGCATCGCAACCACAAAAGAAAGAAAACACACAGCCAAAAAACGTGTGCAGTAAAGACACCACTTTCAACTTGCCTTGAGACGCAATTCGGGAAACTGCGTTTCACTTCAACCCTCCGATGATGCCGGAGCACGAAGCAACCCCCAAAAGATGTTGCCTTGATTGTCGTCCTTGGACTACCGTCTACCATCTACCGATTTGGATTTTATCGGGCACATCAACATCAGTTTGTTGCCATTGTAATCCAGCTCCTGGCTTCGTCCTTTCAATTCAATCAAGCTGCCTCTCACTCCGTGTACAGTCACAGGATGTTGCAGAAAAGCTCTAACCAGGCAAATGTAACTTAAAACACAGAAGAAGGGCGAAGGGATTGGTACCTTGTTCAACAAGAAGGTTTTTCATTTAGGAACTCAACTCTCGACCGAATCTTCCAATGGAAGCTATAGGATATAATGATTCGCGACGTTTCAACAAGATAGCTTCAAAACTGGGGGACTAGTTTGCCTAGAAATAGGCAGACAGACGGACATGACTATATCGACTCGCCTATTGATGCTGATCAAGAATATATATGCTTCATGGGTGCCGAGACGCCTCTGTTTTGCAGGATGTGCTATCTTTGGTGTTGAATAATATCTCCAAAAAAATGCTAAACATTTTTGGTTACTACTGAACCAACTCTATAATTAAGTTTCGGACAGTATATAGACCATTTAGTTCATCCATCAAGTCCACTATATAACTCCAATTTGACTATGCAACTCGCAACTTTATCGTTGGCATCTGAGGCATGTTGTGTCGAGCGCTAACTGGGCAAACTTCGCATTTGGTTTTATTTTTATGCAGCTTGCTGACACAGAGAATAATAGTGACAGGTCGGTCAGTGGAAAATATGAATACCACTTGAGCATGTTAACCCCGAAAGGCGTTTATAAAACTGTCCAAAGCTATTAATATCAAAATTCCGCACACAGAGTGAACATGGAGAAGGAACACGGACCCGGTGGCAACAACTGCGCAGTTGTTTAGCTCGGACAGAACAAACCAAATGTGCCCCAACCAGTACTCCCTCTCTCTCTCTCTCTTTCTGTCTCTATATATACATATATATATATATATATATATGCACATCCTGGGGCCAGGTCAGCCTATGAATCGCAGCGAGTGGCATGTTTGGCGTCCATGAGGCGGAAATGAATGGGCGCATGGCAACAGTGCGAGTGGGTGGCGCAAAATGCTCGGCCAGTGGTTGGAGGATTATCAACAGGCATCACATATACACACACACACACACACACATACAGAAGCACACAAATATATCCTTGGTCAACATGAAGCTCGCTTCAGGTCTATGCTCTCGAGGGTGGCAACCAGGCTTTTGTTGGTTACAAGCTAAATGCTATACGAGAATCTACGCGCCATGTGTCCTTTGTTATTTATGATTAAAAGCGCAAGAACCCGTCAGCAGTACAAACACACACACACACACACACACACACACATACACACATATTTACATATGTATATGCGTAGCTGAGAGCCTGTTTGGGCTTTTTGTATGCTAAATATAACGCTGCATGTGTCCATACACGTCCATCACTTAATCACGCCACCACACTCACAGTTTTTATTTGCCACTCCTCACCTTGCACCCTCTGTCGCGCACTCTACCAGCGGCTGCGGAGCATATCGATTGTGTGCCGAGAGATCGTCATAGTATATAGATTTGTGATCATAGTTTACCACAAACATAAAATATAAAATAAGTCAAGAATTGCTGGTTTGCAGTTCTTTTGGTTCCAACTGTTATATATATCTACATATATACATATATATGTATATATATACTATATATTCCTCAACAACTTAACTGTGATCGTATTTTACTACAAATTTATAAAATAAGTCAAATAAATGAATGAAGTCAGTTCCTATGTTTCCCACTGATATCGGAACAAACATTTTGATAATGATCTTTTTTGAAGTTATTCCGATTTTTGATTCTAGTATTGAACATTTTTGAATTTTGATCCGATTTAGTTCTTACCAATTAAATACCCCCCAGGAATCTGATAAATGTTTCTATCTATAGCTCAAGTTAACTTTAAGTTAACAGTTTTAACGGGCAGCTCATTGAGTTTGCCCTGCTGGCCAAGTCAATCGGTTTAGAAATGCTCCGTGTACGCTGCGGAGCGGTTCGCGGCAACCTCCATCCTGCGCAAAAAAAAAAAACAAAATACCGTAAAGAAAAACAAAAAAAAAGAAAAACAGAAATTGCGTGCGAGGATTTTGCAATGTTCATACGCTTGGTTAAGCCGTTGCACGCACATCCTTGCGCACATCCTGGCGCGAGTGAGTTTGGTTTTTATTTAATTTCAGCTACATGAATGTCCACGTCCACATCCCCATTCGTCAGTGTGTGTGTGTGTGTGTGTGTGTGTGTCTGTCCAGCGGCGTATCCTTTCGCCCGCTTACTGAAATATGCAAATAAGTTAATTTTTATTTATTCTCCTTTTTTCACTCGCATTCGCCTGCTGTCTCCCTCACTCTCGCTCTCGCTCTTGCTCCTGCTCTTGCTCTCTCGCACGATTCACTTTTGGCTTCATATCCTTAGAATTTATGATGCAATCTCCCTGCGCATTCCGGCTGTGTGTTAAAGCAAACGAGATAATGCAGACTGGGCGACAGAGAGAGCAAGAGAGAGCGAGCGAGAGAGAGAGAGAGAGACTGAGAGCTGCTGGCAGGTATCCTGGCGGGTATCCTTGGTTTCAAGTTTTCGCATTATTATGATCTCTATTTTATGCGGTGTCCTTTATGTGCTTGTGCTGGGTGTGCAGCAGCCGTCAACGTCATCGTCATGCCTGTTGTCAGGCAGCCCAGGGCATGTCCTGCATGTCCTTCTGCCATTAAGGGTGGTTGCCAAACAGTCGCTGCCGCCGGCATTTAGTTAGGCCCTGGACAAAGCATTTTATTTGAGCTTTTTATTCGCCTCAATTCTGTTTTTTTTTTTACTGTTGTTCGTATTTTGTTTTTTTTCTTTTGGTTTTTTATAAATTCGACTCCTTTATTGGTACGAGTCCTTTGTTGGCGAAATGTGTGTCAGTGCGTCAGTCGGTTGCCTGGCACTTGGTTTCGACTATTTCCGGTTTTAATATGCGCACTGCCTTCCCCGTTCCTTGTCCTTGCCCATTGTCCTTGCGCGCTGCCTGCTGTCCTTCGGGTACAGTACGCACATGTTCCTATCTTACCGACAGCCGCAACCAGTTACATTATTCTGTTCGCCCTTTCAGCCTTTCAGGCCAAATTAGAACTGCCCTCTCGCATGTTATTAACTTTGGCTATGCCTTGTCGACTTGTCGTCCAATTGAATGCCCTCACTATATATTCAGGCCAGATTTATGGGCCATTCCTTCATCCATTCAAATGGGCGCTACGACAACTGCTTGCTGGCCAAATCCCAAAATCTGATCGTATTGACAGCTCGTGTTCCGAGTAATTGGGTCCAACTTTATTTATTGGAGTGCAGGAATATAATGATGAATATAACAGCAAATGAGCAGGGAATCAAATTGGAGAAGCACAAAGTCATCATCTGTATTAAGAGAAGAGGAAATCGAATTAATTGACGTTTAAATCGATTTCGATGCCATTAAAACTTATGGCCAATAAATAATTATAATAATTCAGATAACGGCAATTAAGTTGTTAATGAGTTCGTCAATGGCCACAAAACTTAAAGACCCATAAAAGATACCTGTGGAAAAAGACTGTAAAATAATATATGCATCTGTAGATATATATATTACTATCTCAATATATCTCTATCTCTATAGTCGTTGGATCTATCCAAACTAAACCCTGTTGCAATTGTTGTTGAAGTTGCTTGCTGCAAATACAGAAAAACACAAATCGAATCAGAACGTTGAACATAGTAGACAACTGCAAAGACCAACATAGAGATCACTTAATCGAACTGACCCCCGAGTTCAGAGAAGCGAAAGATTGTAAATGCCACACAGCGAATGGTCTTGCAACTAGACTTGAAGTGGAGCCAACGAGCGATCGATCAAACGATCGATCGATCGATCGATGTGATGCACGACAGATTGCGATGAAAGGAAATCATTGAGCCGAACATTTCTAGCTGCCATCAATTAAAGTAATTTAAAGGAATCATCATCGAGCACCGCAAGACAGATAACGATAACGAAGAATCAAAGAATTGAGAGCAAGATCCATAAGCTCGAAAATCAATCAGGCAGAAAGCAAACGAGCCAAAGTCGAAGAAGCAGCCTATTAGAAAGACAAGCGTGTGGCTTCAGGCAAATAACAACAACAGCAACAACAACAACAACAGCAACAACAACAGCAACAGCAACAGCAACAACAATAGCAACAACAACAACAACAAAATTTAAAATTGGATGAGATGCAACAAAGAAAGAAAAAACCAGAAAAAAGAGGGGAAAAAAAAGAAAACAGTAGCCACAAAATCGATTGAGGAGCTGAAAAGAGTTGAGGAGACAAAGGCGAAGAAGAAAATATCGGGGGAAAATAACAGACAACGCACAAGTCATCATTAACCAAACAGTAGCCAGTAAAACTGGAGGAGCTTGAAAAGAGCCAAAAGTGGTTTGATAGGGCAAGTCGGTGGGGCACAGTTTGGACAGACATTGGGACAGACGGCAAAACACGATTAGAATGGAGAGTGGATAAGCGTGTCTGCCAGCTATAAAAGTGTAATATCTGTAACTCATTAATGACAGCAATTTAAGACACACACAAAAGGCTGGAGGAGGAGCAGCAGCAGCAGCAGCAGGAGGAGGAGCAACAGACCTCTATGGACTTTAGAGGAACCACTGAAAAAAAACAAAAATAAAAAATAAACTAAATCTGTTGGAGAAAACAGACAACAAGAAATTCAAATAGGCTTCGGGTACGTAATAATCATGACGATGATAAGCACTCTTTAGATGATAATGATGATGATGATGATGATGATGATGATGACTGCCACTGCGACTGCGACTGGTTCCAATCAACTGCCACTTAACTAAATGACTGTGCGACTTGCCCAGTCGCTTTTTGAGACGCAGTCCCAAGTCTTCAAGCCAGTAGCGTTTGATGTATGTGTGTGTGTTGTGTGTGTGAGTGGTGTGTGTGTGTGTATACCGATATTATCACAAGTGACTGATGAATATGCCATTAAAGATATACGAGTACCACGTACCACATACAGTGCAGCATTGCGACAGATGGATGCCTCATGGCTAAAAGGGCATACAAAGCAGACAAATTATCAACTGACAATACTCAAAACTGATTCGACGTTGTTTTCCAATTCATTGTTTTCGAGTGGTCATATTTCTAGTATCAGCCCCAATGGAGTCTACCGATGCTGATTGAAACTATAGAAGTAAAAATCGAAATTATAAAAGTGACGGCGCTGGAATACCCTACTGCCAGCTTGGACAAAATGTAAATTATGAGCAGCTGAGACGAACAGAATTGGAAAACATAAAATATTCAAATATCCGTATGTTATCCTGAATATAGATATAGATCGAGCTGAGGATTCCTCACAACTACCGCCCACAGATAAAGTGTGGGGCAAAGTCGTCCATATTCTGACTTGAAAATCAATACGAACACAAAATCGACAGCAACGCAGACACAGAATGTATAGCAAAGAGTGCTCGACTCGAAGATACGCTGTAATGTAACCTTGATGTTGTTACAGTACTTGGAATATTTGAAAATACTGGAAATTTGGGGATAATCATGGTGTAGCTTTCAAAATGGAAACCTAATCATTCTTGACTCAGAATTTACAGTAGAAATTTAATGCTTCTAGCCAATTAATCTAGCTTCTCAAGCCGATCTGGAATATAGGATATATGTATATATATTTTCTGTTGAACTTTATGATGCCTTGTTCACTCTGTTTGTAATGGCTACAGGGTATGCATAGAAACAAGCGGCAAAGCGGTGAACCTCACCCTAAGGTCAATTTATGATTGCTGCACTAATCACAGCTGGTTTCAACGGGATCGACAAGCCATCTCCGTCTCCGTCTCCATCTCCGTCTCCGTCTCCATCTCCGTCTCCGTCTCTGTCTTGGCAGCAAAACTCTGAGCTGACTATCAGTTCCAGCCGTGCGTGCACACATACGTATGCAAACCGATACGTGTCGGACTTATAAATACACATGGATTTGTTGAGTGGGCAGTTGAGATATATATATATACACAGATGTATATATGTGTGTATCTATGTATGTGTGTGTGGATATATTCATGTTTGTGGCTACTGTGTCTCATCATTTGTATACTTAATGGACTGACTGGCTCCGCTGGGGCCCTTCATAATTTGTTGGGCTGCAAACAAATCTATGTTTGTATTCAGTTTTGTTCAAGTTTCCAACTCCAAGTTTGGAATCGAGTTTATTGTTTTCCTTGCTTGTTGTCGCTTTCAACTCCAAAGCGGGGGCGGGGCCGGGGACGGGGGCGGGGTGACTTTAGAGTGTGCCATTAATTGCTTTGGCTTTTTGTTTGCTTTGCTGTGCGTTGTGGGCCAACTTTCGAAAATGTTGCTTAGTTTTTTATTTGATAAATGTTGCGCTTTGAAATATTAATTACACTTGAATTTGCCTTCCTGCTATGTCTTCAATTTATCGAAGACATGCCCCAGACACTTTTAATGGTAGTCAAATGGGCGGAGCGAGGGCGGTGCAGATACACAAAAGATTTATTTCATTGTTGTTGTTGCCGTTGAATATTCGAAAATTGAGTATTCCAAAGCTAAATTATTTGCTTGCGGCACGTTACAAATTGGGCCATAATTGAAACCCAAAAACAAATAAATTAAATGCAAATACATGCAAATATAAATCAATCATATGAAATACATTTCAATTATAATCCTCGACTCGAACGAAAGCCTGAATTTGTTTAAGGTTGCAAGTGCGAATTTCATAGCTGATTTTCTCGTCAGTTTCTGTTAAACATTTGTCCGATTCATGAATCTGAAGTTGTTCTGCTTTTTATCTCGGTTGCAATTGCTTTTCATATCAAATCCATATTGATTGATGCGATTTTCCACAGACTAACTGACTAGCTAGCGCAACTCACATTTCCATCGCTCTGACGTTGTCCAATCAAAAGTTTCGTAATAATGACAAGGCTCCATTGGGAGCTGTTGATGCTGTCCTTGCCACAGTGCCATGGCAACGGTCAATTATAGTCCACACACGCACACACGCACACACACACACACACACACACACATTGCCATTGACTATGCAACGAAGTGTAAATGAGCAAAATATTACGCAAAATTGCTAGAATATGCCTCAGGCAGCCGCATCGACAGCAACTAATATAAACAAGCCACAGCAAATGAAATGATCTGTGTACTAGTTGCTAAATACACACACAACACACACTCACACACACACCCACACACACACACTTGCAGATAGTATCAGATGGTTCAGAGAGGGGTCTCTGAAATATGAGGCTCGTTGATGTGTAGCCTCCGTCAATGGAATAATCGAATGCAAAATAACTTTTTCAATTTGAACGCCTGCCGTGCTCGACTGTCAACTGAGTTTGCCGCTCAGCACCCAAGACCCCACCAGCACCACCACACCCCAAAAAAAAAACCACTCAACCAACCAATTGCCTGTTTTTGTTTGAGCTCACGTTTGCCACATTTTCCACGATTTCCATGTGTAATTATAAGCCTGTTGCCTGACGCTGCCCCAGGGGAAATTTGCACAGTGGTCAACAGTTGCATCAAATTTCTACATAATGATCTAAAATTTCAGCGAAATTCATTACAAATCTTGCCCCATGGTGCACTGTCCTTCTGGTATGTATCCCATGAAGCTTATTTCAGCGACGAGCAGCAGTCCTGTTGACTGCCAAGTGTTTCTCGTCTAAATTGAATATTGATTATGAAAATAATAAGCAAAAATTGCGTAACTTTCTGCCTGACAGCAACAGCAACAGCAGCAACATCAACAGCAGCAGCAGCAGCAGCAGCAGCAGCCTCGACAACAACAATAGCAACAACAACGGCGACAGGCAAAGGACATTCGTGTCCGTTTCGAGTTGACGCTAGGCTCAAGTGTCCATTGATTGACTGCCATTAGGGCGTATACGTAATAAGCAGGCAGCTGCCTAATCAAAGAGTGTTAATTTATCGCATGGCATCGCCTCGCACCACAGCAACACCTCGACCAACCCCCTTCTTCACAGTTCAAATCAAGCTCGACTTGTAGATACCCTGCAGCTAGCAACTAAAGGAGTTGCTTTCTTCTGCCTGTTTGCCACACATTCACATCAGTATACCCGTTTTTAAGCAGAGATTACAGGGTATACAAAGAGACTCATTTGGGCATGTGCGAAAATCGACGGAAATGTCGTGTCTATGATGAAAATGTAATTTGTGGCGCAAGTTTTCCTATCCACCCCCGCCCTCTACCAAGGGGCAGCTGCTGCCTTTCGACAGTGTTGCCCATGCCCCAGTTGATTATTAATAAATTAGCTAATTAAATGCGTTGAGCGTGTTGTTGTTTATTGTCGGCCTTTAATGAAGATCTAATAAATTTGCACGTGTATCGAACTGGGAGATAATGAGCATTTTGGCCAGGTTGTCTGTCGTTGGTAAGTCACGTGCATAATGCATAATTCTCATGCCCAGCCACCCCAAATATAAGCTGGGGCAGATGCTTAAGCCACAGCAGCTGCTACCACTCTGGAGGGATACTAAGATTGAGATGAGAACTTCATTTGCCACGAAATATTCGTATCCATACATATCTAGAAGTTAAGTATTACATAAAGCAGAATTTGGCAATAAAAAAAATCACATTTAACACATACTTTTGCAAATTAATTTAAGTAAACAAGTGAATAACAAATTAATGACATATGCTAATTTAAATTACATTATTCAATATGATAATTCTGACAAAGCTGCCACATCAAATCATAAAAGTTGACTTAACATTATAGGAGTATATCCACAGTGGGTGTTACACAGTGCCAAAAGAACGAGGTTTGATATTGTATAACTAATTATTTGACGTGGTTAAGTATCTGGCTACTTTTATGGACTTTCATGGATGGATTTATTTAAGATCGAACAGTTAAGCTGCGTAAAATCAGTAATATAGATGAAATCCTCAAGGCATATTGAGTACAAGCAGATTGTGGTGCCTCAGCCATAATGGTAATACTTAGAAATCCTCAACCGAGATCAGAAGTGTATATCACAACTTCAGTCGAGATTTTTTGCCGAGTAACCAGTGCATTTTGCTGTAGATATAGATATAGATATAGATATAGATATAGATATAGATATAGATATAGATATAGATATAGATATAGATATAGATACAGATATAGATATAGATATAGATATAGATATAGATATAGATATAGATACAGATATAGATGTAGATATAGATATAGATATGGATATAGATATAGATTAAGATAGATAGATCTACAAATAAGTGTTCTAGTTGCCGATTTCTAAGTGATTTTTGACTGCGATTTTTGGCTCAGTGTAAACCCACAATGAGTAGCAATAAATTCGGTAGGTTTAGAGGTCATGTATCGCTAATAAGCTTATGTCAGCGTTAAATGTGACTCATCTGGCTGAAATTGGGTCATTTGTCAGTTAATAGGCAATTCGCCAAAGAATAATTGCATCCTTACAAGCCAATCGAGGATTTGGCCCGCAGCTGTATGCCATAAAGTATCTACATATTCGATGTATTCGATGAGGGGTTTTTCCTGCCTGTTCCATTTGTGCACAAACATATTTTACAGCATTTAAATAGCTGGAGGCTCATATTTAAATTGCTGACAACGCGACGAGTGTCCTCGTAAAAGCCGTATGCAATTATTGGCAAGTGCGGAACAAAAACCAATAATAAAATATCTTTGGGAAAACTCTCGACGAACGCAACTCAATAAAAGTTTTCCTTGAGTAATTTGTTCCTATTTTGTTGAACAAAAGAAATGGAATTCGACGCACGCATGTCAAGGTCTCAATTACAATGGGCGTGGAAGAGGGGCAAGACTGCTGGAGGGGCAATGGAAAGAGCGGCAGCGCTGGGGGTGGGTGTTGGGGTTTGGGGCACTTTTAAATGAGCGCGCCGCAAGGGAACAATTAAAAAACGTAACGTGATCAAAATTTGAAATTTCTTTTAAGGTCCTTGAACGTCGGCTCGCTTTCTCGCTATGAAATTAGACAAAGTGCCGCTGCTACCCCGACCACCCCCCCCCCCCTGCTCCAGCCCCTGTGCCTACCCATTTCCCGTTGCCCCCTGCTGAAATTTACGCTCGCCAAAACTCATAAAATGTGAAAAACTGCGCCCAAAGTTCGTAAAATTTTAATGAGTTTTCGCAGCGTTTGGTTTTTCCTGCCTTTTTTTTGTTGTATTTTTTATTTTAATGCTCAATTGACGCCAGCGAAAAAATGTTAATGTAAATTTATATAAGAATTAAAATGTTGAGCACAAAATAAATGCGTATATAAATTAAAGGAATTTCGATTTTTTTTGTTGGTTTCTTTTCAATGAATCGGCCCACTTATCAGTGCGAGTGAAAATAAAGCGGAAAATTGCCCATTAAACTTTTAATGATTTTCCCTAAGATATATTCATTGACAGAAATAATCGTTTAAGCGACTGCGATTATAATATTTCAGTTCTTATCACAAAGGTGGGAAAATCAAAAGGAAATGCCTGCCAAGGCCAAGCAAAGCAAACAACTTCTGATTGAAGTACGAAAAGGTAAGTTGGGGACTTAACCAAAATTTATCAGTTGTAAAGTGGCAATTATGCCCAAAAGAAACTTGCAATTAAATATATATCAAATGCGGGCACCAGTAAATGTCGGCTTAATAACAAAATATGATTTCCCTAAGCCAACCCATGAAAATAAAATAAAATTGTAGCTGTTATGGCTCAGGGATGCTGTGCAGCAGGTAACTAAAACTGAAATGCTGGAATGGCCAGGCGATGGGGGAATTGGGAATGTGGAAGAGGTGGGAACGCCCTCATCAAGTGTCAAGTGCATAATTACCCACTAAAAAGTGTTTCTCCTGTGCGTGTGTCCATCTTAGCCGACAAAGAGCCCAACAAAGTCAAACCACGACAACAACAATAATGATAACAATGGTCAAAGGTAAGGGTTCGACCCTTACGGCGATGAGCTGATGATGTGCGGGGTGGGGAGGGGGAGGGGGGGACGAGCAGGGTCCTAAACACAATGAGTGGACCCAGTCAGACCTTTTACCTAGGCAAGGCAGAGAGAAAGTGCCACTGGACAAACAAATAGAGCAGAGCAGAGCCAAAAAATGAGCAGCAAACAGCGGCCAAAAGACAAAAGGTTAATTACAACAAAAGCAACAACATGACAAGTAACAACAACAACAACAAAAACAACATCAGCAATCATGAAATGATCAAATTAATAAAGAGCTGCAGAGTGGGCTAGGAAGGGGGCAGCAGGAGAGGGTGAGTTAACGGCTAGTTGGGAAAAGTGTGTTGGGAAAATGGTATCGGAAAATGAACAAGACAAAAAAAACGAATAACAAACACAAATGGAAACAAATGTGCACACACAGTGTGTGTGTGTGTGTGTGAGAGAGAGGGGTGGCATGGGCAGGGGGAGGGTGGTGGGGGGTGGCAGTATTCCGAGGTGACTGCATGGAAATGGAAACAAGCATAAATTTAATTTATTTGCGTATTATAAACCACAAACAAACAAAACAAAGCCAACCCCGCCCAACCCTCCGCCCGCCCACCAACTAGCCACAATTTTTGGCCAGCTGCACGCCGCCCTGGCTGTAATTGAAAAAAGCGTAAAACACTCCGAATATTACATGCCCTGCACATTAATTTGCTTATATTCAAAATTAAATGGAAGTTGATAGAATGTTTGATCGACATTGTCAACTAAGAGACAATCGATTACTTATCGATTTATCGATACATCAACTTAGCTCAAACACACATCGTTCACAAGACAATTATCATAGACTTTTGCAAGGGTACACAAACAATAATAACAAAAACATTTGATTGGGAAAATTGAAAAGCTGTCTTCTCACCACACGCTCGACTTGGCAACGTGGCCAACATTGTGCTCATCATCATCATAATAATCATCATAATAATCATCAACGCTGTGGATGGATGGGAATTGGGATTGGGATGGGAATAGGTTTGGGATGGGAATAGGTTTGGGATGGGAATAGGTTTGGGATGGGAATAGGTTTGGGATTGGGATGGGCATGGCGATGAGTTTACAACTGGAAAACGGGTAAACTGACAGCCGACTAATGCGGCTAAGAATTATAAGTACACATAAAAGAAAAGTTCTCTTAATAGAAAAATGATCTAAAATCAATATATATCCACAACTCCACAAGTTTCGATCTGAATTCTATTGAGAATGTTTGGAATATGTTGGAAAATCTTCATTTGTTTACGAAGTCATGCCAAACAAACTCAGCCAATAAACGTATTATTTTGATTGTTATGTTTGGACAGGAAATTACGGAGATCGGTCAACTATATCATATGACTGCGAGAGAAGCGTACATATAGCATTTATATCTTAAACATTAATCAACAAATTGAAAGTTGAAAAGGTAAGAATAATAACAGAAATTTAAAGGATAAACATAAGGATATTAAACTCACTATGAAAGAACGTTCCGTTTTCATATCTGCACTGCGAATGGGTTTACTTATTTATACAAATATATGTATATATATATATATATTTATTTATGTATATATATTTCTGCTTGTTTTTGTCCCATGGCAACGGTAGCTGAACTGGCGTGTTTGTTGTTTAAGCAGCAGCCGCTGCATGTTGACAGATAGACAAAAACAACATTTGCGATAAATAAAGCAGTAGCAGGACCAAAAGCAGTCGCAGGACCAAAAGCAGCAGCAGCAGCAGCTGAAGCAGTGCCGGCTCCTGGTGAGCACCCCATTAATGCTTATTACATAACAACAAAGAGCTCAGCGTAGCGCTGCAGCATGCCTCACCTAACCACCCCCAGTCAACCCCAACATGCAGCGTCGAGCAGTGCGCGTGATTGCGTGCTGCTACAGTGAACTCTCGCTCTCCTGTCCCACCCAGGGCGAGTGCTGCCTCTCAAGTGTTGAGCGTGTCGAGCGAATCCTTGTTTACCGTTGTTACAATTGTTTTCGCCATCATTATTATCGCTGCTGCAGCTGCTTCAGTTGTTGCTGTTGTTGTTGTAGTTGTTGTTGTTGCTGCTGCTGTTGTTGTCACTGCTCTTGTTTAATATAACATGACCAGCAGCATCGCCAGGCTTCGTGCTCCGTGCTTCGTCCTTCTTGGCAGCTTGTTAAGCGCTCAAGTGCTGTGGCAAATTCGTTTTGAACGCCACACTCCAAGAGGAGCAGCAGCAGCTAAGGTTCGTCCAGCCAGCGGAGTCATCTCGACAGGAGTAGCTCACCACTCCCAACTCCCAACTCCCAGCTCCCATCACATATTCTTCTTGTTGTTGCAGCAGCAGCAGCAGCAGCTGGCGACGACCTTTGCTGCTCTCCCAAGCACTCAAGAAGTGCACAAAATAGAAAGCAGACTCAAACAATGAAAAGAAATATCAGGTACACAGTTGCACAAAGCAAACCGACGACTATATACACTTTCAAACCAGTTTACAAACTAGTTTCAACAGTTTGTTCTCATTGGATTTACTTTTAAGATATATTCCATTTCTAAATTGCCTAACAGATCTGCGCTTTTGACATAAATATCCATTAGAAGCTATATGATATAGCGCTCTGATCTGAGCGACATCGACACATACAGCAAAAATATACTTCAAAGTTTCAACTCCACTCGACAGACCAGATTACTTTTGATAAAGAAAGGCTTCAGCCATTTGACCTCTGAAACATATTTCCGGCTATATATATATATATATAGCTCGAATATAGTTCGCATTTCTTATGGGAGATGCCTGCTTTGTCACAAAGTGAATGTGCCCTCTGCAAGGGAATTAAAATGTGAAAATAACAATGTAATTTGTTCTGCAGCCCCATCTGCAGTGCAAGATTTGTCAATGTGAGTAGTTCGCAACCCTCCAAGGTTTCTTATAATGCCAGAGAAGAAATGCTTTCTGCTTTCTATGTAGACATTACATACATTTAGCAAAAGTCACTGCACATACATACACTAGCAGCTAGAACATGAACAACTTAAAGCAAAAGTATTCAAATATTCAATTTCTGTTTTGCTATTCATTAATTGTGTTTAACTAACATTTTCGAGATGATTTGGCCAACAAATTTAAGTTTGTAATTTGCGAGTTGGGCCAAGAATTGCCCGTCAACAAGGACAAAATGTCACCTGCAATTAATGTTCGAGTGAAATGGGCCCAAAACTGCGCAAATTGGGCCCAAAAAAACAAAAAAAAACGAAGATGAAAACCAAAACTCAACTCGTAATTAAGCTGTTCGGGGCAAGGGGGGTTTGGGTAAGTAAAAGCCAAGTTTGCTATATAATTGGCAGAGTTAATATTTCTGTGACTTTTGCGGCAATTAAATGCAAGTCGAGGTTGACAGATTAGAGAGAGAGAGAGTAGAGAGAGAGGGAGGGAGTAGAGAGAGAGGGAAGGAGTGTGAGAGAGGGCAGTAAATTGAATAAGGCTAATGCGGACCAACTGTCAAGTGCAGTTAGACAAACACAGCAAAAAATAAAACAAATAACAAAAACTACACACAACAACAACAACAACAACAGCAACAAATGCGACACTTGACGCTAAAAGTAAACGCTGGCGACGCCATTAGGCGCAACTTGGCCTGCAGCAAACGAACACCTAACCTCCATTTCCATATCCATCAAAAGGCAACACCAACAACAACAACAACAGCAACAACAACAACAGAACTAACAACAACGAGAGGCAAACAACTTTGAGCATTTTCGACAAACATGTCACACATTCATATGGGCAACGCTTAACGCCCCCAAAACCATCTACCCCTCAACTACCTGCTGTCCACAGTGGCACAGTGGTACCAAACCATATTATTCAGCATTGTATACGTATTTTACGTATGATATCTTCATGAAATTTGTACAGTTGGTCAATAATATGTCAAATGACACTTGGCGCTAAAAGTGAATCTGTCGTTTTCAAGTCGATTTCTGTACAATTGTGGTTTCCATAGCTATCGATTTATATCGATATTCGCAACACGAGAGCAGCTATCGATAATATTACGTAAAATTGGTATGTGTAAATGTATTCTACTGCCAAAGACTGTAGAATTATCTTTATACATAGGTATAACTGTCATAAGACGAAGATATCTCGAGAAATATATGAATATATTTTAGTTTGCTTGTGTACCACTGTGCGGCACTTGACACCATCCACGACGGGGCCTAGCAACAGCGTCGCTCGCTGGCCAGGTATAGAGAGTGCCGCTAACATCTTGCCTCGTACCCCTGGAACACCCCGCCACCGAGCACTCCCCCGTCCCGCCACCGCTGACACGTCTGCGCATCGAACGAAATCGAACCACACGCCGCCTTCATGCGGCCCTTCAATCAGCTGTCAAATGAAAATGTCAAAATATCAAAAGTGAAAAAGGCAAAAGTAAACTTAGGCCCGGTCCGGGAACCGAGCCCGAAGACCGAAGACCATTATTGTATTTCTTTGGCGTAGTCAGCCTTTTAAGAGGTCGCTATTATTATTGTTGTTGTTGTTGTTGTTGTTGTTGTTGTTGCTGTTGTTGTTTGTGCTTATGTGTGTTTGCTGTCGCTTCGTTAGTTTCGTTAGTTCGTCATGCAATCAGCCAGTCAGCCAGTCAGTCAGTCAGCCAGCCAGCCAGCCAGCCAGCCAGTCAGCCAGCCAGTCAGTCAGCCATCCACTTGGCGCGCCAGTCGATTCTGTTGGTCGACGTCGCTGTTCGCCTCTAAGTGGCCCTAAAACACACCAAAACTGAAAAGAAAGAAGGAAAAAAAAAAATAAAAACTGACAAAGAAAAAAAAAATCTAAAATAAAACTCAAAATGCATACAGGCCGTAAAACAAAAGGCATAAACAAAATATAAAAAAAAAAATACAGGGAATACATATGTACGCATGTATAAATAGCCATAATATAGAAGCGTCTTGCTGGTTATAACAAGTTCAAGAAAGACATTTGTGGAAGTCATAAGAAGTAGTAGCTGTGAAATATGCTACTTCGATGCCAACTAAAATTATAATGCTCAGCATTTTGATGTGCATTTTGAAATGCTGGCAAACTCAATGGATTCAGCTAGATTTGGTTTCTCAAAATTGCGATGAACTCCACCGAATTACGGCAACATAAATATCAAATCTAAGGCCAATGATAATCTACATATTTTTGCAAAAGAAATGGAAACTGATGAGTTTCTGCCATTGTCATGATACTTTCTTGACGCAGTGTAGTTCAGCTGGCACAAATTGAATTTATTTTGGGTAAATACAGCGTTTTAACAAGGCTTCCTTTGGCCAAGGCTCGATTTTCGCAAAGCCCAAAAGTTAATCAAGTCAAATTGGCAACGAACATCAAAACTAGTTTCGTCTTACTTCAGGTGTGTCAAAAGTTGTGCACAGTGGCAACAATACAATGGTGTTAGAGTGGGATGCAGACATGTAGAGCGAGAGAGAGAGAGAGATGGCAACCACAATTCACATTGGTTATGAGCACGTTTGACATTTGACGTCCTGGATCGAGTTTGGCATTGCAAATGGATTGCCAACGTCGCTGCAATTACAATAACAGTCAGTGAAACGGTTTAAGTGTGATCGACTAGCAAATACCCTGTATAGCAGTTGACTTCTTTTGATCATTTTATCTTTATCTCTCATCATATTGTGTATACCTAAAGTTAATATTTCTCCAACTTGTTATGAGTACAGGGTATTGTTCTGTTAGACTCTTGAAAAGGCTGATCGACTAAGATTTGACGTGTATCACAGGAAACTTATGTACTTACTATCAGTTGACTATTTCTTATAACTTTTGCCATATACAATAGACTTTTCTAGCAAGTAGAGTTTGCTTTTCTTCTTCTTCTCTATTTTGTAAATATTTCCCCAACTTTTGATTTGCACGGGGTACAATTTACCAAAATTCCCTACTTTTTTTTGCCGGCTGAGCAGGATAAGGTTTCTATGAAGCGTAGAGTTGCCCATTTTGTCGTCTCGTTTCGCTTTATGGGCTTCAGACGATTTTTTTTTATTTGCCTCTCCCTTAATTCTGTACACCTTTTCACTATGGCTTTTTATATACACATATTTGTATATATATATTTATTTTTTCTCTTTGATTAGGCAGCGTCACAAATCAATAGCATTGAGAAACGCACGAATGAACCAACACACAAGATACCATAAAAAATACTCTAACGTGTGTGTGTGTGTATGTGTGTGTCATTGTACATGTGTGTGTGCGTGTGTGTGTGTGTGTGTGGGTAATGCCATTTATGGGCTGAGCCATTGTACTACCAATATTTTCGACTCTTGCGACTGTTTGTTGTTCGTATATGACACACACACATACACAGAGACACACACACACACACACAGAGACACACACACACACACTCATACACCTATTTGTTGTTGGTTGTTCTTCTTCTTATGTTTTTGATATCACATACGCATATTAAACTCGGTTTTATTTTATTTATTTATGTGTGGGTGTTGCTCGTGCGCTTAACGGGTTTTCGTGGCTTTAACGGTAACTGCCACTTTTACGACTTTTATTATTATTATTAATGCATGTATTTTCCATTCTCGGATCATGATCTATTGTTGTGCGCCAGCCACCAAAATACAAAAAGCAAGCCAAAAAAGTGTTCAAAATTCGTTTCGATTTGATATTGAACAACCGCAACTTATGCATATCAAAACAATACAAAACGCTAATCAAATTTGGATCTTCAAGTTTAGACACCATATCAAATGTCTTCACACACACACACACACACACAACATTTATCCATTTGCTGCGACACCCGTTTATGATTATTATTCATGTGTGTGTGTGTGTGTGAGTGTGTGTGTGTATATTTGAAGTATCTTTTTTATTATGTTACAAATTTGGAATATCCAATTTATTTTATTGCGATTTCTGCATTTATTACTATTATTACTATTTGCCCTGAGACTTTCCTATGTGCAATTTTCGCAGCTGATCATTATGTTTTGTGATGCAATTCAGTTTTTTACAAAGGAACAGACCTATACTTTTTTATCGAACACATTTTATTTCTGCAATTTTACAATTATTGGCAGCAACACAGATTTACACACATACAAATATGCGCTGCATAATTTGGTCAGTTTAATCACGGCAAAGTCGTCGTCGCAATTTCCGTATTGGAAATGACTTTCCAGTGGCTGCGAAAACGATCAAATTTAAAATCGGTTTTAATGTGCATTCGCGACCTATGGTGAATTTGATTAAAAAAACGGTAAACGTCAGTGCTGAGTGGTAAGCGATGGTAGATAGACAGAGGGGGGGTAAAGAACGAAGAGCGCAAATAGTGGCAACTCATGGCGCAATCGTCAATTATGGGCGGACAACAAAAATAATGGCAAAAGGAACAACAACAGAACGCAAAAAAGAAGAAGAAGAAGCAGCAGAAGGAGAAGGAGAAGGAGAAGAGGTAGCGACGAAAGCGGACAAAACAAAATATTGTGTTCGATAATCAAACCGAAAATGTGCACAGCTTGAGTCAAAATATACGGCAAACAATGTTCGTAGAAAAGGGGCAGAAAGACCTGGGAAAAAAAAGAAAAAGGAGGCGAAGTGGGCGGGGCTAGGGTAGGACTTTTAAACAGCAGGATATGCGTACAATTTTTGGCAATTTGCCGCACGCGTCGCAGCCGCGCAAAAGGAACTTCGTCGCTGCTGCTGCTGCTGCTGCTGTCCAAGCCTGGGCCCATAATTAAATTACATACAACAAACACACACATACACACACACACGCATACACATTTACAGTTTGCTTGCACATGTGCGTTGGTGTGTGTTTGCTTCCGAGCGCCTGCTGACTTGCTTTTTCTTTTGTGCGCCCCGTTTCTTATTTTCAAGGCCTGCACCGCTTCCACTCCCCTCTACCCCGTCTGCCTACAATCGCATCCGGCAGCAGCAGCAGCAAATTGACGAACCAACAACGACGTCGACAGCAAAAACTTGGATATGGATACGACTTTTGCCTTGGCGCCGCATACGTTTGTGTGTGTGTGCGTGTGTGTGGGTAAATGTAAAATATATAATCACCGCAATGTTTTTTTTGTAATTTAAGTAATTACGTTTTTATTTACAGCCCACACACACACGCACACGTGCACACACATGTGTATGTGTGTGTTTTGCAGTTCCATACAAAATGCATTTGCCGCGTGAATAATTTCCGCAGGTCTGCTTCTTCTTCTTCACACATTTTTTGTGAATTCTTGTGGGGAATCAGAAACGCCTAGAAAAGTGCTGAATAATTGAGATGATATCGCTCACTACAAAATAAAGAATTATTATTTATTAAAAGATTAGATTAAAATATAAAAAATAAATCTAAAACATTAAAAATAAAATAATTGTTTAAAAGTTAAGCTAAATTTTCAAATGGAAAAAATTGAACTAGATGTAAATGAATTAACTACGGGCCTGGCCCAGGCCTATGCGCAAGCATAGGAAGTACCAGCGAAGGTGGCAGGCTCCATAGAGTGTTATCTAAACGGACGCCTGACGCAAACGTAGCATTGAAACGAAGGGATAACTGCTTCACAAGCAACAATGAACAAAAACTGAAACTGCTCTCCGAGACACACTTCCCAGGCAGCATACCACTGCAGGAAAGTCTTATCGAAATGACAGGTAACAGAGGTAGACCATCTGCCAACGAATGGGCATGTGCCAAGGCAACGATCACTCCGGAGAGACTGGAATGGGCAATTGGAACTTTCCAGCCCTTCAAATCTCCTGGACTGGACGGAATATCGCCAGCTTTCCTCCAGCAGGGACGAGAGATACTCCTCTCCCCTGTTAGGAAAGTACTCATTAGTAGCCTAGCCCTCGGATATATACCGAGAGCATGGGGTAGAGCCAGGGTGGTCTTCATCCCCAAGGCAGGGAAGAAAGACATCACCAACCCAAAGTCCTTCAGCTTCATGTCAGCTTGACATCGTTTTTATTGCAAACGCTGGAAAAGCTTGTGGACTACAAAATTAGAAGCACTTTGGTAAGGCAAAGTCCGCTGCATCCGACGCAGCATGCATACAGAGCAGGCACGCCCACGGATACTGATCTCATCCTAACAGAATGCGTCGGAAAAGATGCAACATCCCATTTTATGATAAAAATAATTCTACTAAAATATTGTGCTTTTTTTTAAGTCAAACTCAACTTTAAGGTTTTTCTGCTTATTTCATTTGCTCTTCAAAAATGCAGTTATTTCTTAATGTGGAATTTCACAGTACGCTTCGAGAAAAACAGCTGTGAGAATTATCTGGAGACCAGAGCTGCGCTGAGAGTTAAATTGTATTGTGGACCACCCCGAATTATGTTTGAATTTGTGACCTTGACGAAAAACGAAAAATAAAAGAGTCTGGAATCCTGGAGATCCCGAAACCGATTGAAAATGCGACGCGCGTGACTTTCAGTTAAGACCTAATTATGTCAGTTACTCCCATCACAGGCAAGCTAAGCCTGTGCCGGTTAGGCCCGGAGTATGAGGCACGAGTGGCCCAAAGGATTTTGTCCACGCAGAGGGGGCATCTGCATAGCAGTGAGTGAGTGTGATGCGTGCCTGGCACGCATCAGGGTTGCTGTGGTGATGATGATGTTGATGACGCAAACACAGAAGAAAGATTTGCCACCGACAAAATGACACACACACACACGCACACACACACTCATATATGAAATGAAAGGATGCAGCGCAACCACAAAGCACACGTTGTCCTTGTCGTCCTTGTCGACAAGGGTTGGTTTTTGCCACCCATTCATTCATCCATTCATTTGACAGGCAGCCGGTTTCGTCATTCATTTCGCTTAAACAGATTTTTCAGCTATTTTAACGATGCGATTTCTGCAACAACAATCAACCCCCGTATGCCACATGACAGTCAGTGCGTCAGTGCGTCAGTCAGTCAGTCAGTCAGTGAGTCAGTGGAGGAATAGCAGAAAAGGCAGCCCACTCACCCAGTTACGAGTGTTTTTAGTCCTTCAGTCCTTCAGCGTTCGCTTGGCAACAACAAGCCTTCAAATTTCGCCCTATTCCTGCAATAGGTAGAATAATTTCGCCTCTTGTTCGACCGGCATCTGGCAAAGTGGTGCATGCACCCCCGTGTTGATATCAACAACAACCCCCAAAATGCTGCTGCTGCTGCTAGCAGCTTATGGAAAATTCCATGCGTTTCTCTAGTAAAAATTACTCGCTACTAAATATGTACAAACTGTATATAAAATGTACACTTAGAAAAAAGAATGTAGGTGTTGTGTAAGTTTCAGAAAAAATATGTCAAGTTTCCGGGAGGTTTTCTGAAGCCGCAGATTTTGCTCTCTCTTTCATTACTATTTTCTCTATCTCTTTCATTACTATTTTCTTTCTCTTTCATTACTATTTTCTCTCTCTTTTCATTACGATTTTCCAAATTTCAGAAACGATTTAAATTTTTATATTTGAATACTTATGTGAAGTAGTTCAAAGTTTGCCCAAACTGCAATTGTAACTTTGCCAAGAATTCAACATAAATTTTGTACAGTGCATTAAGCTAGAACTCAGCTTAACTGAAATCCATTCCGAAACGCAGAATAAATTGTTTTTCGATCTAATTTATTTCCAAAAATGAGTATTTTTTACATTTTATTTCTTATTGATTATTATTATATCAATATTAAATGAATTCTTTTATTATTCAGACACATATAGTTGACTATTATATAGTATTTATTGTTACGAATACTCTTTGAGATTATTGTTTGCATACTCTCAAGAAAGTTGTTACATAATATTTCTTTTTACTTATTATTATTATTATTATATTATTTCTTGTTGACTCTCCTCATCGAGATTATCGCTGCCATCATAGTTGGCGCTGGAGTGCAGCGTGTTGCCATGTTGCCCTAACATTATGCACTGCAGTTGAGTTGCATGGCAGGGCTTCAGTTCCTCCATGCAGCCGTAGTAGAGCACATCCGAGATGAGCTTGCCTGCGAACAGCTGCTGTTGCTGGGGCATCTTATCAAACTGAGTGCGCCAGGTTTGAGCAAGTGCCTCCGATGCGGAGAGCGAGGAGAAACGCTTGCGCTGCTGCTCCTGCTGCATGTGGCAAGTGGATGATTGTGCGGAACTGGATTGCAGTATTGAGGCAGAAGCAGCTGGAGTTTCAGGCAATTCATCCTTGTAGGAAATGGGCTCTGGACTGCTGCTGACGGCCTTGTGGCAGCTCTCATCATGTTCGAGAAAGGCGAACAGTTTAAGATACCACAACGTTGACTTGAACGGTTTCCCCTTCTTGGCGGACTGTTTCCGCTTGCGTAAATCCCGTCGAAAGCTCACTCGAAACGAGTGGATCTTGTTGACGACGCGTGCACGATCCGCATTTGGTTCCACTTCGCGCAGCTTCTGCACCAGCTTCTCATAGCCGGCGGACCTCAGTGCGCGACTTCTGTACTCGGGACTCTGCACCTTCCACAACGCCGGCAGGGATCGATAGAGTTGCAGGAATTCCGTCCAGAACGGTCTGTCGCGTAGGTTCATCACCAAAATGATCAAACACTGAATACGCAAAAAATCGCTGAGCACAAGCTTGCATGCGCAATATGTAAAATGCAATATAGAGCAACAGCAGCAGCAAAGCTAATGTGTGCGAGCGAGACGGATAGCTGCTCGTGTTTTGTTGTGCAAAAGATTCGCGCCTTTTTGTCGTGCTGGCGTTCGCCAAGTTAATTTGATTGCGCTAAGCAAAACCTAAGGAGAAGCAGAAAGAGAAAGATATATGCGTTAGCCTGTGTGTGTGCGTGGGTGTGAGTAAACAGCTGACTTGCTCTGCGTCCAGTTGACAATTGGAAAATCCACACAATTGATTTCTATTTATTATTACAGCTAACAGAATACTCCTGATTAATGATGGCTGCCTTTTGGAATCTTCTCTCCTTCTCAACGTATACTTACATCTAGTGGTGGTAGTTGGGGTATCGATTGCAGTATCGATATCCCTGTTATTAACATACGTAATCAATAATGTTATATTGATATTTTCAACAGCTACTTTATGCAAATTCCTCCCAGAAACATTGAATTATTTCATTGAATTTGTTTCCTCTCAAATCGTAATACTTAAACAGCAACTAAACAAGAATAATAATATTACTTTCTCTATTATTGAATTTTGTCTACTTTGTTTGTGCAAACCTATAGACATGGATATTTGTGGCAAATATTCACATATTCAAGTGAATCGGCTTCGACAGCAAAGCAATTTATTTTCAAATGTAATTAGAATTACAAAATCAGAGAATGAAACCGATTGTTTTAAGTATGTGCTTACGAATGTGCTTACACATGTGCATACTTTCTCAGGTCTTAAGGTCTTCCCGAGGGCCATTTCATAGGCAAATCGCTCCTCGAGCAGCTTTGCTGCCAACTGCAAGCTCCGTTTGCTTTCAAGTCCACATCATTATGATTATTTTCTACCGCTGGCTGATTACAAAAAAAGAGATGCTGGTATGATGAATAGGACTCCTGGTTCCGGGTTCCTGACTCCCAACTACCGAGTCGTCCATGCTCCTGCCTCCCACATTGCCAGCAGCAGACTCGTCTCGTCGCGTCTCGTCTCATTTTTCATAATCATCTTAATAATTTCACAACTCATGTCTTTATTACATTTTTCTTCTTCTTCATACTGGCAGCATTATAATTTTCTTGCTTTCCATGGAATTTTTTAATTTAAACCGAGTCAAAGTATCTCATGCATTACGGGCATGGCAACTGAAATGTATCTCATGCGTTGGCGTGCTGCATGCTGTCCTCGTCCTTCGTCGTTTTTTTTTTACCATTCTCATATACCTTTCTCCACTCTTACCTTGCCCCTTTCCCATTGGGGACTTTGTGCGTGGCGCTTGAGCTGCTGCGTTTCATCAAAGATTTTCCATTTCCTTTGGGGCGTCTCCTTGTCTTGGCTTGTAATTTAATCTCTCAGCTCTTTTCATTTCACACACGCAAAATATGAAACCTGTTTTCCCAAACTGTATTTAACTTTATTTAACTGGCTGTACTCTCCAGTGGTTCCAGTCCAGTTGCATTCCAAGTCCTGTCTGCACACGAAAATTTGTTAATGGACATCTGCTTCAGGCACATCCATCATTTTGGCTACTCAATCAACACATTTCCCACCATAGAAAAGTCATAGAGATCTGTCCGACAGGTAGTCAAAGAAATTGAATCGTTTTTTTGTACTCGGCACCCTTTAAGAAGGGTTAAACAGGGTATGCTGAAGTTAGTCCATCTGTCTGACCTAGCCGATCTCAGGGCTTATAAGAGCTCGGCACTTTTAATGTATAATATAAGTTCTCGTAAGCCGTAGGCACATAATGTTTATTTGCTTTCATCGATAACAAAGCCAATTTCGCACATATCGACACAAATCGATTGTAAAAATGAACAATTTTAAGAATAAAATATATAATATTCATATATGATGGCATATTAATATTGGATAAGATACACAGATGTCCTTAGAAATATTTGGCAAGCTCGGCCATGTATTTAACAGCTGTGTGCAGAGTATAGGCAAGTCGAGCCCTCTCGACTTGAGCATTCCTGCTTGTTTCTATTGAAAATTCTAAAATTGAGCCTTCATCAAATTCCAATTTGTCAATTTGAACACAAAGTTAAATGAAATTGCTTGCTGGCTACACTGCAACAAAAAATGTATGTGTTTCTTGGCAATCGATGATTGGATTTTTCTTTGTGTTTGGATAAGTTTGAAAAACATGAATTTGAAGCGCACTTCAAGCATAAAAACTACCCTTAACAATCGCAAATCGTTGCCAGAACTGAGCCGATTTATGTATATGTATATATATATATATATGTGTGTGTGTATATATTCATAAATTATGCGTCTGTTTATGTATGTACGCATGTGTTTTTATGCTCATGTTTATTTGTGTGCTATTAGAGACCAATATGACACGATCTCTACCCCACACATTCGATGTCTATAATTATAGAATGGCCTTTCAACGAAGCCAAAATCTGTGGAACAGGTTCCACGCGTCGCATTTCCGATCATCCAGTAGAGCATACACATGACTACACACATACACACACACACACTCACACACACATATATACAGGCAGTCCCTATGCACATCCTGAGGGCAACTGTGCCACATGTGCGCCGCACTTTGCCCGAGCCCGAACAAATTTTAATGACATGCCCACAAAAAACACACATACATAAGCACACATATACATATACATATGTATATATAAATATATTTGTATGCAATGTGCATATGTGTGTGTGTGTGCGTGTATTTATGTATTTCAAGGTCCGTTGAAGGCATCGTCGACTGCCTGCCTGCAGCTGCATCAAATTTGTAATTAGGCGGCGAAGTCGACGGCTCCGCTGCTGATTTAGTGCCCACTTTCTCAATGTCGCCAGTTTTTGTTTAGGGATAGGGAAGGTAACCGGCTAGCAGGTTCCCAATCCCATTTCCAGTCCCCTCGGCATTCCTGCCTAAGCAAAAACTAATAATCATAAAGAATTTTATACCTCCGAAATTATCACAAATAACAAAATATTTATATTAATGGAGCAGCCATAAAAATGAAAATCGACCGGGCTAAAAACTGTGAAACAGATATATATATATATATATGTATATGTATATGTATATGCATATATATACTATGTATATATATGTATGAAACCATATGTAACGCAGCAAGTAATAATCTTCGTTTTATGAACATGTTAATCGAAAAAGTAATTTTATAATGCAGTTCCTGGCCTTTCCCGATATACTTAAAGATAATGCTTATAAAGTCGGAATAATACTTGCCACATCTTACAAATATTAAGTTGTATCCTTCCTGAAGTTGAATCAACTAATACAAATAATACTCCTTCAATTTTAGACAATACCAAAAACATTAAACAAATTTTTTTCATTACTCTTAAATACACTGCACAAAAAGTCTACAGTTGTTCAAATGATTTATAAACGCAATAAATATTGATATATATATATATATATATGTACATAAATCTGCACTAAATTTCAATTGATGTTTTAATGATAAGTTTTTATTTTTTATTTCATTTTCTTCGTTTTTTTTTTATGTTTTTGTTTTTGTATTTTGCATTTTGGATTTTTGGGAGTCTGTACTCTGCAGCAGGGATTTGGGCAGGCAATTTTGAGGAGGAGTCGAGCAGTAAAATGTATCTTTAATTGCCACTTGACGCCCAATGGCTCCGATGGCTGCTGGGATCTGCGCTCCTCGCTTGTGTGCCACATGCATTGATTTTGAATCTCGTTTTTTTATATCCATGATTTGTTGTTTGGCAATTTTGTTTCGGCCAGGCTCGCCAGCCTCCGACTGCAATTCAACGACGATCTCGTTGCTGTTGTTGTTGCTGTTGTTGTTTTTCCTTCTTTCTTTTTTTTACGACTCTCGAGTGTGTTGCCAGCGGCATTTAAATTATGATTATGGCTCTGAAGCGTAACCCAAGTGGCTATGGGGGATTCAAGATTGGATTGCCTTGCTCTGCTTTGCTGCGGCTCCAAAATGTTTTCAAGTGGACGGCCGGCCGAAGCGATACACATAGCAATTAAATCTGCTGCTTTATTCCCGCCTCCTTCTGCTCCCCAAACCAGATGCTGCCCCTCCCCCTCCTCGCCCCTAAATTGGTTTGCGTTTGGCTCTCTAATCTAAATGGGCTGCAGTTTTGTAATTAACGCCGCCAAGTAATTTGCTCCATTCAACGAAAAAACAAAAAAACCAACAGAAATTGATCGTAAAATTCAAAATGAATAGAAACGTTTTTTATAATTTCTTCCAATTCGAATTGCGTTTTTTTTCCATGTCGTTTTTGTTTTTGACTACTTGAAAATCATCTGATTTGTATGCGATGCACGCACAAACTTGCATACAAAGTAAGGAAACAGAAAACAAAGCAGAAAGTTGAGATTCATTTTTTAAGTGCTCATTTTACGATCACAGATGGGGCCAGCGATATCAGTTTACAGCTGATGTAATCGATTGGACCACGATTATCGAATACGTTTCTAATTAATGCGTGTCGAGCAAAACGATTCAAGTAGCTCCTCTTCAAACGGCTGATTGCCAACATTCGATAAACATCACTTTAATTACACAGATCGGCAGGCAAAGAGTTGAGGCCTCTGGAAGGGGCGTATTCAATGATTATATATTTAAATTATTCAAATTAAAATTATATTCAAAATAAATAAAATTAAAATAAATTAAGTGTGCAAACGTATGTAAGCAGCCTCGATCACATAAGGCATATATATACACGATCAACATCAAGATACGAGTCGATTTAGCCATGTCTGTCTGTCCTTCCACCTTCGATCTCCTTCCATTTAACATCTGGATGTAAGGTATCTGCTAGTCGGGCTCGCTCGACTAACTTGCTCAGATTAAACTGAAAGATAAGCACAATATACAAACAGATATGAACAAAATATACATTTCGTATAACTTTGATAATGAATAAGACTCGCTCGACTGTTGACAATAATTATATATATAAAACTCGCTTGACTATTGATTACATACATACATATATATATACCTAAAATCAATTTAAAGTGTATTTGAAACCTAGGTAAAACAATTATAAGCAAAGCATTCGCATTTTACAACTTATACTCTGATCGAAAAGGTGAACGAGCATATAGGTTTTGAGTAGTTATACTATACACTTTATATATAAATGTAAAACAGACCAAAATATCACAGGTTATACCTATATATATACAATAATGTCAGTACTAAGTTTAATTTGCAAAACTTACAAAAATAATGGTTTGTTTTTCGATTCGTAAATAAAAATATAGATTATGGATAGGTATAGATGTTAGAGTACAACGCAGTCAGTGTCGCTGAGCAGCACTATCTCGTTGAAGTTTTGGATTTGAGTAGTTTATGATTGCGTCAGTAGAAATAAATGAAACTATGTTTGTAACACAATGCAAAAACTGGGCAAATCCCATCAAGATAACCTGATAGGCTAGGCGAATGTTTTCTTGTTGTACTGAGTTGAGTGCCGCCCAGCGTTCCACGCTGCTCGGGCACGTGGCAGCAGTTGCTCAGCTGTTGGCGTCAGTTGTCGCAGCGGATTCACCAGGTGCGGAACATCAACAGAATCATGCATGCAATCGAGGGCACAACATCAGTGACAGCATCAACGCCGCTGCCCATTGAGCCGTGTTTCCATTTTACGGCCGGACAAGAGGCGAACTGCGGCAAACAGCCGCGATTGGCTGATCTGGTGTCGAATAAGACGCGAAACGGTGAGTTCTTCTACGGCATCGAGATAACGGCCAGCAATCGGGGCGTAACCACCTGCGTCGACTTTAACCAATTTCTGCCCGTGCTGCCCACATTCATTTCGTTGGCTTGGCTGGCTCCGTACTGGCAGGTAGAGCCCATCGGCCAAGTGCAGACGCTGCAACTCACACGCGCCCTCGAATCGCATATTCCGACGATGCCGCATTTGAGCACCTATCGCCTGACCAAGCAGCGTTTCGACGAGTTCTTCGCCCTCAATTTCGATAATCTGCTCGCCATCCGTGGGGATGAGGTGCACGAGGATCAGGCCTACAACTATACGCGACAACTGGTGACACACGCTCGTCGCGTTCGCGGCAGTGAGTATGCAACAATCGATTCCTGATCCCGTTTTCAGCACAATTTTGCATAAGCAGAGGAAATTACAATTGCGGTCGCGGGTCATCCGGAGGGACACGCCAATGATTTGGAGTTGGGACTACAGGGCATAGACATGGATCTGAAATGCTTGAAGGAGAAGGTGCGTCAAGTGAAAGAGAGCAATGCCAAAGAGCAATTGTAAAGAAACTCACCTCTGATACCGAGCGCATTCAGAAATCGATAATCTCCCACACATATTCAATGTGACAGTCATAAAATTTGGGTGGCTGGCTGTTAGCGATGTCCTTCAAAGATCGACATATGTCACGCCCACATCCGACGCTCTCAGGCCCAACGCCTCTAAAATTAGCAGCGCTCTCAGATTGGTTTTCTTTATCTTTGCAGATCGATTGCGGCGGGGATTTTGTCATCACCCAGATTTGCTATACGGCGGAGCCAATTATTAAATTGCTGCAGAAGATGCGCCGCGTCGGGATTGAGGCTCCCGTAATGGTGGGCGTGGTAGTGGCCAATTCTTTTCGGTCCAGTTTGTCAATAGAGCGGGTCTCCAAAATCCGTATGCCGAAAGAAATGCGTGACGAGGCAGAGAAATATAAAAATGATAATGCCAAAGCTCAGAGTTTCTTCGTGCAACACGCACTGAGCCTTATTCAACAAGTGCTGGACGCGGATCTGGGCATGCATGGGATCCAATTCTACACGATGAATCAGTTTGAACCGGTGCTGGAAGTGCTCGGTGAATTGCGTAGGCGGGGCATACTCAAGGAGTCGTCGCCGGGTGCAGCAAGCGGTGCTGCCTAGCCTAAGAAATTATCAACTTCAATTTATAATATTCAATCAAAATTAATATGTGCAATAGAAAATAAATACTTATCTTTTCTTGTTTACATATGTAATAAATTTGCGAGACTTATGGAAACTCTGGTCAGCGTCATACAGTTTGCGGGAGCATAGTGTGTTCACCCTGGCAAATTATTGTTATTCATATAAGTTCCGTCTTCTTAAATGCAATTTAAATGCATTATTTATATTCGTTAAAATTAAACAATATTAAACCAATTGTACACCTGCAATGCCATTGCACTTATTTATGTGTGTGCACACTGTCAGCTGATCGTACCAAATCGATAACAGAGCGGGATTCTACAAGTCAGGTGTGTACACACTGGCTGAAGCTAGTGAATTGACGCCAATTGGGGAAAAAAGAAATGCCGAACAATTAAACAATTGGCGGAAGATACCATTTCACCCGAAACCTGTGCGAAGTTCCTGCAGAAGCTCGAGTCCTGTGAGACAAGATAACACCTAGAAAGATACATGTAAATCACTTATGAGATATACACTTTATATATAAATGTAAAACAGACCAAAATATATATAAAGTAATGTCAGTACTAAGTTTAATTTATATTAAAAATCGAAATTTAAAAAATTACAAAAATAATGGTTTGTTTTTCGATTCGTAAAAAAATATAGATTATGGATAGGTATAGATGTTAGAATACAACGCAGTCGGTGTCGATGGGCAGCTCTAACCAGTTGAAGTTTGGGATTTGAGTAGTTTATGGGTCCCAGTGAGCGTCTCCAGATTGCGTCAGTAGAAATAAATGAAACTATGTTTGTAACACAATGCAAAAACTGGGCAAATCCAATTAAGATAACCTGATAGGCTAGGCGAATGTTTTCTTGCTGTGCCGAGATGAGTGCCGCCCCGCGTCCCACGCTACTCGGGCACGTAGCAGCAGTTGCTCAGCGTGGGTGCTGCTGCTGTTGGCGTCAGTTGTCGCAGCGGATTCACCAGGTGCGGAACATCAGCAGAATCGTGCAAGCAATCGAGGGCACAACATCAGTGACAGCATCAACGCCGCTGCCCATTGAGCCGTGTTTCCATTTTACGGCCGGACAAGAGGCGAACTGCGGCAAACAGCCGCGATTGGCTGATCTGGTGTCGAATAAGACGCGAAACGGTGAGTTCTTCTACGGCATCGAGATAACGGCCAGCAATCGGGGCGTAACCACCTGCGTGGACTTTAACCAATTTCTGCCCGTGCTGCCCACGTTCATTTCGTTGGCTTGGCTGGTTCCGTACTGGCAGGTGGAACCCATCGGCCAAGTGCAGGCGCTGCAACTCACACGCGCCCTCGAATCGCATATTCCGGCGATGCCGCATTTGAGCATCTATCGCCTGAGCAAGCAGCGTTTCGACGAGTTCTTCGCCCTCAATTTCGATAATCTGCTCGCCGTCCGTGGGGATGAGGTGCACGAGGATCAGGCCTACAACTATACGCGACAACTGGTGACACACGCTCGTCGCGTTCGCGGCAGTGAGTATGCAACAATCGATTCCTGATCCCGTTTTCAGCACAATTTTGCATAAGCAGAGGAAATTACAATTGCGGTCGCGGGCCATCCGGAGGGACAGGCCAATGATTTGGAGTTGGGACCACAGGACATAGACAAGGATCTGAAATGCTTGAAGGAGAAGGTGCGTCAAGTGAAAGAGAGCAATGCTAAAGAGCAATTGTAAAGAAATTAACCTGTTATTCTCTGATACCGAGCGCATTCAGAAATCGATAATCTCCCACACATAGTCAATGTGACAGTCATCAAATTTGGGTGGTCGTTTGTTAGCGATGTCCTTTAAAGATCGACATATGCCACGCCCACATCCTACGTCTAAAAGTAGCAACGCTCTCAGATTGGTTTTCTTTATCTTTGCAGATCGATTGCGGCGGGGACTTTATCATAACTCAGATTTGCTATACGGTGGAGCCAATTATTAAATTGCTGCAGAAGATGCGCCGCGTCGGGATTGAGGCGCCCGTAATGGTGGGCGTGGTAGTGGCCAATTCTTTTCGGTCCAGTTTGCTAATAGAGCGCGTCTCCAAAATCCGTATGCCGAAGGAAATGCGTGTTGAGGCAGAGAAATATAAAAATGATGATGCCAAAGCTCAGAGTTTCTTCGTGCAACACGCACTGAGCCTTATTCAACAAGTGCTGGACGCAGATCTGGGCATGCATGGGATCCAATTCTATACGATGAATCAGTTTGAGCCGGTGCTGGAAGTGCTCGGTGAATTGCGTAGGCGGGGCATACTCAAGGAGTCGTCGCCAGGTGCAGCAAGCGGTGTTGCCTAGCCTAAGAAATTATCAACTTCAATTTATAATATTCAATCAAAATTAATATGTGCAATAGAAAATAAATACTTATCTTTTCTTGTTTACATATGTAATAAATTTGCGAGACTTATGGAAACTCTGGTCAGCGTCATACAGTTTGCGGGAGCATAGTGTGTTCACCCTGGCAAATTATTGTTATTCATATAAGTTCCGTCTTTTTAAATGCATTATTTATATTAGTTAAAATTAAACAATATTACACCAATTGTACACCTGCAATGCCATTGCACTTATTTATGTGTGTGCTCACTGTCAGCTGATCGCACCAAATCGAGAACAAAGCGGGATTCTACAAACCAGGTGTGTACACACTGGCTGAAGCTAGTGAATTGACGCCAATTGGGGAAAAAAGAAATGAAAACTTTTAAACAATTGGCGGAGGATACCATTTCACCCGAAACCTTTGCGAAGTTCCTGCAGAAGCTCGAGTCCTGCGATACAAGATAACACCTAGAAGGACAGCACCTTTGTCCTCGAGGCGGAATAGAAACTACTTAGCCATTACTTGCTTACACATGTAAATCACTAATTAGATTTATGTAAACACTGGACACCCATAACCTGAAACATTAGTGATGGTCTTACAATTTGTGTTAGCGAAGTGTGTACCCACTGACTAATGAAATTATTATATTTAACTAAAAAGTATTGCGCAGACTAACAGCTGATCGTACTAAATCGAAAGCAATCCAGTTGTGTAAACACTGGCTTGAGCCGAAGAAGCGACGCCAATTGGCAAAAAATAAAAGAAATGCCAAAAACTGATAATAAAGAAACGAGAAAGCCTCTCGAGGATCTCATTTCAGACGAGACCTATTCGGAATTCTTGAAGAAACACGAGTTCGTTCTGCGTGATGAACCAACAATGCTCGGCTTCCGCTCTGCCATCGAGGCAAATGCGCAAATCTTCCGCAACGCCATCGTTCTGGAGGTGAACTGTGGCAGTGGGTTGCTCTCCTTGTGGGCAGCTCAACATGGCGCTGCTCGGATTATTGCCGTGGAGCCTAGCTGTGTGGGGCAAGTGGCACGTCGACTTGTGAGGGAAAATCACTTGGAGCATGTGATCGAGGTGGTGCTGGGCAGTGTGGAGCAACTGCAGCTGCCACCGGTGGACATCATAATGTCTAAGTGGATGGGGTAAGTTAGCATAAATCGATTACAATCGATTATCGATTAATCACTGTCAGCTATTTGACAGCGCTTGTTTGATGTATAGTTCCGCTTTGGAGTCGGTGATCTATGCCAGAAATAAGTGGCTCAAACCCGGCGGACACATTTTTCCTCATGTTGCCAATCTTTATATGGCTGCCGCCACGCAGCCGCGCGTGAGAGAGTCGCAGCAGAAGCGGCATTTCTGGACACGTTACTCGGGTTTGGATTTGACACACGCGTGGCGCATCAAGCAGCGAAATCCCGTTGTGGATGCTGTGGATGCCAGCCAGGTGCTCACCCAGCGGCAACTGCTGCGCCGCTTCGATATGCAAACGCTGCAGCTGGAGGATCTCAACTTTGGGGTGTCCTTCAAGCTGCGCACTTTGCGCCAGTCGATTGCCAGCTGGTTTCTGCTCTACTTTGACCTTGGCTTCCCCAGCGGTAAATCGATTACAACCAGTCCCAGTGCAGCGCTTACGCAATGGAAGCAGTCGCTCTTCCCTATCGATTCCCATCTACCGCTCTGCGTTGGCGATTCCCTCACCGGCTATTTTCGCGTGAAGCGCGGCGATCGCCACTTGGACTTTGACATCGATTGGAGCTTCCGCAATGAGCTGACGAGCATAAAGCTGCACAAGCAAATCTATCGCATGCAGGGCCACGGGACTTAAATATATAATATATAAATCTATTATAATATAAATATATATTTACAATGCGTAAAGAACAGCTGATATCAGACTCTAAAGTTCCGCTTCTTCAACTTTTGAGCTTCGATATCGATTGGAGCTTTCACAATGAGCTTACGATTATTAATCTTGTCGCTTGTCTTATGAAAATCGATATTTTTATTATTGTTATAAAATATGACTAAATACAATTATGAACATAAAAGTACATAGTAGAAGAAGAACTCCAGCCTATATATTCGTCGGCCTCTTCCTCTTATTTTGTCTATTTGTCCTGCGTCATCACCTCCATCAATGTCAGTCATTGTGAGAAGGGCTTCAAAACGTAATGCGTAGATTACGCAGTTATACATATGTGTGCCTGTACATTTGTATGTATGTATGTTTTAGCGTTAAATAATAGATTTGTTGCGTCATGGCACCTTCGCATGTATGTACCTTGAGTACGGTGGATCTGGAGAGGGGGGTGTGACACTCGTAAGGGTTGCGTGCGAAAAGAAGACACTCAGTGGGAAAAAGCCTTTATGACAAAAACAACATTTGACATTTGTAACTTGCGGTTGATCAGCCATGGAGAAAAGGATAAACGACAAGATAAACTCTCTCGCTCTCTCTCTCTCTCTCTTTCACTCTCTAAGGGTAGTCTGTGCCCGCATATGTTTGCGGATGTCTCTGTTGATGATGTTGGCGATGACGTCAGTGTTGACAGCTCTACCAAGAAGAATTAAAACAAACAACAAAATTAAGGCTAGTTATTTCGTTTCTGTGTATATTTTATTGTGCAATAATAAATTATGTTTGCTGTAACAATAAAAGCAACAAAATTAATATAAAAATAAAAGCTAAAATTCCCGAAAAAAACGTTATTCTCAATTTATCGCTACAAACACCGCTACTAAAGCAAGCTGTAGCTGCAGCACACACGCAAATATATATTTTTAAATTATTGGAAAACCATAAGTCAAACAAAAAATATTTAAAAAAAAAAGCTAAAATTCACGCTAATTATCTCCAACAAGCACATCCATTAAATCAAGCTGAAGCGGCAGCACTGGTAACACTACACACACACACAAGCATACACATGTGTATAAAAGGTTTGCCTGGATCACGCTTCAAATCCTGCTCGTTATTTTCGCAGCTGTTTTTATCGCCGTTGAGCTTGAAAAATGATGTGCGAATTTTTTCGATTTCTGTTGTCGTTTTAATTTAATTTTTTTTTAGTTTTCTTTTAACGATAAATTCACATACATGTGTATATGTGTGTGTGTATATGTATGTGCGCACTAGACATTTTTTACCATTATTTATTGACAATTAAGCCAAACAAATTACGTCGTTAGCAAGGACAATAAGCGTCTATTACGCATACGACACAATGTCCTCAAATTCCCGTTACTTTCCTATAGCACAAATATTAGTTAGCGTTAACCATTGGCTTAGAGTTGCCACCCAGTTGATTTTTCTGCTGTTGTTTTTTGGCCAAAAACTGGAACTGATTTTAATTTATGTTGATTAATGGATCTGATCTATATCTATATCGATTAAAAGTTCAAATTAAAAATGTATATGTTGTTTTTTTCAAAGTAATTTGCAAGCAAATACAAATTGCGCAACCAGTTTCAAAGATTTTGGATTTACACCCATTTTAAAGGGGGGGCTCGTTCTTGTTGTTGTTGCTGTTGTTTCCTGGAAATTCGTTGGATGCTTTCCACAAATACAGTTTACGTTGCTAACCTGCATATTGGAAAGGTATGAGGGAAAATGTATTTTCCCTTGATTTACTATGCGTCGTTTAATTTAATTTCAAAACAAATAGGCATAAAATGAGGAAATAAACGATAAATAAAAGCAAAAAAACAAACCAAGCGAACATGCACACATATATACCCAACGAGAGGCCTATGAATTGTATTCGTATCTGTGCATTTACAAAAACAAAGCAAAAACAAGAAGATGAAGAAGAAGAAGAAGCCCCCATGCAAAGAGCAGCGAAAAAGAGCTCAAGAACAACTACAAACAAAGACAAAGACACAGAAAGACAACAAGCAAAAAAATACAAAGTTTGCACTAGTATGTGATGTGTGTGGGTTGATGGGTGGGGAAGGGGGTTGGTGTAACGGTGGCGGAGGCAGAGGCTGGAAGCGATCTGCAGAACAAAGGAGCGGCAAGCAATGAGCGAAAAAATAACAACAACAACAACAACAAGAGTTGTATTTATGGCACACGAAAAGAGAAGAAAACAAAATTATAAATTGAGGCGAGGCAGGCAAAGCAGGCGAGCCAAGTCACGTTCACGTTTCGTTGGGTCGAACGATCTTTTTGTTTTTTTTTGTTTGCTTTTCCACCAAACAGCTGAGGGAGTGTGTGCATGTGGGAGAGTGAGTGAGAGCGTAATCACAGAGCGAACTTAAGAGTAATATGTTTGCGCTGTCTGACTCAAAGAGCAACTAAGCGCTCTCTTGAGAGCATTCATATTGGGAGAGAGAGAGGTAGAAGCGCCCTCTCTTCAGCGATCGTCGTTGAGCATTACGCTCAACTTGCGGATGGGGGAGAGAATCGGTTTTAGGTAGTGTAGCTGTAGTAGTAAATGTTGTATACACAAAGAGAGCGAAAAATAAAAAAAATTTTGTTTACGACAAACAATAAATAAGTGCATGTGTTTATATATACATATAAATGTACGTATGCACATAGTGGCAGCATGTGGCACATTGTCGTAGCTGCATCTACACATTGATTTTATTATAGTTTAGCGCTTGCAACACATGCATATATTTATATGTGTGTTTTCTGTGTGTGTGTGTAGCGCAACGACCGATAGCTTGAGTATATATACACACACATACATACAAACATATGTAACTAGTGATAAACATATAGCTATTTAGCTGCTTATTTAGCTGTTTCTAGCTGCGTGAGGAAAAATGGTCGCTGCGCTATTTGCGACCTGCCTCACAGCAAATTTGCATATGCGTGTTTTGTATACACATCCACACACACACACACGCACATGCACGAAATACGAATAAAGAGAGAAAGGGAGAGAGAGATACACACATATTAATTGGACAAAAGCTCATGTGTAATTTACATATACGCGAAATTGTATCTATCTATTCTGAATTAAGTCACAATTTCAAATGGATCAATAAACGAAAAGTAAGGAGATTAAGAGAAAGAGAGAGGCGGGGGGGGGGGGAGGTATAAATATAGAGATGAGCTAAAAGCGATTAAAGTGCCAACAATTTAATTGCAATTGCAATATATGTATATATATATCTGTGTAGATCTAAAGATATACCTATATATGTATATGCATGAACGTATGTACATATGTACATTCACATACTTAACTAAATAGCTAAATTATAATTGACAAACTTTCAACTTAAAACAAAAGTTGTACAGTTGAGTTTGAATCACTTTTTAGCAGGCTAAATTAAACCAGTCGCTGCATTTTCAAATTCAATTGATGCCCAGCTGATGGCTAGAAAAAAGAGAATATTAATCGAATCTAACTGTGCATTTTAATCCAAATATGTCTACACTAGTTTGGCTCCACGTCACACACATACTTACATGAGTATTTCTTATCTGTCCGTGAGAATTTCGATTAATTTCATTGTTGTTGTTTCACTCGCGCACATGCTTCTCTGTTAAGCGCAGATGAGCACAGATGCATGCATATATTTGTATGTGTGCATGTGTGAGTGTGTGTCTTGGACAATTTATAGACGAGCGCGATCAAAAATAAAATGATTATTTAAAGAGAAGAAGCAGAAAGAAAAGTGGAAGGGATAGAATAGAAAAAGCAAACGCAAATTGTAAACAAACGTCAACAAGACGGTGAGTGTGGTGCAGCGAAGGGGTGGCAGGGGCGGGGTATAACAAGAGGGCGAAAAATGTTTTGCTCAGTGTGTCTTGGGCCGTCCGCCAGACTGCTGCAACAATATCTTTTGATCTTTTGGCTGTGGCTGTTGCAGACACACACATTCGGCCTGTCAACTGAGAGATGTACCACAAAAAAGAAAAACGAAGAAGGGGCAAAAACATGATGTGAAATATTGTTGCACTCAAATTGAAATTGAAAATAGCAAAACTGTTATGTTTGCCATATTTTCTGTTGCATTTTTTTGTATTTCTATTTTATTTCTTTTCCTTTTTCACATGCGTTCAATTCGTGAGATATTCGATTTGACGCAAGTTGTTCGAATTCGATTTGGCAAAAAAAAAACTTTCATTTCGAATTGCATCAGTTCATGACTTTTCTCTCTCTCTCTCTCTCTCTCTTACTGTGCTGTGGCAAGCAATTGATTCTGTATGCCTGCCGCCAACATTGCCACGCTCGTCCATCAATTTGATTTGCATTTGAATGGTAGCCAAGATTCGTTGCACACCGAAAAGCAGAGGAACCGCTTCAATCAACGTACCAAAAACCTAAAAAAAAAGCGAACCAATAGCAAAAGAAAGCATGCAAAATAACAGCACACATTTTGCCCTCTTTCCAAATGAGAATCGAATGCAATGGAGAACTGGCGATAGGCTTGATTTGGTTCTTTTTTTTTATTAGATTTATTTCACAGTTATATTTAAATGTATTTATTATTTGATTTCGGCTTACAATCGCCGTTTGAAATCAACTTGAGTTTCGAGAGAAATGTAATATTCGGATTTCACAGTTAATTGTATAAATTTCAACCACAAGTCGTGATGATTTGATTTGTGATTTGTGGCTGAACTTCATGCCAAAAGTTTACCCACAACTTTGCTTAACTTGGCTTAAAGTTGAAAACGCAAATCGATTCTCAGTGCTAAAATTATACTTGGGAAAATGCTTAAAAAAAATATTTGTAATGATTTATTTCTCTATTGATGCAATATTTAGTGTATATAGTATATTCCTCTATTGATGCAATATTCAGTGTATATATTATATATATGCATATTACATTAAATACTCCCGCCGAAATTTCCCGAGAATCGCATTAAAGTGATTAGCAGCTGGGAGCTTGTTCGATTTGAGATACTACTGTGAAATTATTGTAGTTCGAGGTCGTTATACTTGATATATACAGAAATAATTAGTTGATTGGCGATTGTCCGCATTGGTCATGTCACGACATACATATATATATATATATATATATATGTGGATGCAATCTTAACTACGATCAAAATGCGCACAAGGCATCGAAACCTACGCTAATTGCTGTATAAAATGCAATACTTATGGAACCGTAGAACTAATACAAATGCATAGACAAACACACACACACACACTCACACACACACATACACACACACACACACACACACACACATGCATTTTGTAGTGCATACATTAAAGTTATACTCGATGGATCGACCCCGAACAAGTGCAACAATTACAAAAGCAAATCTGTGTTAGCCGCATTCAGAGCTGGGAACAAAGAGACAATGGCAAAACTTCTATTAAGCCTGATTTGTTTGCTTTTAGATTTATATGAGATTTATTTGATTTTTTCCTCTTCTTCTTTTTTGCCTCGATTTTGTCGAGTAAACGTGGGCTGTTGCGTTCCTATATAACGAGTTTAATTTTAATTAATTCACGTTTTGTCATGCCGGAATTTTAAACAGTTTTTAACGATGATTTCAGCCCGGTTTTTGTATTCCACATTCTACATATTCAATAGGGATTGGTTAGCTGAAGCTGGTTCATTATAGGATAAATATTTAATTTAGCTTTTTAGCATTTATTCTACTATTTTTTTGGTTGACTTTGGTTTCGTAGAGTCTGACTCAAAAATGTGAAGCAATTCAGAGACATATCAAGTCAATTTCTTTTCTATTGATAAATGTAGGCATTAGCTTAGCGATTAACGATTTAAATCGATATCGATTATACACAGACAGATTATTATCGATTAACGATATAAATCGGTATAGATTATACCTCGACAGATTATTATCGATGAACGATTTAAATCGATATTGATTATACCCAGACAGAATATTATCGATTAACGATTTAAATCGACTTAGATTATACACAGACACATTGTTATCTATTAATGATTTAAATCGATATAGATTACACCCAGACGGAATATTATAGATTAACGATATAAATCGATATAGATTACACCCAGACAGAATATTAATCGACTGTTTTTATCAATATCTAACATCTGATAGGAAACCCAGAATCAAACTGCAATTTCAGGCTAACCAAGCTCATATCTGCGCTGAGTTAAGGGTATCTCCTAGTCGAGTTCACTCGATTTTGATCGCCAATCCCAACAGCATGCAACTAAACCAAGTGGAACGGATATGGAAATGAACTGAAGAGTAAAATAAATCACTAGAAAATAATAATAATTATATATATTGCATACATGACTCAAGTTTGAAGAAGCCACCTCGCTTTTGCCACAGTGTATGCACACATGTATGTATGTATTTGTGTATGTATGTGTTTATACATATGTGTTTATGTATTGTCTGTTTGGATTTGCATTTGGTCATTAGGCATGGCTGATGTTGGGTCTGCCGCAATGAGCGGCAAATTGCAGCGACAGCTTCACAGAGCAGAGCAGCGACCCACCTTATAACCCATTAGCCAACAACAGACGGACAGATGGACAGCTGGACAGATGGACAGTTGGAGAGACCACACACGAAAACCGAGAAAAGAAAGTGGCAAAGTACATGCATGCATAGGTAGGCACAAAGAAAGCGTTTGCAGAAATTAAAGACAGCAAAAAAATAAATAAATAAAAAGAAAGAAGAAAAAAATGACAAGAAGCAGCTAAAAGAAGCTTCAGCTAGAATACATACAGTGCTGACCAAAATAATAGCAACACTCTCAAAAGAAATCTCAAAGTATTGCTACTTTTTTTTTGCAATTGTGGCAGCGACTTCGTGGACAACTCTCGGGGCTTTGATGATCCAAATTACTAAAACTGAAAGACAAGAGACAGCAACTAAGACCACACACACACACAAACGCATTTGAACTGTGGGCCTGGCCTGAACGGAGTGTGGAGCAAAGCGTTTCTTTGGAAATGTCCAGCTTGGCGTTTTTGACGGAGGCAGTCCGTCCAAGGGGCCAAGGGGGCAAGGGGGCCAGAGGTCCATTAAAATTTCATGTGTACCGAGAATAGAGCGCAAATAGGCTGTAATTATAGAACAAATATACACATAACAGTCGAGCTCACAAACAATGTGCGGCATTGTGGGGCAGGCGCGCGGGAGGAGTGGGGTGGGGTGCAGATATGGCCCGAAATGGGCATGTATATGCACAAATGCATAGAGATGAGCGCGTGACTCGTGAGCAGCCATTTAAATGTGATGTGGCACGAATTCAACATACTTCACTCAAAAGCTACAAAAAATATATATATATAAAAAATCAGTCAGACAAATCAGTTATATATATATACAATTTAGAAACTGAAACAAAAGCAGACTGAAAAGTAGCGTTTACATTTAAGGGAAGTAAATATTAATTTGTACATGTAAAAACTGAAATAAAAAATAATTTTTATTTACTGCTTGTAGCACGCGAATTAGCAGGCACTGTGGCACTGCCACATCGCTAGTGCGACTGAGTATGTAAGAGTTGTTGGCGTGTAATGCCGCAATGAAAATCGCCCATTACAACAATTTCATTTCATTTTACCGCCTTTTGCGCTTACGTAAGCACCAACCGCTAAGGCAACAACAACAACAACAGCAACAGCAACAACAACAGCAACAACAACAACAACGGCAACAACAACAGCAACAACAACGGCAACAACAACAACGGCAACTACCAGCTTGCAACAACAACAAAATTCAATGCAGTAGGTGCCGTCGGTGCCAAGAGCTTGAGCCTGTGGTTTGCGAGGGGTGTGCCAGGCAGGGCGGGGCGCAGCGGCTTTCGCAAATGGGGTCCAAGTTCGTGGCGCGGTCGCGGGTGTGTGTGCTGGCAACAGGGAAACGACATTTGTGCCACCTTTTTGTTTTTTGTGTGCCTGCAATTACACGGCCAGCAACAGCAGCAGCAGCAGCAAAAGGCAGCTAAGCAAAAATCGCGCCAGACAAACTGACGGCAGCGTGTGATTTTCTGTACCCAGCAAACGGATCGGGGCGCACTGATGGATGACGTACAAAGGGGGAGGGGCTGCTTGGCTGGGAGGGGGGGTGGCATGGTGATAGTACGTACGTTAGCTAAATGGGGGACTGGGTTTATAGCTTGCTTGAGGTTGTGTGTCGTCAATTGCACATATATATACACATACACATTTATATATATATATATATATATATATATATATATCAGTCAGTTCGAGCATTGGCTAAGGGCAAACCAAGCAATTCTCATTTATTTTTATTTACTTATTTATTATTATAAATATTTATTTAATGTGTACTAAAAACAGTTTCCCCTTTTTTGGCACTCTTTTTTTGTGCTTACTTGTTTTTATTTACTTATTTTTATTTACTTAGTTTATTTTTTACTATTATATTAGTTATTTATTGTGAATCTATTGAGAATTTTTTATGTATTTAATTTTTGTATTTATTTTTTATTTACTTATTTATTATTATATATTTAGTGTATATTGAAAATAGTTTCTGCTTTTTTTTGGCACTCTTTTTTTGTGTTTACTTATTTTTTATTTACTTATCTTTTATTTACTTAGTTTGTTTTTATTTACTATAACATTAGTTATTATTAAATACAGAGAATTTATTGGGTAACTATTATGTATCTATTTTTTTTTATATTTTGTTTATTTACTTATTTATTATTATATATTAAGTTTGTATTAAAAAGAGTTTCCTATTTTTTTTTGGAGAATCTATTTTGTATTTACTTATTTATTATTTGTATTTATCATTTATCATCTATTGGGAGCATACTATATATGTATTTGATTTTGTAGCTATTTTCGTTTCAGATATCTAATTTGTCTCAATTTGTTTATTTTTTATTACAATTTTCACAGTTTTTTTTCCATCCCAAATATCGAAAATATTTTGCTTTATTTGAGTTCTTTTCAATGTCAAAAGATATTTGAAAATTGACTATAAGAATTGACTAGCAAATTACTGCCAAATTCACTATTCGGCCGATTTATATTGTAATTTTTTTAGCTATTTTCGTAACACTTTTTTTTTTTTAATATAAATTAAGTAAAATTTAGTCGGTTGGAAATTTCAGCCTAAATATTTGTTAAATTATTAAGAGTATTTTTTATGTTTATAATATATCTTGAATTGTCTCAAAATTCATTTAGAATTTTACATAGTTAATTTTAATTTTAATTTTAATTTTAATCTACATTTAATTAATATTATTTTTTTATGTTTCAGCTGTTTAATTGTCAGCTGGTTTTTTTTTTTCTATTTTTATTTCCAGCACTACTAAATTTTAATCGCATAAAAATAATTGTACACTTTTTAAGACTTGCTTTCCCCAAATTTGATGTTCTTTTTTTTCAGTGTGTCCGTTAGTCGTTGTCAGTTTTGTTGTTTTTTATTTGTGTGTGTGTTTTTTTTTGTCGTTTACGGGCTGGCAGCAGATCAAATGCGATTTAGATCGTGTGCGCATTGTGTGCGATTGTTGGACGGAGCACATTTAATGATATCGCATGATTAATGATTACTCATCGACCGGTTCAGTTTGCTGTACGCTACTTAGCTCAGCAACAGGGCAACAGGGCAACGATGGGGACAGCGAGAGGGGGGGGGGGGCTGGGAGGCGCACATAGCACGCGAGCAGCGATTGTTGAAGGCTCAACAGATAATTACCTATAGAAGCTCGGCAACAGCAACAGCAACAACAATGGCTAACAAAGTACTGTTAGTCACCGTCACTCATTCTAAGTGGCCAACTGAGTAGTTGGAGAGAGAGAGAGAGAGGGAGGGGGAGAGGGAGACAAACAGTCAGTTAGAACGACTGAGCCATGCTGGCTAGTTAGTTGGCATTAGCAAAGTCCACGTCGTGCTTACAAAAATCGATTGGTTGCCACAGACAAGTTGGCAACAGTCTAACCAGAGCCAGTGTTGGCACGGGAGGGGCTGGCACAGGGGGTGGGTTTAGCCTGCTTATAGGTACGTCGAGCCGAGGGGGGGGGGGGGGGGGCAACAATTTCACAGTTACCACAGTAAAACCATGGTTGACCTTAAACTCGTATTCGTATTCCTCCATTCGCAGCGTGTACTCAAGTTGCTTGGCAAACAGAGGTTGGCGCAGTTGTCACGCGACTCTTGTACCCTGTACGTATCGATAGCTAAGGGGTATACTAATTTTATTATTATTATTCAACATGTATTGTAGTTTTTGAGATTGTCGAGATTCCTTTATAGAATACACTCCAAATTGTATATTGAGTATTAAACTGGACTACTTTTTCTCCACATTTATATTTCCAAATTGGGAAAACTTTCAAATCTTGTTGCTTTCAGAGAGACCAAGTCTTAACTAACTGTATAATCATTATAGTATCATATGAATATATTATATATAATGCAGCAAATGTGCTGATCGAGAACATTCGAAGGAAAGTATTCTCACTTGACCCATCCATATTTAGTTGCCTGTTCTATTTGCACAACTGCTGAAGCGGGTTTTTCCCATTGCTCTGAGTTTTCTTGGCTGGTTTGCTGGGTGCCACTTTGGCTATTTCCCCAGTTCCGCCGCGAATGTGATCTAATTCATGCAGTGGCAATGTTTGCCTAACTTGACTTGACTCATCTGACAGCAATCAGCTGTTGCTTGTTGCCAAGAGCCAAAACGATATTGATTGGCCGAATGTTTCAACGTCACTGCAAATCAATCGCAAGTCCGATAAGCTAAGCTGATAATTGTATTCATGCCGTGACTAAAGTGACTAAAATTGACGATGAGAAAATTGACTCAACTGGCCAGAAAATTGTTGGTTCTTGCCCCTGATTAGTCACTTCAATTTGACTTTATCGGATTCACAGCAGTTGATAAGATCTCTCTCTCTCTCTATATATATATATATATATTCTCCGGATAGATATTTGAACTAAAAAACATCTATTTTTGCTTCTATGATCAGTTGGTCTTCAAATTGTAAACTGAAGGTTCAAACTCGAATCGGGCTCTTATCATTTTATGGAGTTGCTCCTGTCACAGCTAATTTCTAATCCAGTGAAATGGGTAGTTTGTCAAATTTGTCAATCTCAGACCGATGTTTGTCAAACCGCAATCGGAATCACCTTTTTATCGATTTCCAATAAAAGCAATACATTTTGGCCCGGTTCTCCAAATGGAGTTGATAGATGCGCTTTAAGTTTGTGCTGCGTATCTCGAACCCATTAAAAAGTGGGCACACATTGAAGCAGCAACAACTTGACGCAGAGATATGCAAATTGAGAGCACACAATGACAACAATGGCCCCTCCCTCCACTCCTCCTGCCACCACATGAGAGTTGAGATAAGGCCAACACTTTCGGGGTGTTGAAACAGGAACCTGTCAAATGACTCATCGATTTATGTGCCACATCTTATCTGGTCCCCTGGTGGCGACTACTCCGTCTATGCTCTCTATTTTAGGCTCGGTCGAGTTTAGTTTCTAGACTCGAGAAAAACCCGTTTCGTGACCAAATTATCGCCTGCTCCCAACCCCCCCCCCCCCCCTGTAATAGTGGGGGTCGGTGAATTATGGCCGCCGGGTGTCAAATGCAACTGGACGCTTTAGATACGGACACACGGACAGGTAGGCAGCCTGGTTAGCTGGTTAGTTGGTTAGTTGTTTGCTTCGCTGCTCGTTTCAGGCCACATTTGTGGGCTCGACTTTTGCTATCTCAGCGACTTACTTTTCAATTTCACCTATTTTCCAATGTGTGTATCTCTCTCTGTGTGTGTGTGTGTGAGTGTGCTACACTCCGAACAGCACAGTTATTCATCATTATCTGACGACAGACATCAGCTGTTGTTGTTACCCAACAACAACAACAACAACGAACGACGATGACAACAACGATGCAAACAACGAAAAGCTGCACACAACTTTGCTTCGCTCGTGACGAACATTTAATGCCCTACCTCCTCTTTGAGTACAGCCTAATGCCCTGACACCTGGTCATATACCTTTAATGCCCTACCTCCTCTTAATGCCCTACCACCTTGGGTTCCATTTCTTTTTTCACATTGAAATCCTGTTTATAATTGAAATTCTCTTTTTTTGTAATGCTATTTCAATATTTCAATATTCAATATTTTATTTTATTCCTAAAAAATATAAAGCTTTTAAGCTCTAACATTAATTTTGTTAAACTAAAATATTTATATTAATATTTATATTTTAGTATATAACTACAATATAAAATTTATATCTAAATGAAAAACAGTTTTATACGCAACAAGGCTGAAAGCTTCCACTGAAGCTTACTGAGACATATACTTAAAGCTTAAAGCTTTCTCACATTCAACGGCTAAGCTTTCTCACATTCAACGGCTAAGCTTTAAGAATTTTTCCTTAAAATAATAAAAGAAACACTCTAATTGGAAGCAAAAACATTTAAGCTTTAAGACTGACAGTTTTCAAGCTTACATCGATTGAGCATCATCCGTTTCCAGCAAAAAGCTTAAAAGCTGCTTAAAGCTCGTGTTGTGTAAAATACGACAGGCATACAGCAAATGCCGATATGCCCGACAACTCCCACTCTGTGTAGCGCAGCTTGGCAATGGCAAGCGATCGTTAGCGTTGATTACGAGGCAGCAGCAACAACTCGCCCAGCGAGCAAACAGACCAGCAAACAACGAAGCCAAGGCATTAGCAACAACAACATATAAGAAGAAGAAAAAACACAGAGTGAAAAACAAAACAAATAGGAAAGTTTCGCTTGGCAACAACTAGCAACTAACAACGGTGAATAATCAAAAAAAAAAACAGAAAAAAAACCCAGAGGAGAGAGAGAGAGAGATCGAAAAAACCAAGTCAGCAAACGATCAAAGTGATTACTTAGAAGTCTTTGATCGCCCCTGGAAAAGCCTCATGGAAAAACTGCTGAAAATGCAGCAGAAGCCAACAGCAAAAAAAAAAACAAGTTAGAATGCTTTAGGTGAGGCAGATCGACTAGTAGATACCCTGCACACAGTAGTTTAAACGATCTTGCTGAAATTTCAAAAGTTAGTCAAAAATCGATATTCGTGAAAGGTGTGCAGTTATCGATAAATTGAAAGAAACTTGAAACAAGAACTTACATTCCGCATTGAAAATCATAAGCAGTCTCGGCGATCTGCGATCGGCTGTTGTTGCACTGTTTGTGCAACTTCATTGTGGAAACAAGTTGTGGAAGCAATCTCTTTGCAAAGTGGTAATTGTTTGCTAATAAAAACTGCTGTGTGGTTAACGAATATGGCTTTTGGGTTACTGGTAGTTACAATTTACTGACGTTACAGTTAGAGTGTGTTGCAGTTGCACGTGTGCGAGTTCAACTACCTCATCGACAGCAAATCGTTCACAAGTTATTAAATTCCAATTAAGGCAACTCAAGCAGCTGTCGAGATATTTATCCAGCAGCTCAAATTGAACCCGCCGAATCAGGGCCGCAAATAAGGCATGCAAATAAAGAAATGCACAAAAGTACCCTTCAGCTCCCGTCTTGCGTCGTGCCTCGTGCGTCGTGGCAAGTGGCAGGCAATGTTTGTAAAGCGTGCCACGATCCGGCAGTTATCATCGACAAGGCGTCAAAGTGTTTTGGGTGCATTGCACCCCGCCCGGCATTGTATTAATTACAATTGAGGTGCACGGTTCAATGCCCCAATGCCTCTTGGCCAATAAGCAGCTAAATTTGGTCAACTGACTTGCCACTGGACTGATGTTCGATAAGGGTTCGTTGATCGATTGGCCCGTTATCGGAACTGCACTCTGCTTGTCAACACTTTTAGGGGCTTTGACTCTGTTTCCAGCTAGCTTGAAAAATATACCATTTAATTGAACTCTTGCCACTACGCTGATATCAGTCAACATTCAGTTAATGGTTAACAGAACAGTGCTCAAGTTGTGTTTATCTTTCGACTGCATCTCTTCTTCTTTTACCACAATTGAGGCGACATTTTAACTGACATTTGATTGGTTCGAAAGCTTCGTTATATGATAGCTGTTATGGATCTCTTAGGGCCATGAACTCAGCTCGAAATTCCATTTTATCAATATACAAATTCATCTGAATAACTAGAGAGATATATCCCTTGCATAGCGTGACATCTCTCATTCCGAAGTGTCCTACAAAAATATAATATAATGTTATATACATTCTGTAGCGCCTCGAGATTGATTTCGAGCTAACCAGAAATGAGAGCAATTGCAGAAACACCTTCCCACATTTTCCGAGCAAAGTGATTTGGAACGAAATATGGTAAAAATCTACTACCTTTGCTTTCAACGATTCTATATAGTTAAACAGCTGGCTTCAGGGTATCAGCAAGTCTAGTTCTCCTCCAGAGCAGAGTCATTGGCCAAAATTTACTCACACTGTTTTCATTGGTTCCATATGTTTTAACATCTGGTTTCAGCATGTCTGGCAAGTTCTCTCGCTTGTTTTGACCTCTAAATGAAAGTCGATCCGCCATAGCTATAGGGCCATCGAGTGTCAAGGACAGCTAAGAAGTATTATTATAGATCATTGTAGACTGGGAAGTCACATAGCTAAATTGGGAATAGGAAGAATCCGAAACCCAATCCAAGAAAGATTCCCGCATTCAATGATGGAAGATAAGCTTAGATATCTGATAGATCGCAGTTGCATAATAATAATAATAATATCTGATATATTATATATACTATATTATACAGTTTTATCTGTTCTGGCCATGCTGTGAGTCATCTTTCACAATTACGGATTGCATTTAATTGCCGTCGTTTAATTTGATGGCTTCAATTGAAGATGGCTTGGGGATGGGCCAGGGGATCGCAGATAGAGATGCTGTTGGCTGATTACATGTCATCAGCTGCTGCTCCCCCCTCCTCCTCTTGGACTATTTTAGCAAATTTGATGGCCAACACATAAGAGGCCCAAACAGCTGAGGCTGCACTCGAGCTCGGATTTGCTGTCGTCTGGTTGGGAGGGGGGAGGCAGGGCGTTAAACTTAACGACCAGCCAATGGCTCTGTGCTCATTACCAGGCCCAGTCTTAGCCTTCGACTTGGCTGTGGTCTTGCTCTGGGTCTTGGTCTCATTCATTGTCCCACACATTGTTGCAGCTCACACTGTAAATAATATTATAGTCCCAAAAAACATAAAAAAGGAAAACAAATTGAAATAGTCAAAATAATCTTGAGCTAATTTGGATATTTACTAGCTTTATTAAATAAAGATAACAAGTTATGATTATGGAGTGGCAACTAGAATTGTGTACAGTGTACGCCTTGCTGGTCTTTAATTGCAGTTATGCTCGCAGCTTCTTTGGCTTTGCGGGTTGCATCTGCGGACGGCTACTGTGCGAGCGAGGGGCCATTAAAACTAATTGGCATGATTGATTGTTGTGGTAGACCCCTCCCTCCTGCTGCACACACACACACACACACACCCCCCACCATCCATCCGTGCCACAGCACCAGCTCGATTCTGTGCGCTGCGTTCGGCAAACGAGCTTGTGGCTGAGTGGAGCCGTTTTTGCTTTTCTCTCTGCGTTTAGTTTGTTTCTCCATCATTTCATTTATTTAATGAGCATGCGTATCAATTGGTTTACAATTGTTTAATTGCCTGTATCATGCCGTGTTATGGCTTGCCCCTCTCCACCCCCACAACTGTCCCCCCCTCTCTGCGACTGCGGCCTTCTTTGTGGGGCTTCTTGACTACTTGACTAACCTGCCTCCCTTGGCTTGTCCCCTGTGTCATGTTACGTCTCTACCTGTCTGTCTATCTGTCTGTCCGTCTGTCTATCTGTCTGTCTGTCTATCTATCTGTCTGTCTATCTGTCTGTCTATCTGTCTGTCTGCTTGTCATGTTTGATGTTGTGGTTTAATCAGCACAAAAAGTTCAACGCTTATGTAACTCCAAGCAGTGACAGACCTTTTTCTTTTGGTTTTTTAATTGAACAACATTCGAGTCCATCAAAATGTTCGAATTACCCGCGTACACATTAAAAAACGAATCAAAAATTGAATATTATGCATATCTGATCATCAGTTGATCATGCAACAAGTGTTTGTTGCATAAGTGGAGATCATTTCATTTATTTCAAAGAAGACTCCCCCATCGAGCCACGGCAGACACGGTTTGCCTCTTGAGTGTTTAATGCCAAATTTGCCTCATTTCATTTTTAATTTCAACTTTTTTTTACATATTTTTATTTTAAATTGTTGACTTTAATTAATAAAAATGATGCAAGCTCAACTATAACACTCAGATATTAACTTTTAACTGATGTTTTAGGTTTGGTTTAGCTTATGACTTAGCTGACTTAGGTAATAGTTCCAATTAATTAAATGTAAACTAATATTTAATTTAATATTTAACAAATACTTTTTGTTTACACATAAATATATAAAAATATATATTTTTATTTAATTTTACACTTTTAATTCAAGTTTCCCGTTTTTATTCAATTTAGAATCTTAATCTGGAAATTGGGGAGTGCCTTTACTCGCCTTTACTTGAATTCTCGAAAGTTCTTTATATCCAAACACAATGCGATGTATATATATATATATGTATATATGTATATATTAACTGAATCTGATGCGTTAGTGGATTAACACCGTTTGCGCTTTTAATCTGAATCTTTCAACCGGCGAATGTAACTTTCGCCAAAATGTGCAAACGGTGAAACTTTGCTTGTGTTTTGTGTATCTGAAACTAATTGCTGGCAACTGTGGCTATTGTCTGTCTGGCGTTTCCTCTCGTTGGGCAACTGTTCTCTAGCTGAATAAAAAACAGAAAAAAAACAGAAAAAAAATAGGAAAACAAGAGAAAAATGCATATGAAACAATAGAGCGAATTATATATACAAACCGATCTGTGTGTGTGTGTGTGTGTGTGTGTGTGTGTACCTTTTGAAAATGCGCTCAGCTTTTCACCCAAACTGGGCGCCATTGTGTGCGCTTTGGCCAGAGCCAACTTTGGATACGGATACGGTTCCATGGTTCCACCCATCCATGGGTCCATTGTCACTCTTTGGTGCGTTTCATGCAGCCAACCATGCGACGATCCCCAAACACAATGAAATCAACTCGACTACTACTCTGAATCTCGTCGTCAAAAAACAACAACAAAATGTTAATATGCCACTTTGTTGCTGCTGTTGCTGCCACTGAATCTGAATCTGTGCACTGGGACAACAACTAGAACTCGAACTTCAGCTCCAACTCCAATTCCAAACTCAAAACTGGAACTGTAACTGCAAATGGATGTGGATGTGGATGTGGCATAAGAGACTGCGGTTAAGGCCGTTGAAATTGTGCCCACTTTGCATATACACAAAAAAAGAAAAAGAAAATTCAAAATGTTACGCATACAAAATGAAATTTGGGGCGTCGCTTTTCCTTGCCACATTTCAGTAACCAACCAGCGAAAAATTAAGCAACATTCAACTGGAATTGAAGTGATCTTAGATCTTAGATCTGATGCTACTAAGTTATAGAAGTGTTCTTTCAAAACTAGTCCCTCATTTATACCTTATAGACTGATCCTGCACTGAATAGCTTTCCAGTTCCAAATCGAACTAATTAACTGACTCTGATGAATGAAGTTGGGGCAAACTGAATTTATGATCCCATATTTGAATACTTTAAGGCCGCGAAGCGATAAAGTTATAGATAAGATAGTGATTTCTTATATATGATATGATATATAGACTATGTGCAAGTCACTTTTATAATACCAAAATCATATATTTGGACTGCATTGCACTTCAATGGAGCAGACGTCCAAGCGATAAGGCAATGCCACTTTTGGAACTTTACGACAACCATAACGACTATATAACCTGGCCACATACATACACACATACAAATGCACATACATATCTATATATATATATGTATATGTGTATATATGGGTTTATCATCTATCAGCGTCACTTTTGCCTCAACTAGTCATAAATTTTAACGCCAGACGCGAACTCTTTTTACGAGTTCAAGCTTGCCTCGCCTCGCATCTGTGGCTGTTGCAGCTGCAAGTATCTGTGTAAGTTGCTGGCGCACCCGTTTGTAGTGCGTACCCCGACTTCAAATATATTTAATTTTTTTTGTTGTTTCTTCTTGTTTTTATTTTTATTTATTTTTGTTTTGTTTTGTTTTGTTTCGTTTGTGTGTTTTGGTGCTTTCAGCTTCGCCACCCATTCGCTGGGCGTGCCCTGTCCGTGCCGTCTTGATGATCATAATTTCCAATTTTATGGCTTCCAACAAATATCTACCATCTACTATCAGCATGGGTGTGTAAATCCATGTGTGTGTGTCTCTGTGTGTGCGAGTGTGTGTGTGTGTGTGCACATGAGCGAAAGTTTTGATAGAAGAGTTCAACATTTTTATTGTGGCAATTTTGTGCGCTTTACACTTGATGCATCTGTGTGGCTGTTAACCGGGCCATTGCCATCAAATTTTGAGCACTCAGCCACGCTGCTTAAGTATTTAGTTTATGGATCACTTAACTTATCGTGCCACTTGCGTCATATGCCACAAAATCAACAAAAAAGAAGAAAGGCAAACAGGCAATCATTTGTAATTTATATGGTGTGCAGCTGATACTCGAATAAAATATGGAATATTATAGTTAAAGAAATATATAAATATATAAAAAATATATAAAAATACAATAAAAGATTTACAGTATTTATAATTGCAACATTTTCTTGTGGCAGCTAGATCGCACAGATCAACTTTTAAATATAGTAAGTTTAAATTTGGTTGTATTGAAATTGCTGCTGGCTTTTTTCACATTAATAATGCTTTTTTTTGCAGCAAATTCGCAACTTTGCATGGGACACGTAGCTGCAGTCACGTACGACGCTCCCAGCGATCCACACTGGGAGCGGGAGCAGGCTAACCGCAAATGTGACGACAGACACGTTGACCAAATGACACGGACACGCGACTCAGACGTAGACGAGTCTATGTGTGTGTGTGTGTGTGTGTGTGTGTAGTCAGAGCGTCACAGTTCTCCCAGTGACATCAGATGCATTGATGTGACGGATAAGCTGTGACGTAACGAACCAGGAAGACGGCCACAAGCTCACGTGCCGACCTGGCAACTGTGTCCCAATCAGAGTCGGTTGGCGGCAGCCTCAAAAGCGGGTTTGGGCTGTAGTCCCTTCCGAATGATGGCCAACTCATGTGTCGCTGTTGCCGTCACTAATTACACACTTCTTTTTGGCTGGCTCAGACCAAAAAAAACCGATCTGTTAGTTTCAGCATAACTTACTTTAACCCCAAATGTAAGCATGCGTGAAAATGTTCTCATTTCTTTTGGATGCTCATGCTTTCGGCTCCTCATCGACATGAGTTATCCCATTGAGAATATGTTTTGGACTATAACCTGCTTACTTGCTGATATTCATTATTAAAGTTGATGTATCTTTCAGAAGTATCTGCCTTTGAAATGGTGTCTTTTAATGCAAAAACTATAGAAATATATATCGGTATTCGCGAAACGAAGACAGTTATCGATAAATGAATATTAATTTGATCTTCGAAGTCTTTAGTTCTTGTTGTCCTTCAGCTGCTAATCCTTATCAATGATATATGTCCCTGAGCTGCTAACCCTTATCAATCCTATATGTACTTTATGTGGTCGGAGATGCTACCTTCTGTTGCACTTATATATCAAAGAGTAAAGAGTTATATATATCGATATAAATATAGACATTTCATTTAATGAATTCACAATTCTCAAATAAATCTGGAATAAACCAGAAGTTATATTATGCTTTATAATAAGTGTGATTTCAGTCAGATAGGCAGATGATTTTTGTCATTATCTTGTTTTCTTTTCAGCAGTTTTGTTGTTTACCCGGCGATTGGACTTTTGATTATTAGCTATTATTTATTTGCGTGCAAGTTTTCATCATCCACATTTGATAATCGCATTTATTTAGCTTTCAATTGCATTTGTTTGCCAGTTTATTAACCTGAAATTATTTGCAGTCAATGCAATTAGCCGAGTTAACTATCGACTGCTCTCTGTGATCTATTTGATGATATCTAACATGTGATATTCTGTTGTCAAACAATGTATGTGATACTCATTATATATATACATATATATATATAAATATATATTGTCTTGTTTTTGTTTTTCTTTCGACTTTTGCGTCAGCATTTTGGCGGCTGCAAGTAAACAGACTGAGAGATCATTATTTGTATATATATAAGTAGTATAGCTTGTGTATTTATTTCAATTTACGTAGAATTATCGCTGTGTTTTTAGACTGACGCAATACATTATAACACACACACACACACTCACACACCCATTTTATGTGCCACATCAGCATTACAGAGTATTGCCTAGTCGCGTATTTGAATGCATTTTCCGGAACTTCATTCAAATGTGGGTTCAGGGTTCAATGGAATCGCAAATTAAATTGGAAAAAAAGAAGATAATAAAAAACAAAAGAAACAAAAGCGACAAAATTATAAAAAACCCTCTGCAGCAGTATAAAAAACGCGTCTTGAAAATAATTAGCATTTGTGCGAAGGAGGTTACGATCAATCAAAGCCACAAAGCAACGACCCACACAAATGTATCTGTATCTGTATCTGTATCTTTAGCTGTATCTTTAGCTGTATCTGTAGCTATATCTATATCTGTGGCCAGCGGGCGACAATCGCAAGAGGTTAACGTATCTTTGTGGCGCCTATGCAAATGTTGCGGCTGCTACTTTCATTTCGTTGCCGCTGATAAAAAAAACAAGAAACAACAAAAACAAACAACAAAAAAACGTGCGATTGCTGCAATGCTGCCCGCCCGACGCCAACCAAATTTTATGCACACACATACACGTGCACATACAATGTGTGTGTCAATACATGTGTGCATATCTGCACATGTGTTGGTACGTGAGTAATTGACATTCATTTCCTCCTTGGCGTCGACAACAAATTTCACATCGCACGCTCGCGCCAACGTCACAAACCCAACGCAGAAGCAGCAGAAGACAAAAGGCGAAAACGCAACGAAACGTCGAAGTTGACTTCGCTGTTGCCAAGCGGTAGCCGCAGCAGCAGCAACAAAAAACAGCAACAGTCAGATGAGACACCGATCAACATTTCGCAGTCGCAGTTGGTTTTACTGTTGCCAAGCGGCAGCAGCAGCAGCAGCAACATAACACAACACAAATGAGACACCGATCGCTGGCGCTGTCGCAGTTGGCTTTACTGTTGCCAAGCGGCGGCAGCAGCAACATAACACAACACAAAACAGATGAGACACCGATTAACATTTCGCAGTCGCAGTCGCAGTTGGCTGTGCTGTTGCCAAGCGGCGGCAGCAGCAGCAACAACACACAAGCGAAATGCCGAAAACAATTTCACAGTCGCCGTCTCAGTCGCTGTCGACGTCGCAGTCACTGTCAACGTCGCAGTCGCTGTTGCCTTTAGCTCTTAGCAACTAGCCGAAATTAAGCTCAGCAACGAGCTAAACGCAGCGCATTACACAGTTAGCTTGAAACAAAGGGATTATTACGCATGCAAACATCCACTTTTGATTAGAGCTGACAAAACTTGTGCATAATATAAGAGTTTTTTGCAAAGTACATATTTATAATATGAATGCCTTATTAATTACACATAATATAAGAGTTTTTTGTAAAGCACATATTTATAATATGAATGCCTTATTAATTACACATAATATAAGAGTTTTTTTTTGTAAAAACAATGCATAAAGTTGGAGACTGACCAAGATTTGGCTCGATTTTCGAGTGGGTCGTTGAGGGAGTCGTCTCCTCCCCAAGCTGACACCCGCCCTAACCCTAAGTTAGCTCTACTTCCTGGTGTACTAGCTCATATAATCTTTTGTAATCTGTAGGGCAGATTCTAGTCAAATTGTCATTAAGTTGGCGAAAAGCTTATTATAATGGCAACGCGTCGCAACGCTTCAGCAAATCGGAAATTACAAAAGCGAAAAACTTTGTTAAACAACAACAGCAACTGACAACAACATCAGCAACTAGAAGAAGAAGAACAACAACAAACTACAACAACATTGCCACATTAGAGACGTCATCATTTGAATGACAAGACCCAGTTCCACTGGCTCCAATGTCTCCGTTCTCCGCTGGGGGGCCACCAGCCGCAGCCATTGTTAATTATTGTGGCTATTGTTTATTCAAAGAGTGGACAAAAAGCCCCGTTTGCGAATGCAAACGATTATTTTGTATTTGGCCAAAAACTTGCCAAATTGCTATAATTAAATCAATCTTATTTTCGGACATCAACTGCCAAATTGCCATTTCTCTCGCCAAATTAAAAAAGCGTCTCGCAAATAATATCAAATCTTCTTTATTTTCGAACTGTATTCTTTTTTTTGGAATTGGGCCTTAAGAACTAAAGCTTTCTATTATCATTTTTTGTTTTGCTTTTATTATGGCTGGGTAGACAGTAAAATATGGCTAGTGGAGTCAGTTGGGTCTAGTGTCTAGACCTAGCGGCTAATTAGCCAAACAATCATTCATCAAGCTGTTCATCATTATCTAGTTAATCGAATCGCTCGTTCCAAAGTGTTGCCAGCTAATCGCACTTGGAACCAACGTCGCCGTCGCCATCGCCATCGTCGTGCCCCATGAGGCAAATGACGACGTGACAGTCGCCGCAATGAATTTAGATTAATCCCAGGCATTATTGTGATGAGTCATCGATGCCCCAGCTAGCAGCTACTAAAAGCACAGATAGTGGCTAAGCGATAGGCGACTAACCAAATTAAATACGACCGAATTTAAGAGAGTACAGCTGATGATTATCAGATACCCTGTAAAGCGAAATATATAAAAATATATACATATCAAATATATATCTTGAGCTCGCATAATATAGCTCGATAAATATAGACAAAATGGAATTAACTTAAGAATATATTCTTGTATGAGAAGTATGTACTTTTATACCTAAAGTCTCCAGTTTTGTGCTGGATTCAAGATAGTCCATTCCAAATAGATAAAGATCACTTAAGTAATTTGTATATATGTATATCTATATATCTCTATAAGGTACAATCTATCATGAGAAACAATCAATTTGAATGCTTGATCTAAGATCTTTTATTCTGCAGAAATGATGATAACGCATGAGGCCGAATCGGAGAGGTGTCGGGCGTGCTTGAGCGCTGCAAATAGATACAAGATACGCAGATGGCAAGCAGATACAGATAAATGCCATAACGGATTAAGAGCTCGGATAAATTATTGTTGCGAATTGCAGTTCGTAATTGCAGCTAGTGAAAACAGCATAGACGAAAGGTTAAAATCCTCGGCATTCGCTAGACAAATAAACAAAACGACCGCACATCAAATGAAAAATGAAAAACGAATGAAAAACAAATGGAAAACAAATGAAAAACAAACGAAAAAGAAGTGAAACAGAAATAGCTAACAAAATGGAAGCAGGGATAAAGCGAGGAGATGGCAAGTGACGAGACGTGCTAGCTGAAAATAAGTATTTCAGAAAAACAGCAAAACAAATTTGCATTTGCTGACGCACTTTTCTTGTTTTTCGCCAAATTTACCTTCTGTTTGTTTTGACGGAAATCTGTTATTAAATGGCAAAAATATAATGATCTAATGGCCAATGCGAACACACACACACACGCCGCGACTGACCACCGATTGGCAATTAAGTGGGTCGACGTTGGCAAATGCCCATTATATGTACCTAAATATGTGCAAGCGCACAGTGGCCCACATGCCACCATTTGTGGCAACAATCGGATGAGCTTTGCTCAAAACTAAAATGTCCCCAAAGGTCAACCAAAATCCACAAAAATTGGCAAAATATCCCTTAGCTTGGAATACAAATAGTCGATCAAAATTGGAGAAATTTTTTTGAGAATTGCAACCACTTTGCAAATATCGATACAAATCGATTTCCGATTGCAATGAAATATGCAATTATAGACAGATATTTCACTCAGATCGAACAAGACTCAAGTGCTGAGTATCTCCTAGTCCAGCTCTGCCGATCTGCTCTTTAGCTTTAACTACAAGTAATAACTAAAAAAAATATCCACCTCTGCACAGAATCAAGTCGAGTAAATGCTTAAATTTGTTGCATATGCTATACACTCAATTTATAAAGTGATGGGGCGTCTTGTTATGGTCCAAATGAATCAAAAATATATCTTAGACTAGTAACTCATATTTGGTCCATACACAAAGCAAATGTTTCCAGTGCGCAAACAACAGCGGGACACTTTCGATGTGGACGAGCTGAATAGAGAAGAAAAAGAAAGAAAAAATCATCTATCTGGGCCCTTGCCAAAATTATAATTACCTGACATTGTGCGCGATGGGGGGTTGCATCTGGAAATAGGTCTACGTAATATTTAGATGGCTGACCCCAAGCAGCGCTCATCAAATTTCCACTTTGCCTGGCGGGCAGTCAAAATTGAAATTTTCAATAGAGATTTTGCCAAAAAATGCTTTTGTGTATCTTTCAGAACTGCCATTGACATACCAAATCCAAGCAGATTTAGTTTTGCTAAGCTGATTTCAAACACAACAAGCTCATCGTCAAATTGTAGACAATTTTGGGGTGCTTCTGACAAATTGATCGCCACAATTTGTAGTTCGAGTGTGCTCAAGATTAAACATTTGCTGAGCACTTCTCGTTCACGTTTGACGCTGTCATTATTTATGTCCGATTTGTCTTTACCTTATTTTTTTTGGTTTTTTTGGTCGAAAGCGATCGTGAGTTTGTTTTGGCTGTGGCTCGCAATTATTTTTGGCCCAGCTGATTTGTTGGTTTGTAAAAGTTCGTATTTATGCCAAAAGTCAAAACAAATGCTGCTTTTGGTACAGTTTTGCCAGCGATTTGGGATTTCGATTTTGTTTGCCTCCAAGGTCAATGCATAACAAATGTCGAATCGACCAAACTGACAGTTGAGCAGACTGTTGTTGTTGTTACCATATTGCGATTATCATTTGCTGCGCTGCCCCATGGCACGCGCCCCTTGTCCGTGTGGCAAGTGCGCGAGCCGCGAGACAGTCGACCGAATTGAGAATCGGCCAACGGGAATCGGGTATTTGAGAATTCATGTCCGGCCGTTGACGTCAGCCAACGCGAGTTAAGACACAAAAATACGAATTTTGAAATAAATAAACAGGCTCCGCAACCGAAAATCAATTTGTCTGCCAGTTGTCGTTACAGCGCGGGGGGCTTCAGTTGTGGGGGTGAGTGGTGCGGGGCTGGTTGAAATCAATTTGTTTGTTTGCCACTATTCAATATTTGGGAACTCAACGCGATTTGCAGATTCGCAAATGCGATAAAGCACCAATAAATCTATCCCTCTGCTTACACTCTTCACATAAAAGATAAACCCGACTTCAGCTGCTGCAGCTTGCATATATATGAAAAACGAAAGAATCCCACAAAATTGTTATATATATAAACAATTGATTTGTTTATTCTCAATCGAACAGTGGCATTTGGGATTGATGAAGTTGTTGATTAGTTTGCAAGGGTATTTGTTGTTCGACACGTTGATGTTACCTGTTAGTGCTTGCTTTTATTTTGGACAACTTGATTTATAACCTTGGTCAACAAGTAAACAAAGTGGTGCGAGGCACATTGCCTGGTTGTTGTTGTTGTTCTTGTTGTTGTCATAAGCAATATTTATTTAGTTTCGATTTCTATTTCTATTTCTATTTCTATGATTTTAATGAAAAAGCTTCTTGGCATATTTAAATACGCCAAGTCAATATTTGTGGCCATAAATCAGAGGCGAGCAGCTGCGATTCACACAAGCATAAATCTAATGAATACTAAATTCAATTTTCCTCTCTTCTTCTTCTTGTTTTACATTGTTCTGTTTGCTGCCGGCTTCCAGCAATTTCCTCGTTTTACTCTGCAAAATGTTTTCCCATTTTGGTTTTTTTTTTTAATTTTATTTTTTATTGATTTTGAACTTGTCTTTGTTGGCCCATTTTGGCCAATACCTTCCATCTACATTTCTAGGTCGCCCGAATAATAGATCAATGTTCAAAGATGTTCGAAATAAAATTTGGTGCGAAGAAATTTCGAATTTCAGCAGTTTTGTTCGATGAGTCGTAAATCTAAAGCCTTTCACATTGAATTTATGGCATATGTACGCCTTCAAACCAACCTCTCCGTCGAACAATAAATTTACGACATCTTAACTTCCAGTTGAGAAAAGTTCCATAAATAACACAAACCAAAAACCATATGCAAATGAACATCGATCGATGGATCGTTTAGCCTAAGGTTTATCAATTGAAACGGATACAATCATTACGAGCCCCAATCAAGGCCAACAATTGGAAAGTTTCAGAATCGGATGCCCATTTATTAAAATCATTTTGGGGCTTGTCTTCACTTGCGCCATATGTGTAAATTATTAAGCATAAATCCAAAGCCAATTCTATAAGGAATTCGATAACATAATGAATTGTTGTTCGCGGCGATTTCCAAACGTTTCTCACACTCGCCATTCAGCCAAAGTATTCTCCCTTCCGCCGTTGTTTATTGACTGACCACTAGATACATTTGGAGTGGTTTAAGCAAGAACTCAAGACATCTTATACAGTTTAATAAATTCCAGTTTAAGACAATACTTTTGACATTTGAAAGGCAGTTTTGATAAAAGCATTACTCTGAAATTGATTGGGAAATGTTATTTTCGCCACAACGTTGGCGGCTTGCCAGTTGCAAATCAATTCGCAATCTTATAAATCCATTGAAGAGGTTTTTTTTTTGATATAATTCAGATTGTTAAGTATATACTCGTTTAGAAATAACAAATAGATCCCTGGAATTCACCTAAATCCAAGGCAATTGTGCTTTATGTGGGCGCCCATATTCCATTCATGCGAAAATTATTATTATTTAGTAGTAGAAACCCAGATTGATTGTCCAAGCACCAGATAATACCCATTAAACTAGCTGTTCACTTTGCCACATTCAATCGAAGTTCAGCTTGCGGAACGATCCCTCGGCACCAAAGATGTGGTCGTAATCGTATTTCTGACCGGGTGGCCTCAACTTCTCATCCACGCCGTAGGTTGTCTCGTCTATCAGGAATTGTCGGTTTTCCGTAAAAGTATCCCAGTGAAATTGGGTCAGCTCCTCAATGGTGCCCTGCTCACCGCCCAGATGGGCGGGTAAATATTTTTGTGGAATGTGGGCATACAGCGACTCCAGATTGCTGCCATGCACAGTCATCTGCCGTGGGAAAGCTTATCTGAGTGAAGTTCTTTTTGGGCGGGAATTAGCTCGGATAAAAAATAGACTTACGCGATTCTGTGCCTTGGCGGGTAAAACCGCACGAAGAGCGTTAAAACCCATCTCGAAGGCGGCGTTGGTGTTAATCAAATGCCTGCCCTTGTCGCGCACGGGCATTGCGTCCTCCCCAAAGATGGCCATCTTCTTGACGGTGCTCGGCTTCGTCTGAAACATATGTGCAGCCGTATAGTTGCTAAAGTCGAGCACTAAAACCCAGCCATGGACCACCGCATAGTCGTCATAACACAAAGTGAGCGCACTGAATCCGTGCGATAATGCCACTATCTCCTCAAAGCTATATTTATCGGCCGCATAGCATCCGGTCCGCACATAGATAATTCGCGGTCCATTCTCATGCAGCGGTATTGGTAACTTCAATGCTATCCTACACAGAGCAAAAATATTAGTATTAATCACATACAAATGCAGCTTGATTTAAGAATTTTTCATTCTAGAAGAGAAAATGCTGGATTTTGAATCCCCAACCTCAAATTACAATCTTAATTCAGGAATTTCTTTTTGATAAAGAGAAGTACACTCAGAGAAACAAATCTAATAAAATGTTGATCGCTTTGAAAACTAGAATAAGTATCCCTAAATCAAGTAATAAGATTTAGTAAGTGTTTGCTAATGATTTATTTTTTTCAGTGTAAGGACTTACCCCAGACGTAGTATTTCGTGAAGGCGTTTGCTGTCGACGTCGCATATGGTGTAGAAATCTGGATAGAGAGTGCGCAGGGTGTAGTATTTGTCGATCTTGGACTTGGCCTTCTCCAGACTGAACTTGCAGCCGCGTAAGAAGGCGACCAGGAACTGATCGTCGGAGCGGGCGCGCAAATGGGGCTGTTGTTTAATCCATGTGCGCAGGATTGCAATATCCGCGTCCAGGCGTTCGGGCACTTCGTTCAACTCCTCGATCGCTGTGCGTTGCAGACTCTCTGTCAGGGGCCGTATTTCGGGCATGTTCAACTTTCAACGTAAACTTTCCCGTTCAGTGACTGCGAGCGCACTGAACTCAAGTGCAACATCGATAAGTCGATATCGGTTGACTTTGGTTTATCGCCATCGATTAGATAATGCTCAATTACACTTGACTTGTGCACTTAATGTTCCATCTGGTTTCGATTAGCTAATTTTAGCCTCACATAAAGATAAAGACTTTGCAAGTCCATTTGAAAAAAAAATTCAACCTGAACTATTCTGAAGTAAACTTTAGTTAAAATAATAATAAAACATATGTTTCTTAAAAAATCGAAATCGAACTAACTGAGTCAATTTGTTTGTTTGCCACTATTCAATATTTGGGAACTCAACGCGATTTGCAGATTCGCAAATGCGATAAAGCACCAATAAATCTATCCCTCTGCTTACACTCTTCACATAAAAGATAAACCCGACTTCAGCTGCTGCAGCTAGCATATATATGAAAAGCGAAAGAATCGCACAAAATTGTTATATATATAAACAATTGATTTGTTTCTATACGTATATACGTTTGTTTATGCCAACTGATTTGGGATTGAAGAAGTTGTTGATTAGTTTGCAAGGGTATTTGTTATTCGACACGTTGATGTTACCTGTTAGTGCTTGCTTTTATTTTGGACAACTTGATTTATAACCTTGGTCAACAAGTAAACAAAGTGGTGCGAGGCACATTGCCTGGTTGTTGTTGTTGTCATAAGCAATATTTACTTAGTTTCGATTTCGATTTCTATTTCTATTTCGATTTCTATGATTTTAATGAAAAGTTGCAAATCAATTCGCAATCTTATAAATCTATTGAAGAGGTTTTTTTTTTTATATAATTCAGATTGTTAAGTTTATACTCGTTTAAGAAATAACAAATAGATCCCTGGAATTCACCTAAATCCAAGGCAATTGTGCTTTATGTGGGCGCCCATATTCCATTCATGTGAAAATTCATTATTTAGTAGTAGAAACCCAGATTGATTGTCCAAGCACCAGATAATACCCATTAAACTAGCTGTTTACTTTGCCCCATTCAATCGAAGTTCAGCTTGCGGAACGATCCCTCGGCACCAAAGATGTTGTCGTAATCGTATTTCTGACCGGGTGGCCTCAACTTCTCATCCACGCCGTAGGTTGTCTCGTCCATCAGGAATTGTCGGTTTTCCGTAAAAGTATCCAAGTGAAATTGGGTCAGCTCCTCAATGGTGCCCTGCTCACCGCCCAGATGGGCGGGTAAATATTTTTGTGGAATGTGGGCATACAGCGACTCCAGATTGCTGCCATGCACAGTCATCTGCCGTGGGAAAGCTTATCTGAGTGAAGTTCTTTTTGGGCGGGAATTAGCTCGGATAAAAAATAGACTTACGCGATTCTGTTGCTTGGCGGGCAAAACCGCACGAAACGTGTTAAAACCCATTTCGAAGGCGGCGTTGGTGTTAATCAAATGCCTGCCCTTGTCGCGCACGGGCATTGCATCCTCCCCAAAGGTGGCCATCTTCTTGGCGATGCTCGGCGTCATCTGAAACATGTGTGCAGCCGTATAGTTGCTAAAGTCGAGCACCAAAACCCAGCCATGGATCACCGCATAGTCGTCACTATACAAAGTGACCGCACTGAATCCGTGCGATAATGCCATTATCTCCTCAAAGCTATATTTATCGGCCGCATAGCATCCGGTCCGCACATAGATAATTCGCGGTCCATTCTCATGCAGCGGTATTGGTAACCTCAATGCTATCCTACACAGAGCATAATTATTATCATTAATCATATGATTTAATTTTTTTCAGTGTATGGACTTACCCCAGACGTAGTATTTCGTGAACGCGTTTGCTGTCGACGTCGCATATGGTGTAGAAATCTGGATAGAGAGTGCGCAGGGTGTAGTACTTGTCGATCTTGGACTTGGCCTTCTCCAGACTGAACTTGCAGCCGCGTAAGAAGGCGACCAGGAACTGATCGTCGGAGCGGGCGCGCAAATGGGGCTGCTGCTTAATCCATGTGCGCAGGATTGCAATATCCGCGTCCAGGCGTTCGGGCACTTCGTTCAACTCCTCGATCGCTGTGCGTTGCAGACTCTCTGTCAGGGGCCGTATTTCGGGCATGTTCAACTTTCAACGTAAACTTTCCCGTTCAGTGACTGCGAGCGCACTGAACTCAAGTGCAACATCGATAAGTCGATAACGGTTGACTTTGGTTTATCGCCATCGATTAGATAATGCTCAATTACACTCGACTTGCACTAAATATACCATTTGGTTTCGATTAGCTAATTTTAGCCTCACATAAAGATAAAGACTTTGCAAGTCCATTTGAAAAAAAATTCAACCTGAACTATTCTGAAGTAAACTTTACTTAAAATAATAATAAAAAAATATGTTTCTTGAAAAATCGAAATCGAACTAACTTTTAATACATTTATTTATGCAGAAATAACTACAACTAACAAAAAAAACGATTTAGTTTTCAGTGCAATTTTTGGTTTAGTTTAGTTTAGTTTAGTTTGCGCAGTGTATGCCTTCAAATAAATTGTTTTAAATATTTGAACATTGAACAATTGTCGAAATGTTGAGGATTAGCAGCTGGCGGTTAGATTAGGTGATTAGATTTGCAGCTTTGAACAAAATAACAAGAAAATTAGTTACTAAGTTAAGTCCCCTATATATATAAAAAAGAGAATTTGGAACTGTTAATAATTTTATATATGTTTATGAAATCAATTTCAGCTGAAAGCAAGTTTTAAGTAGTTGCAAATTGTTTTTAAATGAAGATATATATAGATTTACGTGCTGCTTATGATTATTATATATATATATATAAGTATATGTATACGTATACATTAGGTATAATTGCTTTGATTCTGCTGCACTCGTCTCGGTGTTTACTGTTTTTTTTATTTCTTTTTACAATTATGCTGAACACGAACTTCACTGTTATCTTATCTGCTTATTCTTGTTTGCTGTTTCGCGTCGGTAATTGTAGTTGTTTCTTTGGCAGTTATCGGCGTGCACACACACACACACACGACTCACTTAAAAGCTCACACACACCTATGCCCACATACAATTGTGTATATGCATGTGTATGTGTGGCCAAACAGAGGTACGAATATAATTCAATTGTACTGGCAGACATATCGGCACCAGCACTGCAAAGCAACTATATATACATATATGTATATATAAATATATATATGTATGTATGTACATATGCATGTATGTATAAATGTGCTCATAAGTATACAGAAGAAAAACAACAAAAAGGTAAAAAGCTTTTGAAGACACATCTCTATATGCTGTCAGTTGAATTTCTTTTAGTTTTCTGTTCGCTTCTGCTGCTTTGTCCACAGCCATCCCCCTGCACCCCTCCCCCCCCCTCCACACAATCCTCTGCACCCACGTCAGCGACTATCAATTTTAATGCATGTCGCCTTTCGTGCCAAAAAAATACGAACAAAATGACAACACGACAACGACAACGACAACGACAACAACAGAAATCGAGCCACAAAACGAAAAACAAATAAGCAAAAAGCATATGACAAGTATCGCTGCGACGCGACGCAGCTGCAGCTGCAGTCGACATTTGGGCTGTGATGCTGTCTTGTACATATATATATATGTATGCATATATATGTATGTATGCAAGAATATTCATTGTACATGCTCGCTCAGCTGTTATTCGCTTTGACCTTCAACATTTTTGTTTGATGCAGGCATTTGTACATGCATTGACATAAGTGGATGTATGTATGCATGTGTGTGTGTGTGTGTGTGTGTGAATATACTAAAACTTAGCCAAAGTTTTAATAGGAAAACTCTTTCAAATAGCTTCAAGTCAAGCTCATATGCTCGATTCACATGTATCTGAAGCAAGGAAGCTATTCTTAGATTACCTTTTTTTCATTCAACATTCAAATAATACACCTTAATTTATGTTCTAAGCACTTCATTTTATGTTTTTCTTGAATGGAATCTGTTCTCTGCTCTCAGGTGGGGGTTAGCTTGGATAAAGTAGTTCAAATTGAATAGAGCTGCATATGGATATAATAAAGGGTTTTCTATACAAACACATTTAGCTTGCAACATATGCTCATAGTATACACGAATAAACACATACTGATACACAATTTAATGGCCCTTTGCGTTTTGATGCCTCTTTTGACATTTTGCAGCTTGAATAGAAAACTTTTCAACACAAAAAACGAAATACAAATAAAAAAAGGCAAAGTCAGCAGGCAAAACATGTTGAAGTGACACCCAAGTGCTCGAATACATCAGATCCACAAATACACAAAGCACATTCCCAATTTCTATACACAAAATATACAGTGGCGGACACCTTATTTGGCCAAGTGTCAAAGAAGCAAAGTAATTGCCTGCAATAAGCTAACCATTCATTATTTTTCAGAAATTCCATAGACAGATGATAGGTATATATATTAACCACCAAAATTAATATATGACCCCAATACACTGGGGTTTCCCCACCTGCTAGGTAGAGTTATGTAAAAAAGTACCCTATTTTGAGGGGACAGCTTATTTGGCCAGGTATAAATAAAATAATATATTTGCATTATAAAAACTTAAATAAGGATGTTAATACTTAGTATGATATCCATTAGCCTTAACAACTTCCCTTAACCTATTATTCATGGAAGATACCAGCTTCCTGGTAGCTTCTGGGCTGATTCTGCTCCACTCATCCAGCAGAGCATTTTTGAGGTCTTCGTTACTGGATATGCTGTGCTTCCTGATGTTATTTGCCAGCAGGGCCCACAAATTCTCAATAACATTGAAATCTGGAAACTGGACCGGTGGAACTATCATGTGGGGCAGTTCCTCATGAGCCAGGACTGTACTATCTTGGCCTTGTGCTTGGGATCGTTGTCCTGGTAGAACCGGAAAGTACGTCGGATTCCTAGCTTCTCGGCACTTTGGAGTAAATTTTCCTTTAGTATATTGAAGTACACATTCTTGTCCATTGTTGTTTCAAAAATCACAAAATTCCGGAATCCGGCTGACGAGATACATACCCATGAAATGTCACTCCTCCACCATGCTTGACTGTTGCCTTTACGTGTTTTGGGATTCAGGTCAGTATTGGACTGTTGCCACACACAACTCTGTCCGTCTGAGTGAAAAATGTTGAATTTGGACTCATATGCAAATATGACTGTGTTCCAGAACTCCAAATCCTTGTCCAAGTGGTTTTTGGCGAACGTCATCCAAGTCCCTTTATTTTTCACGCTTATAAAGCGCTTCTTCCGTGGTACTCGGGCATTAAAGTCAAGATTGCGCAGAAACATGCACACAGTTTCCACACAGCACTTTTTCCCCATTTCATCCTCCACCTGTTGAGCCACTTTTGGAGCCGATATCTTTGGATTTCCCCTTATTTTCCTGGTGATCCTTCGCTCCTCCTCTTAGGTGAAAATCTTGTTTGGTGCCATTCTGCCCTTGCCCTCAATCCGATTTGAGTCGACGAAGCGCCGAATGATGTTATACACAGTTGAGTTGCTCAGATTGACCATTTCAGCTATTTGGCGATGTGAATATCCGTTTTGGAAGTGTTCCAGGATGAGTTTCCGTTGTGCAATGGTAGTCTGTTTGTCCATAGTCCTTTTTGGCTTATTGCACCCGAGATGCAGGATAAAATTAAACTGACTATGAAGGATTGGTCTATTTATACCGAAAATACTCAACTTTAGGTAAAACAAATCCGGGTTTTATGGCACCCAGGTGTCCACAATGTACCTGGCCAAATAAGCTGTCCCCTCAAAATAGGGTACTTTTTTACATAACTCTACCTAGCAGGTGGGGAAACCCCAGTGTATTGGGGTCATATATTAATTTTGGTGGTTAATATATATACCTATCATCTGTCTTTGGAATTTCTGAAAAATAATGAATGGTTAGCTTATGGCAGGCAATTACTTTGCTTCTTTGACACTTGGCCAAATAAGGTGTCCGCCACTGTATATCCCATACTCGTATTTACTTTTTTTCCACTCAAAATTTCTGTTTTGTACCGCTACAAAGTGTTGTATAAATTTGTCACGTTCAAAATTTGTTTATTTTAAATCAATCTGAAGGAACTTATCATACATATCTAATAAGAGATTGCTTAACAAGATATATAAAGCATATCTGGAGTTTCTGTATGTTCTATATATATATTTTGATCAATTTTGAAACTAGGGTATTAATTCTTCTAGCTTTTTTGTCTTCTTGTGTTCAATATGAAATGTGTTTTTGTGTTTGCCCATTTGGCGTTGTAAACAAGCCACCAACCAAAAATTTGCTACTGTAAACAAAGTTGAAACTCTGAGACTTATATATGCATATACATATGTATGTATTATTCTGTGGCAAACTAGAGGCAAAGTGTTGAAAGCACCATCAATGGATGAAATCAGAGGGGGCCAAATTGTCAGCAACTCAATGCATTCGATTCTCAGCTGATTTGAATCTTAATCAATCGAAGGGGATTCTTATCGATACAATGTCTAACGATAATATTCTGGATTCTGATTTTATTTAATAATTCAAATCTGAACTTTTTCAATTTCATTAGCCCTATGAATGGATAATCATTGGAATGGTATCAGAGTGGAATTTGTTTGATTAACTTAGTTAACTTGTGACTAGGAACCAAGTATAACTGACTGAACTATTCACGGAATCGATGTCTCATATAAATATATGTATATATATATATTTGAAACCATTTCGAAACTTTTATTTGTTTTTTGTCGACATTAAATTAAATTAAATTTAAAATAATTTAATTCAATGGCATCTAAAGTGGGCGAAAAACTGTTCAAAATGGAATTGATTGTGTTGTTAATGTAAAGCGAAGCTATTACTTCGAGTTTCCAAACCAAATGACTTTTTTACACGCCAATATAATCACAAGGTAAATAAATACAACCAAATGATCTAAGCTTAGTATATATATATACAAATATATTTTTTTATTAAACTGGAAACAGATGTTTAAAAAACTTTTATAGGGTATAGGCTTTGCTGAAATTGGCCAATCCCCATCAGGAACATTTATCTAAACAACTTCGACTATATATGAATCGTATAATTCTGCAATACTTTGTCAATGTCAGCCTAGACACAAACACTTTTGGGGAATACCATGCAGCCAAATGATATTTTAATTTTAGTATACCCTGTAAAAAGTCATAGAAAGGGGTATAATGAAGTTGTGAAGACAGAAGGAAACATCTGTGATATAGTATATATATTCTTGATCAGTAATAGTAGACTTCAGAGACTATAAGCGCAAGAGATTTAAATTTATAATATTTGTTATGGCAGGAAGTTTATTTCGTTTTATCGATAACTATCGATATATGCAAAACAAATATGCAAATAATATATACACTGACATATTATTGATCACCTGTAGAAATTTAATTAAAATCAGAACGTATTAATAACCGCAAGCCCAATATGTATATTTAAGGTCTGGGCTTAGGGTATCTGCTAGTCAGGCTTACGGTTTGCTTACTTGTTTATATTTTGTTTATTGCTCATAGTACACATTTCATCTTTTCAAATAATAAGCAACTTTTGGCCCGGTATAGTTCATTAGAAAAGAAATTTGCTAGCCGTACCACACATCATTTTTAATTTTAAAACCGATCTCTTTGAACAAGTTGTTTCACTCGTGTGTCTCGGGTCTCTGGCACGCGAGATCACCGTTTTCGATGAGGTAAGAGATTATTTTGAGTGCGAACAGTTCGCTATACATATCCATATATAATTATTAATATTTTTTGCATTGTCATTTACTTATTTGGCTTCTATGAATTCATTTAAAGCCATATCTTAGTGAGTGGCACTAAACGCATAATAAATAAGCCAATCACTTTTATTCTAATCCAAAGCCACAAATGGCTCGCCATTGTAAGATGTCTTGGCTTATACTGAGAGCCATAAAAAACTTCACACCATTATGCATAATGATTTTTAAATTTGTGCGTTTGCCGCTCGGCATTTAATTTACAATCAGCGTCAACTTTGAACGCAACTTTGCGGTTTGCGGTGCTCATCATTAGCCCCATTGTCGCCCCGGATGTTTGGAACAATTGTGAGTATTCCTAGTAATGTGAAGCATTAAACAATATAAGTGCATAATTGAAATCGGTTAAGTAAGCCAAGCAGTGCCAACAGAGCGGTCGTTAGTCTTACAGGGTATTCCAAAAGTTCTTATGCTTCTCTTGCCACGTTTTGCATATCTTGTGTAGATTTACATATATTTTTATAATTATTTACTATTACTATTACTATTACTATTATTATTGGGCAGGTTCCGCTGCTGATTATATCTAGTTCAGCGATGGCGATTATTTCGAGTCTGTTCTTCTCCCTATCGGGAAGAATATCGATATTTCCTTACGACTTAAGCTGACGTCAACTCGATCAGACAGGGGACACGTTGATATATGCACAGGGGTTCATCAAAGGGTTTCCAAGGGTTTCATTATATTATATATATTCACGCCCTTCATCGAATGACTTTCATTTTTGTGTTTCTATATTAATTATTCGGTAATAAAAAAAACATTTAATATATGTATGTGCACTTGCTGTGCTTTCACACAAATTGAACTATTGAACAAATGCCATAAAACTGTTCTGCATGAGTTGAAAGGGGTGTGTGAGTGTATGGGGGGGGGGGGGGGTGGGTGTGTGTGTGTTAATTGTCAGCAATTCAACGGGCATTACAACAATTACGCGTTCTCTATTCTTACCCGTTCAAGTTGATTGCGCTATTCTATGTGTTTGATATGATGTCTAATGTGGCAACTATAATTGGATTGACTTGATGTTGATTTACAAAATTGACTTGATCTTATCGAAAATACATTTAATATAATAGTAAGGCGGGTGGGCGTGGTGGGAGGGGATTTCGACATTGTTTTCCGTTGATGCCACAAAATTGTTTACTTTCAACTTTTCAGCGGCAAACGACATTTACAGCTGGGTGGGTGAATGGTTATATATTTTATGTAATTTTATGGGTCGCACTAGAAAGTTTACTAACTACTCAGCACAGTGGGGGGGATGACATGAAAAAGAAGCTGAAGAAGTAGGAGAAGGAGCAGCAGTGACAAAGAACACAAAACAATACGAATAAAACTTGTGCCATAAAATGCAAGAATTATTGAGTCTCTCGCAAATAGCAAAACTTTTGATTCTCTGGGAAAATCTCTTAATAATCCTTTCATGTATAAAGTGTCCCAATCCCGGCAGAGAGCAATAAACTTCATTTGTGCTTTGTTGTTTGTCGCAAGCTGGTCGAGTCTTATGCGTTAATAGCTTTTTCAGTTCACCTAAATTATTGGTCCTTATGAATTACAAACTTCCCCATCTTATCACAGCTTCTACTTGGATTTTTCTACACTCGTATTATAATACTTAAAGCGCAAGGCGTAATTACGTAATGCCAAAGTTTGAATTGGATTCTTTGACGCGGTCAAGAGCTACATAATCTGGCATATGGGGAACTAATTGTGAAGACGAATTGGAGAACTTGGAACTGACAGCGCAAAGAACAAATAGCGAAAACAATGTAAAAAGCATGGCCAACTTGTCAGTGCCAAATGTATAATTAATCTTTTCTTCTATATATATATATATATATACATATATGTATATATTATTCTTGGCAAATCGATGTTTATTAACTTTTGTATACACTTTTAGAGGGTCTTTTTGAATGATTTACTGATTTGCAACGCATTAAAGGAGACGTCTCTGATTGTATATAGCCATGTAGGTCTATGGGTCTGTCTATCTATATTTATATTATAATACGTTATTATATAATTGCCATAAGAAAATTAATCGAAAGATACGATTATATTGACATGTTTCCTATAAATCGATAAAAACAATTAGAAACTTTAGGGTCTTTAAGGGTATGTAATATTCGGCATGCCTGCGATAAGCGATCTTTCTTGTCTTTTCGTTTCTATATTTTTTGTTCACTGTATTTTTAATTTAGTAATCAGCGAAGCATTCAAATCTCTGACTAATTCCCCCACTATTCGTCTAAATTTCTTTAAATCGAACGTGGGCCGAGCACGTGGCAATATATAGGCATTTTTGATGATCTGTGTATATCTATTATTATATGCACGATCGCTTTAAATTAGTTTTGTATAATCGTTCAATTATAATCATATTGATGCAATCAACAATCATTTTACTTCCCACTTAATTGACATGTAAGAAACAAATAATTAAGGAAAAAATCTCATTAAAATCCAGTCGTAAACATTGCGTTGGAGAATGTCGACGAGTCTATGCCCTTTCTTCTGTACGGTCCAATTAGTTGACACCTTCCACCTACCATATCTTAAATAAATTGATTGCCAAAGTTATATCATTGATGAGATAGTCGCTGATGATATTTCAATCAGCCTCTCAATTTAGAGGCAATTTGACAACACTTGCTTGCGCTACTCGTAAAACTCTCAACACACAAATCTTGAATTACAAGGGGGCAAAACATACATAAATAAAACATACAACAAAAGGAGGGGGGGGGGGGGTGGTTGGGGGGAAACTAGAAAGGCACATAAAAGTGATTCGTAGAAAACAAACAAATCCCTGGCAAGTGGGTGGAGTATGGCAATAAATGGGGTTGAATGATTTTTGTCTCCTCGACTTGGGCCGCGTAATTAAATTCCATGGCTGTGCCGAGGGTCCCACTGGGGTTTGGGGCAAATACCCCACAATACCCAAATGCTGGCTCAACTGTGCGTGCTGGTAATGAGTGGGCGGTGCTAAAGTGGGTGGTGCTGCTTGCTTCACCAAATTTATCAAGTAGACAAATATTTGATCTAATTAGTAAAATTGGACACGTTCGGTGGATGGAGGATTTGGGGCACCACCTGCGGGCGGGTTGCTTCTCTGAACTGGAGTGTTGACTGATTGCCCCAAAATCGTTTGTTGCCTTCGATTTGGAGGCAGCTCATTAAATGCTGCTGGTCCGAGCGACGGGACAGGGGAAACATTGTGTTGAAGACAGTAAATGCCAATTGCGTGTCCCGAAATTCCTTGAATTGTTTGACTTGGCATTGTTTAAAGCGATTAACGCTAAATATTCGGCTGATTGGTAATTGTCTCTGCATGCAGATTAAGTAATTTACAGAGCTTCTGCGTGTTCACAATTATGTAACACCACCCAGCCCATACACACAGCAGCAATAAATATTTTATTGGGGGGCGGTATATTTAATACCAGAAATAAGTGTGACATACTACGAAAATTAAACAAAAAAACAAAAAACACAAAACTTTTCCCCAACATTTCAACTCGTTAGCTGCACGCCAAGTAATTTGAACTCATCATGAAACAATTGACTTAGTTTTGATTGTTTGTTGCTTAGCTTCTTAATACCCTGCCAATTGCAGATAACCTTAAAGTCTCGTAAGTAATTACTCTCTTAGGTATTAATTACTTCAGTAATTACTGGAAAACCTCTCTCTTTCTCTCTCTCGAGTAATATTTGCTCTAATTAAGTATTTCTGTGACTGATTGAACCGTTAACAACCATTTATTCAGGCTAGATGTAAACTATATTTCAAAAAGCCAATTTAGAACATTTTTAGTTTGGACCTAACTGTCAAGCGAAGACTTTCAAGATGAAGTACATATCACTCGTTGTAGCGCTCGTTATTCTCAGTTGCGTAAGTTGCTCTGCTATTAAATCTGATAATCACATTAAACTATGGCAAATCCACTAGATTCATCTATCAGAATGTGACCCAGAAGGGGGGGCTAAGCCCTCACCGGGAGGGGGAGGAGGAGGACAGGATGGCTCGGAGAAACTACAGCAACTGATTGGTCTAAGTCAGCAATTCATGGATTTGGGAATGGATAAAATGCAAACCGGTAAAACAGGTTTAAGTCTTCTTAGCACGATGCTCAAAATGCATGATGGTGGTTAAAAACAAAATGAATAAAACCAAATCTTAGCAAGATGTTCAGGCAAAAGCAGTTATCTAATAAATTTTGCAAAATCCCTAACTCCACCATCAGGGAGAGAGTTTGGTTTTTCTGCTGTATCTTTTGAGTTTCTGTGCAGTTTTGTGCCAAGATTAAGTACAGTTCGAGCCATAAAATAAAACTACAAAACAGGGAAATCCCGTGACAGAAAATCGAGACATTGGCACAACTTTATTACAATATTTGAAGAGTAAAATATATGTATATATAGGACAGAAGATATCTGTTCCATGTTTCTTAAATGTATAATGTTTTATCAGTCTTTAATTAAGTATTTCTGTGACTGATTGAACCGTTCATAATCATTTAGTCAAAGTAGATGCAAATTATAGTTCAAAACCCCTATATAAATAATTTTTATTTTGGACCTAACTGTCAAGCGAAGACTTTCAAGATGAAGTACATATCACTCGTTGTAGCACTCGTTATTCTCAGTTGCGTAAGTTGCTCTGCTTTAAATCCGATAATCACATTAAACTATGGCAAATCCAATAGATTCATCTGTCAGAATGTAAGCCCTCACCGGGAGGGGGAGGAGGGGGACAGGATGGCTTGGAGAAACTTCAGCAACTGATTGGTCTAAGTCAGCAATTCCTGGATTTGGGAATGGATAAAATGAAAACCGGTAAAACAGGCCTAGGTATTATAAGCACGATCCTCAAAATGCATGGTGGTGGCTAAAAACAAAATGAGTAAAATCAAATCTTAGCAAGATCTTCAGGCAAAAGCAGTTATCTAATAAATTTTGCAAAGCACTAACCCCACCGGCGAGGAGAGAGTTTGGTTTTTCTTCTGTATCCTTTGTGTTACTGTGTAGTTTTGGGCCAAGTTTAAGCACAGTTCGAGCAATGAAGTAAAACAACAAATCACTGAAATCCTGTGACAGAAAACCGAACATTGGCACAACTTTATTACAATATTTGAAGAGTAAAATATATGCATATATAGGATAGAAGATATCTGTTCCATGTTTCTTAAATGTATAATGTTTTATCAGTCTTTAATTAAGTATTTCTGTGACTGATTGAACCGTTCATAATCATTTAGTCAAAGTAGATGTAAATTATAACTAAAAACATCTATATAAATAATTTTTTTTTTGGACCTAACTGTAAAGCGAAGTCAGAGTTTCAAGATGAAATACATATCACTCATTGTAGCGCTCGTTATTCTCAGTTGCGTAAGTTGTTCTGCTTTAAGTCCGATAATAACATTAAACTATGGCAAATCCAATAGATTCATCTGTCAGAATGTAAGCCCTCACCGGGAGGGGGAGGAGGGGGAGGAGGGGGAGGAGGGGGACATGATGGCTTGGAGCAACTTCAGCAACTGATTGGTCTAAAACAGCAATTCCTGGATTTGGGAATGGATAAAATGAAAACCGCTAAAACAGGTTTAGGTATTATAAGCACGATCCTCAAAATGTACGGTAGTGGTTAAAAACAAAATGAGTAAAATCAAATCTTAGCAAGATGTTCAGGCAAAAGCAGTTCTCTAATAAATTTTGCAAAGCACTAACCCCACCGGCGAGGAGAGAGTTTGGTTTTTCTTCTGTATCCTTTGTGTTACTGTGCAGTTTTGGGCCAAGTTTAAGCACAGTTCGAGCAATGAAGTAAAACAACAAATCACTGAAATCCTGTGACAGAAAAACGCACAACGACCAACTGACCTAACCCGTTTCCGCCACAAAGGGAATGGGGTTTGTTTGGGGCTTCGATATCCCAATAGGGAATGCCAGCGAAATACACTTCAATAATTCATTCGAATCATGATAAATGTCCGGATTTCACTCTGACATTCGCAAAATATACTGAGGTCAGCACACAAAAGCTAACACACACACACACACACACAAACACACATTGAGGACTAACAACGGCAATCCTTTTGCACAGATTGGGATTCTGCTTACGTGTTGACTTGGCCAACAAACTGCTGGCAATGTATGCTGTGCTCTGCTATAGTCTTAGCCATTCTGTTGAGCTTAATGTTGCATGTATGATATACTTACTTAAACGGCCAGTTGGCATGGGCAACAGTTGCCAACTGCTCGATTTTGTCCATTCAGCAGTTTCAACTGACTGGTCAAGATCCCGGCTCTGTGATTTCAAAATTATGCCCCTTAAGGGATAACAGCCTTGCTAAGGAGATATCAGCTATTAAATATATTGAATCGATTAAAGCACAGGTTCTAGTTACTTTGGCACACATTTATTACAGTATTTTAATTATGAAATATGTCTATATATATCGGCATTTATATATTATTTATATGTTGCATGTATTCCTATTTATTTGAGTTTTTCTTTTGTCTAGTTTGATGATCTTCAATTATATGCATTATATAATAGAGATAATGATATTCATTGAATTGCACACCTCTCTAAATATACATACATATACATATGTAAAATATAAGTACATTATTCCAATTATTAAAGGTCACCAAAGTCAACGACACAGAATATTTAATCCATGTTTCTTAAACTGTTTCTGATTCTGATTATAGATGAATCATCTTTGAATCACGGGAAGCAAGTAAGCAAGTCTCTAATTAAGTATTTCTGTGACTGATTGAACCGTTCATATTCATTTAGTCAGGGTAGATGCAAATTGTATTTAAAATAGTCAATAAAAACAATTTTTATTTTGGACCTAACTGTCAAGCGAAGAGTCTTAAGATGAAATACTTAGCACTCGTTGTAGCGCTCGTTATTCTCGGTTGCGTAAGTTGCTCTGCTATTAAATCTGATAATCACATTAAACTATGGCAAATCCAATAGATTCATCTGTCAGAATCAGAATTTGAATCAGAATCAGAAGAGATGGAGGATGAACCTGAATTTCGAACGGCTATTTGGGGGTTAGGTATTTTTGAACGTTTGCGTGCTACCTCACAGGATTTCCTTGATTCCTTTGATCAATATCTTCATGAAGAAGATTGGGTTCCGCTGCATAATAATGTAGTGGAGATGATACGCGGTTGCCAGAGTGTCATCAGTGCTTGTTTAACTCATACCTCATTGAAATGTATCAGGTCGAAATATGAAGGAGCTAAATTGGTGGTTTCCCTGTCACTACAAATTACGATAAGAATTCGAGGATTTTGTAATACGGGATGCAGAGAGGAAAAAAAAGTCTTTCTTCACAAATATTTAAATATTTTTACAGTGCTCTCCAGAAAAATTTCTATAACTATAGGAAAATAAGTTATACACTTATATGTACAGTGACGGACAGCTTATTTGGCAAAGTGTCAAAGAAGCAAAGTAATTGCCTGCCATAAGCTAACCATTAATTATTTTTCAGAAATTCCAAAGACAGATGATAGGTATATATATTAACCACCAAAATTAATATATGACCCCAATACACTGGGGTTTCCCCACCTGCTTGGTAGAGTTATGTAAAAAAGTACCCTATTTTGAGGGGACATCTTATTTGGCCAGGTACATTGTGGACACCTGGGTGCCATAAAACCCGGATTTTTTTTACCTAAAGTTGAGTATTTTCGGTATAAATAGACCAATCCTTCATAGTCAGTTTAATTTTATCCTGCATCTCGGGTGCAATAAGCCAAAAAGGACTATGGACAAACAGACTATCATTGAACTACGAAAACTCATCCTGGAACACTTCCAAAACGGATATTCACATCGCCAAATAGCTGAAATGGTCAGTCTGAGCAACTCAACTGTGTACAACATCATTCGGCGCTTCGTCGACGCAAATCGGATTGAGGGCAAGGGCAGAAAGGCACCAAATAAGATTTTCACCGAAGAGGAGGAGCGAAGGATCATCAGGAATATAAGGGGAAATCCCAAGCCATCGCCTCCAAAAGTGGCTCAACAGGTGCAGGATGAAATGGGGAAAAAGTGCTGTGTGGAAACTGTGTGCAGGTTTCTGCGCAAACATGACTTTAATGCCCGAGTACCACGAAAAAAGCCCTGTATAAGCGTAAGAAATAAAGGCACTTGGATGACGTTCGCCAAAAACCAATTGGACAAGGATTTGGAGTTCTGGAACACAGTCATATGTGCAGATGAGTCCGAATTCCACATTTTTGACTCAGACGGACGGAATTGTGTGTGGCGACAGTCCAATACTGACCTGAATCCCAAACACGTATAGGCGACAGTCAAGCATGGCGGAGGAAGTGTCATGGTGTGGGCATGTATCTCGGCAGCCGGCGTCGGGAATTTGGTGTTCTTTGAGACAACAATGGACAAGAATGTATACCTCGACATACTAAGGGAAAATTTAGTCCAAAGTGCCGAGAAGCTTGGAATCCGAGATACTTTCCGGTTCTACCAGGACAACGATCCCAAGCACAAGGCCAAGATAGTACAGTCCTGGCTTATGAGGAAATGCCCCCACATGATAATTCCGCCGGCCCAGTCTCCAGATTTAAATATCATTGAGATTTTGTGAGCTCTGCTGGAAAATAACATCCGGAAGCACAGAATATCCAGCAAAGAAAACCTCAAAAATGCTCTGCGGGATGAGTGGAGCAGAATCAGCCCAGAAGCTACCAGGAAGCTGGTATTTCCATGAATAATAGGTTAAGGGAAGTTGTTAAGGCTAATGGATATCATACTAAGTATTAACATCCTTATTTAAGTTTTTATACTCCAAATATATTATTTTATTTGCACCTGGCCAAATAAGATGTCCCCTCAAAATAGGGTACTTTTTTACATAACTCTACCTAGCAGGTGGGGAAACCCCAGTGTATTGGGGAAATATATTAATTTTGGTTGTTAATACATGTACCTATCATCTGTCTTTGGAATTTCTGAAAAATAATGAATGGTTAGCTTCTGGCAGGCAATTACTTTGCTTCTTTGACACTTTGCCAAATAAGCTGTCCGTCACTGTACATAATTAAAAACAAAAAAACGATTGAAATCAAATCTTTGGTTGAATTTCCAAATCATTATATCGATATATCGATATATGGGCATGGGTCGAAACTTCAAAATGCCATAACTTCGCCAAAACTCAACGTATTTCAAAAAGCGAGGGCTTTTTGATCATAGTTTTGCCCCTAAATCAATCGTGCATTTAAAGTTGAAAACGTGATTTGAGATCGGAAGACAAGTAAAAATTATAGCCTGAAAATCGATATATCGATATATGGGCATGGGTCGAAACTTCAAAATGCCATAACTTCGCCAAAACTCAACGTATTTCAAAAAGCGAGGGCTTTTTGATCATAGTTTTGCCCCTAAATCAATCGTGCATTTAAAGTTGAAAACGTGATTTGAGATCGGAAGACAAGTAAAAATTATAGCCTGAAAATCGATATATCGATATATGGGCATGGGTCGAAACTTCAAAATGCCATAACTTCGCCAAAACTCAACGTATTTCAAAAAGCGAGGGCTTTTTGATCATAGTTTTGCCCCTAAATCAATCGTGCATTTAAAGTTGAAAACGTGATTTGAGATCGGAAGACAAGTAAAAATTATAGCCTGAAAATCGATATATCGATATATGGGCATGGGTCGAAACTTCAAAATGCCATAACTTCGCCAAAACTCAACGTATTTCAAAAAGCGAGGGCTTTTTGATCATAGTTTTGCCCCTAAATCAATCGTGCATTTAAAGTTGAAAACGTGATTTGAGATCGGAAGACAAGTAAAAATTATAGCCTGAAAATCGATATATCGATATATGGGCATGGGTCGAAACTTCAAAATGCCATAACTTCGCCAAAACTCAACGTATTTCAAAAAGCGAGGGCTTTTTGATCATAGTTTTGCCCCTAAATCAATCGTGCATTTAAAGTTGAAAACGTGATTTGAGATCGGAAGACAAGTAAAAATTATAGCCTGAAAATCGATATATCGATATATGGGCATGGGTCGAAACTTCAAAATGCCATAACTTCGCCAAAACTCAACGTATTTCAAAAAGCGAGGGCTTTTTGATCATAGTTTTGCCCCTAAATCAATCGTGCATTTAAAGTTGAAAACGTGATTTGAGATCGGAAGACAAGTAAAAATTATAGCCTGAAAATCGATATATCGATATATGGGCATGGGTCGAAACTTCAAAATGCCATAACTTCGCCAAAACTCAACGTATTTCAAAAAGCGAGGGCTTTTTGATCATAGTTTTGCCCCTAAATCAATCGTGCATTTAAAGTTGAAAACGTGATTTGAGATCGGAAGACAAGTAAAAATTATAGCCTGAAAATCGATATATCGATATATGGGCATGGGTCGAAACTTCAAAATGCCATAACTTCGCCAAAACTCAACGTATTTCAAAAAGCGAGGGCTTTTTGATCATAGTTTTGCCCCTAAATCAATCGTGCATTTAAAGTTGAAAACGTGATTTGAGATCGGAAGACAAGTAAAAATTATAGCCTGAAAATCGATATATCGATATATGGGCATGGGTCGAAACTTCAAAATGCCATAACTTCGCCAAAACTCAACGTATTTCAAAAAGCGAGGGCTTTTTGATCATAGTTTTGCCCCTAAATCAATCGTGCATTTAAAGTTGAAAACGTGATTTGAGATCGGAAGACAAGTAAAAATTATAGCCTGAAAATCGATATATCGATATATGGGCATGGGTCGAAACTTCAAAATGCCATAACTTCGCCAAAACTCAACGTATTTCAAAAAGCGAGGGCTTTTTGATCATAGTTTTGCCCCTAAATCAATCGTGCATTTAAAGTTGAAAACGTGATTTTCGATCGGAAGACAAGTAAAAATTATGGCCTGAAAATCGATATATCGATATATGGGCATGGGTCGAAACTTCAAAATGCCATAACTTCGCCAAATCTCAACGTATTTCAAAAAGCGAGGGCTTTTTGATCATGGTTTTGCCCCTAAATCAATCGTGCATTTAAAGTTGAAAACGTGATTTGAGATCGGAAGACAAGTAAAAATTATAGCCTGAAAATCGATATATCGATATATGGGCATGGGTCGAAACTTCAAAATACCATAACTTCGCCAAAACTCAACGTATTTCAAAAAGCGAGGGCTTTTTGATCATAGTTTTGCCTCTAAATCAATCGAGCATTTAAGGTTGAAAACGTGATTTGAGATCGGAAGACAAGTAAAAATTATAGCCTGAAAATCGATATATCGATATATGGGCATGGGTCGAAACTTCAAAATGCCATAACTTCGCCAAAACTCAACGTATTTCAAAAAGCGAGGGCTTTTTGATCATAGTTTTGCCCATAAATCAATCGTGCATTTAAAGTTGAAAACGTGATTTGAGAGCGGAAGACAAGTAAGAATTATAGCCTGAAAATCGATATATCTATATATGGGCATGGGTCGAAACTTCAAAATGCCATAACTTCGCCAAAACTCAACGTGTTTCAAAAAGCGAGGGCTTTTTGATCATAGTTTTGCCCCTAAATCAATCGTGCATTTAAAGTTGAAAACGTGATTTGAGATCGGAAGACAAGTAAAAATTATAGCCTGAAAATCGATATATCGATATATGGGCATGGGTCGAAACTTCAAAATGCCATAACTTCGCCAAAACTCAACGTATTTCAAAAAGCGAGGGCTTTTTGATCATAGTTTTGCCCTTAAATCAATCGTGCATTTAAAGTTGAAAACGAAACAATTCTTATCAGTACAAAGAGGTTCAGGCAAAGTCGATTATCTAATCAATTTTGTAAAAACACTTGCCCCACCAACAGGCAAATAGTTTCTTGTGTGTTTCCGTGGTGTTTTGGGCTTAAGCACAGTTCGAGCCATAAAATAAAACTACAAAACACTGAAATCCAGTAACAGAAAATCGAATAATGGCACAACTTTATTACAATATTTGAAGAGTAAAATATATGTATATATAGGACATAAGATATCTGTTCCATGTTACATAAATTTATAATGTTTTATCAGTCTTTAATTAAGTATTTCTGTGACTGATTGAACCGTTCATAATCATTTAGTCAAAGTAGATGCAAATTATAGTTCAAAACCCTTATATAAATCATTTTTATTTTGGATCGAACTATAAAGCGAAGTCAGAGTTTCAAGATGAAGTACATATCACTCGTTGTAGCACTCGTTATTCTCAGTTGCGTAAGTTGCTCTACTATTAAATCTGATAATCACCTTAAACTATGGCAAATCCAATAGATTCAACTGTCAGAATGTCAATTTGAAAACAACGAGCATTTAGTCGATTTTCGAACGAAGGGTTCCCCTGCAAACCAGTAACATTTGTGTAACTGATAGTTCGTTGAAGTGCATCGTGGAACAATATGAAGGAGCTGAATTGCTGATTTTCCATGCATCGCAAATTATTATAAAACTGAAAGATGATTGTTATGTCGGGATGTAAAACCGGTATAATAAACAACTTTAATGCAGATATCAAGATTCTTAGCACGCTCTCAATAAAATTCAACTAACTATGTGAAGATTATGTACATCATTTAAATAAAAAAAGCAATTCAAATCAAGTTTGCGAAAAGTCAGTTATCTAATAAATTTTGCAAAATCCCTAACTCCACCATCAGGGAGAGAGTTTGGTTTTTCTGCTGTATCTTTTGTGTTTCTGTGCAGTTCGAGCCATAAAATAAAACTACAAAACACTGAAATCCCGTGACAGAAAACCGAACATTGCCATAACTTTATTACAATATTTGGAAAGTAAAATATATGTATATATAGGACATAAGATATCTGTTCCATGTTTCTTAAATTTATAATGATTTATCAGTCTTTAATTAAGTATTTCTGTGACTGATTGAACCGTTCATAATCATTTAGTCAAAGTAGATGCAAATTATAACTAAAAACATCTATATAAATCATTTTTATTTTGGACCCAACTGTAAAGCGAAGTCAGAGTTTCAAGATGAAGTACATATCACTCATTGTAGCGCTCGTTATTGTCAGTTGCGTAAGTTGTTCTGCTTTAAATCTGATAATCACATTAAACTATGGCAAATCCAATAGGTTCATCTGTCAGAATGTCAATTTGACAACACGCTGCATTTATCCGATTTTCGAAAGCTGACTTTCAGCTTAGGGATCTTTCAACGGATTAAAGCTACCGCACAGGACCTTCTTGCTGATTTCCAAACATGTCTTGCTGAGAAGGAATGGATGCCACTGCTAGTTGATATAAATGAGATACTAAGAGTTTCCACGCAAGTCAGTAACTTTTGTATAACTGATAGTTTGTTGAAGTGCATCAGGTTGAAATATGAAGGAGCTAAATTGCTGATTTTCCATGCATCGCAAATTACTATAAAACTGGCAGACCTTGTTCTGTCGGGATGTAAAACCGGCATAATAAACAACTTTAATGCAGATATCAAGATTCTTATCACGCTCTCAAGAAGATTTATCAAACTAGGTGAAGATTAGTTATACCGTTTTATGTACATCATTTAAATAAAAGAAAAACAATTCAAATCAGGTTTGCCAAAAGTCAGTTATCTAATAAATTTTGCAAACTCCCTAAGTCCACCGTCAGGGAGAGAGTTTGGTTTTTCTTCTGTACTTTTTATGGTTTCTGTGCAGTTTTGGGCCAAGTTTAAGCACAGTTCCAGCAAAGAAGTAAAACAACAAATCAAAACGAATAATCGCACAAATGTATTCCAGTATTTTGAGTGTAAAACACAGGTAAGCACAGTAAATTGATATAAAATATACATGTCTATATATATGTGTATGTATATATATATAAAATCGGACGAGTAGTGCTCTGGCCGCACCACTGAATTAATTTATGGACTCGATTTGTTCTAACGGAACTAAGTGTGGTTTTAACGCATTTGCAGACCCATTGAATGGTTTTATGTAACCGCAAAATGTTGTCTCCATTTTATAGTTGGTTTGGCGGGCGGCCAAGCTGTGTCTGCTGACCCAGATGAGGGTTGCATGAAGGTTATTCAAATAATGTTGATCCGGGACATTGAATTGATGAATGCGTTTCGCAATTAGCGGCAAGGTTCCATTGCTCTGCGATGCTCCGGTGGCTCTGGTGGCTCCAGTGGCTCTGGTGGCTCTGGTGGCTCTTTTAATTAAAACGAAACCAAAATACGCGACACTGCATGTCTATCAGGAATAATGTTATTTGCCATTCTCACGTGTCCCATTTTCATTCGCTTTTCGGCAGTGAATATAATTTACGCCACTAATGGCTGGCGTTATTTTATTATGGTACAGGTACCGTCAGCCCCAATCCCTATCCGCCGGTTGCCCCCTTAATAGGCAATATGATATTTAATTAGTAGTGCAGGTATTTGCGCTTCTCTGTGAAAATGTTGCCTGTGTTTCCTTTAGTTGTTGTTGTTTGTTTGTTGTTTTGTGAATTATTTGAGCCAACGAATGTGACTCAGACATGAAAAGAGACTTGCCACCGATTACCTCATTCTTTGTTTGCACCACAACAGCAACAATAACGTCAACTAATTGCCGAGGTCAGCTTCAAACAGTGCTCTCTACCATTAAGGGTTTTCTTTAAGTGGATGGATTGCATTATAAAAGTATATATTTTCCAAAACCTCGTGTCAAACTATAAATATAATAGCTTTTATTATTTATTTATTATTATTATTCTTTATTATCAATCAGTTTCCTTACTTACTTACTTAGTTTCCTTTCGACTGCGAAATACTCTGATACCAATAAGTAATACCATCTGAAAACAGGTGCCACAGAAAAGGATGTGTAGAAATTTGTTCTCAGTGCTTGGCTTTAAAATTGCGGTAGCTATGGGATATTATGAGTTGTTTAGGCCTTAAAAAAATGTTGGAGAAGGTTCATAGTATTTGTCTTCCAAGTTTGGAAACTTTAGGACTAAAATTGTGGAAGATATAAACTTTTCAGAATTTTGGCGACGAGGATGGTCATGGCCCAAAAAAAAGTTGGAGAACGTCTGTAATCTACCTTCCAAGCTTGGTAACCGTAGCTCTTAAGTTGCAGAAGATATAGATATAGATATATATATGTGGGTATTGTCAACTTTTCAAGAATATCGCCAACAACAATTGGTGACTGTAGCTTTGAAATTGTGAAAGATATGTGGCTTTATCGTTGTGTAACTGTCGATCTTATCGAATTGCTAGCTTCCTAATGGATTTACCAACCTTATACAGATAAGACCTCGGAGTTGTCATTAATTTTGTGCTAAATTTATCTTTATTTGTCCGATCTTGGCACTTGCTAGACTCACGATGAGCGCTGGAAATGTATGAAATACAAAAGATCAATAACTTGGCCATAAAAAAGCAAAACACATTTGTTCTCAATTTCTCGCCTGTCGACTGCTGCAGGACGATGGAGAGGATAGGGCGAAGGAGCGGGTGCGGCGAAGGGGATTAAAGCGAGCGCCAATTGCTGTGCGAGATGCCTGGGAACCAATGTTCGACGCTCGGGTCTGTCATTAGATTAGGGTGCTATAAGCGCACAACATGGTCACGGACAAGCGGGACAAGCCGTTGCTGAACCCCTAAGGGCTCAACCAAAGAGAAAACACAAAAAGGACACAGGTGATGGCTGCAGGTTTAGCGCGCTTCTCGGATGCGTGGGAAACTCCGAATCGCAGCCGAGCCGCTGCCATATGCAGAAAATCCATCATAACGCTTACAATGCCAAATAGAGCTCAGCTAGGCAGCAAGGCAGACTTTCTTTTCTACTTTTTGTTTTTTTTTGGGTTTCTCGAACAATGCCACAAGGTCTTTTCGACTGGGGCACGGGCAGAGACAGGAGCACTAACAGTGGCAGTGGCAGGGGCAGCGCCTGGGTCAGTGGCAGCGGCAATTGACATAGGTCTCGATGGCATTACCTGGCCACAGGTGTGCCTCAGTCGCTGCCTCTGCCTCAGTCTCTGGCTCTGCCTGCGTGTCAAACAATCGTTGGCTCTCCAATTAGTCTGTGATGCGTAGCTAAGCTATGGAGTTACCTATAGCAGCTCTATATATATGCTCCTCTCTATCTCTATCTTTATCTGTATCCCTCTCTCTGTCCCTCTCTGTATCCCTCTCTCTGGCTCGCTGCTTTGTCTTATTTCTCTTTTAATATTTGCAATCGTTTCAATCTTCAAACTCCAAATTTACATGTTAAATCTTTTAGCAGTGGAATGAAACAGTTTGGTTGGTTTCCACACCCACGCCCTGTTTTCCTTTCACAGTTCAATGTTTTTTGGTTTTCAGTCCTTTCATTACAAAGTTGTTTGTTTGCCCCTAAGCTGAATGCCGCCTGAATGCTCAGTGAAGCGATTTGATCCCCTTTTTTTTTTGTTGCCCGATTAGGACCTTCAATTTCATTGATAACATTTACCTTTCCCTAGCTGGCAAGTTGAAATATGCTGTGAATATTGACAGTTGTCGCTATTTTTGTTATTTGATAAATAAAATAAATAGTAAAAACAGTCTTCATACAGTTAAGAACACAAATAAAACAAGGCTGTCGATTAAATAGTCTTCAATTCGATAAATACCAAAAACTGAGAAGGCCTTGCCAGCATTTCTCAGAGCTCAATTCATTCTGCTTGAATTTTGACTTGTGACTGTCAAGTATATTTATCCGAGAACTACCAAAAATCGAATTTCATTAAAATGCAGGCATATTTGTTGAGCACATTGCTGTTTTTGGCCAGCGTTGTGGGAAGTGAGCGCTGCCACCTGAAGGACGATCCGCAGAATGGCAAATTTGTATTGGACGAAGAAAACTGGGAGCTGATGCTGCACGACGAGTGGATCATCAGTTTTTGTACTCCAATAGTAGAGATATGCTTGAAATTTGATCACGTCTGGCAGGAATTCGCTAAAGAGATGATCCTCGAGCAGGCCAACATAAATGTGGCCAGCATGAGGCTGGACTATTTGCAGACGCTCAGACGATTCTCACTGTACGACTTGCCCACAATATTGCATGTGAAGGATGGCATTTTTCGCAAGTTGCCAGTTGCGAACAGCGTGAAGGATTTCAAGGAGCTGGCACTGACCAAATGGCGCGATGTCGAACCGATGTCCTTCTGGCAGCAACCGAATGGTGCACTTATGTGCGCCTACGTACGCTACATTCGGGGCATCCAATCGGTTTACATCTGGCTGGATGTGAGCTATGAGCATGCCACTTGGCTAGTACGCATTGGCCTATTTCTCATGCTGGCCATGATTGTGACGGCCATCTGTGGCATTTACACATTCAAACGCAACTAACTGCCCAAGTAGGCCAAGTGGCTAACGAAGATAAGAATGATGTTGGCCAAGATACTACTACTACAACTACTACTACAACCATATAAGCAAATGCTGCTTAATTATAATTGGTTATAATTTAGATAGCCACAAACTGACCAGCATCGCCAACATGTAAATGCTTTGCCTTTGTTTTGTATTCAATCCAACACGCTCCTCTCTGTACCAAAACCATAAATATAAAAATGTCCTTCAATTTGGCAAATGGGATTCGTTGATGTAGTTTGCTTTATTTAGCGTTAAGTAAATTTATATTCACGGCTCATGTAGCGAGCACATCTGACCAACTAACTGATGGAAAGAACAAATGTAAATAATTTCACCATTTTCCATATAAGAAATTAGGTTGCACATTGGTAAAAATTTAACATAAGCGTTAACAATATAACACAACATTGGCTAACACTTATGAGATGATGAGTTATGAATCGAAATTTGAATTTGTCACTTGTGTAAAGTTAACTATGGCAAAGCATCATTTACACATATCTCGAACCACTGTGCAGTGCCGAATGGCAAGATAAACCAAAGAAATACCAGAAAAAGTCAAATTGAGTTGTAAAAATAAATTGTGCGAAATAGGAGCTAAGTAAGTCTGCGGTTAGTCAATAAAAAGAGCTGACTGGAGCAAACATATTCATAAAACTTGGCACGGCTCTTTCAACATACATAGTTGCAGCCATTTACAGTAATATTACATTGCTTGATTGTTTTTCTTTTTTATCAAATTATACTAAAAGGCGTTGCAGACTCCTTAGCTCTATGTTTTGACTGAACAATAGGTGCAGGCCCTTCAAAAATGTAGTTTGCCCAGAGATGAGGTGGTGATTAGTACTTGTCAGCTGTGCCAGTTAGCAGGAACAAAGTCCGCCTGCTTTGGTTGGTTTCTGTTTGGGTTTCCACATAGTTTTCCCTTGACGCTGACTGATGGCCATTTGCCATGTGATCCTCCTTTCCTTTCTATTACTATTATTTCTTGCCCTGTCATGCGGTCTGCTGACCGGTTATTATCGATAAATTAGCAGTAATTTCATTTTATTTATTTATTTGGAGTTTTCTTTTGTGTTGATACCTTTTTGGTTTTCCATCGAAAATCTGTACAATCATAGAGTACTTATAGTATTGTAAGTACTATTATTTGAGAACTGAAATTGAGATTACTTAAATGCTCGCTGTTAAAGGCAGCCACAAACTGTCGTGTAACTTTGGCTCCGAATGCAAACATCTATGTGCAACTAATATAAATAATATATGTAAATACAAATTGTATTTTTGCTTTCTGTTCTGATTCCTTGACTGTTGACGCAGCGTTTTGCTGCAAATCACTTACAAAACCGCAAAATTGTTTAAGTTTGCATTTTGCATTTTGCATTTGGCATTGTCATAAATTATGCGAGCTGAGGCAAGCCAAGCCAAGCCGGGGCAGGACGATGCTGACGAGGATGGGGAAATGTACGGATGAGTTGCAACTACACAACTTGAGAAGAAATTTGTAATTCAATAGGTTTAAACACAGCGGCTGCTGGAGACGCGAACTGCATGATGATGAGCACAATAATGCTGATGTGGATGATGATAATATTAGGATTGAAACTACAGAATGCTGTTAAATTACAATGCATTATTCATGTGTACAAGGACATGGCTAGGAGCTGCGCGCACATTCACACACACACACACACATATACACAAAAGTGTAAATCACTTGAGATAAATGAAGATGTAATGCCAAAAGGCTGACGTTCTAGAAAACATGCTGTGCTGTCCAAACATGCTCGCTTCTCCTCACTTGTTTGGTGAAAGTCGTCGTTTCAATTCCCAAGTAGAGCGTGTGACAACTTGGAGTTGTTCCACTGTTCCACTTGCCGCATGTTGCTGTCATCCACCTGCCCTCCTGCTACCACAAACTGATGACACCTCTTACAAATTCACAAAATTGCACCATCTATTTATTTGTATTGGATTTGCTATTGTTTGGCTAGCTTAGCTGTAAACTTAAATTGACTTTGACGAGCGATAAAACGAGGCATTATTTCACAAGGTCTTGCATTCTAATTAGAATAATTTAAGCAAACAGCAAAACCTGAGCATACTGAGCAAACTGAGCATACGCTGCTGACTTCCAGATACAAATGTATCTTTGTTGCATTTGCAGTATTTACTTACATAGTCTTATAGTTGTTCCTCTTTTCTAATAATAATCTATCAAAAATTCACTCTAATAGAAATTTCTAAGACTCAATTATATTTTACATGAGAAGCTTTAATTTTGTTCACTAGAAGTTGAGGAGTATTTAAAGTACTGCCTGAGAATGTAATTTGTTTCAGTTGGCAGCGCATTTTTGTACGGTTTCAATTTCAAATTTCAAATTTAGATTGAATTACGGCGAGCAAACAATTTGAAAATACTCGCAAAATTTATTTATTTGGCTACAAAATATATTTTTATGGCTGTGGGGGCCAGCTGCTGGCAAATCGTACAATTTGTCTTCCAAGCATCGATTCAAGGACTTGAAGCTGGCTGTCGAAAAGGGACAGGGACAAGGACCAGGACGAAGCAGCAACATTGAGGCCTGAATTGACTCTTGGGGCTGTCCAATTCAGACGCACAAGCGATTACCCAATTTCACGTGTTTCCATTGTAGTTGTGCTCAACAACAAAAAAAAAAGGGTTGAGACCCAGCCAGCTTTATCGTCTATTTCAGAATTTCGCATTTTGATTGATTGCTGCCAGTTACAGGGCACAAATTGAATGACCAACTGCTGCGGAGGCCAGTCAGAAATGATAAATAGACCAAATGACCCATTTAACTGTTGCGTTTCCTCTTCGTTCTCGTCCTTATCTCCCACTCACTCTCCCTCTCTCTCTCATTCTCACTCTCTGTCTGCTCCTTCATCTAGTAATTGAGTTTCCCTGATTGCCTTTGGGGCTTCGGTCAAAACATTTTACAAAGTTTTAGGCAAATTAGAAATAAACACCCATATGCAAAATCAAACAACATTTTGAAGCTGTTCAATCGAATTATGCATATTTGAAGACCGATTCCAAACTACCCTATAATTGCTATCAAAAACAATACAATTTCAGTTTCAAGTAGTTAGAAATTTAAATGTGAATAAACATTAATTAAGTTCTAACTTGAGTCGAAGACATGCCAGTTGAGATTGTCAAACAAGTTAAAGCCTCGATTCTGTATATATATAAATAACAGTATAATGGGTATATTTGTATTCAATAGCTTCACTCTGAGAATCGGCAACGCCTCTCAAATGACTGGCTTTGTTTGGCCAACAGTGAGTAGCCACAATTAACCGTTTCAATTGTCGATTTCCTGTGGAAAACTCGCAATTACCGAAACAGTCACATCAATGGCGAGGACAAAACACTCGACAGGGGTTCGCCAGGGATCCTAAGCACATGAACGGAGTACACCCAGCCTGTCGCAGTCATCCATCAGTCAGCTGAATATAAATGCAACAAAATGTTACTTTTGCTATTCAATTATTTTCTGGTGTACATAGTACTCTACAGCCTTTGAGGACCTTTGTTGGCATTCACAAAAGGAACCCAGGGAGGTAGGGGTGGTCCTGGGCAGAGTTCAATACTTACTTATACTTATTTTTTTTTCTTTTTCGCATGCCCAAACGCAGGATGGCAATTATAGGGCGGGAGGGACATGGCGTCGGAGTGAGAGTGGAAAAGGGAGTGTAGCGAAAAAGGGTTCTACGGGCATTAGCCAGCTTTATAGCGCACACACCATTAGCGAAATGCCAGAAAAATGAAAAAGAGAGTGATATTGAAGCGGGGCGAAGGGCAACGGGGAAACAGGGAAACAGGACCTAAAGACATACATACACTGAGTAGATAGAAGTAGCGGCTGCCACCTTTGTTTGTTGGTCGTCTGTCTGCGGAAACCAGGACAGAAACAGGAACTGGCAACTGAGGAAAGGGAGCGGGAATGGATTCGTTTGGGCTTGGGTTTGGTTTCTGCCGTTATGGACTGGAACCCGCCCACCACTTCCGTGCCGGTGATGGCAAAGACTTTTAGCTAAAATGTCAATTGAGTAAAAATGTGCGTATTTTGCAAACAGAGCGCAAATACTGATGTATAATATGTATATATATGTATATATATAAACACACACATGTGTGGGTCAAAAGGAAAAGCAAAAGGAAAAGAGGAAAAAAGAAAACAAAAAGTGCAGAGAAAGAAAAATGGAAAGCTTTTGGCTAAATGAACCGGCGACTTTCTTTGGGGGGCTTTTGGTAATGGTTGGGACAACTTCTGATAGTCGGCTAATAGAAATGCTTACATATTGCCATAAAACTCCCGGGGGCATGATTCAATGATAACGCTACATCTGCTATTAGGATTGGTATTCGATATTCGACTCGATATGAACAGACCTACATTTGCTTACATTTCCACAATGCACAAACCAATCCGCAAACACAGATAAGAAGCCATCAAAGGGGCTGTTCCATTCAATTGGATTACCATTGTAATTTGGCTTGTGTATGTCAAAGGTGATCCAATTATCACAAACCAATGCTCGATATTTATGCGTACAAAGTGACTTTAAGAACAGGTGAAAACCTTACCAAAAACTATGGCTTATTAATCATGGTTTGATCGCCAGAATAATACTGCATTTAAAGTTGAAAGTGTCAATCGGGCTCGATTTCCATGCTTAAATTATATCCCCACACAGTGCTGAAGGGAATACATCAAGACTAACCACAGTCGTTACTCTGTCAAAAGATTTGACCTCTACACTAATACTACATTTCAATTATATCTGGCTAGAACGTCAGCAACTTCATTATACAAATATCTGGTGCTGCCTGGGATCCAATGTTTATCTTTCGCAATTTATGCATCGGAATTGGAAATATAATAAGGCTTCACCTAATGCCTAAGCATATTTGGAGCGATTATCATTGGGATAGGCTAATCTCATTTACATTTATCCTGCAGCTGTTCTCGTACTTAATGCAGACAACATTTCCGCCTACTCAGTTATCCAACTTGAAGGCGAGGTCGAGGCATCAACTTGGTCCGGTACTCGATGCAGATAACGAAATAAACTTTTGCTATAGCTCCGAACGTGAGGTTCAGGTTCAGTTTAGTAGTGCTTACTCACAGACATGCCTCTCCTCATAGTGCACATATTTACCAGCGCTGCGTCCATCCATCCATCCATCCATCCAACTTGTCCATTGTTATTGCTACTCCTCTTCACTGTGTACTGTGTACTGTGTGCTGTGTGCTGTGTGCTGTGTGCTGTGTGCTGTGTACTCTGTGAGCTGTTTGTGTGTGTGGCAGTGAGTGCTATATGGCTATTTGCCCGGGGTTTTTGTCGGCTCTTGGCATTGTTTGTTCGCATTGTTTCACATGGGCGAGGTGCACGTATTAGTTCGCATAGTTCGTATTCAAGTCAGGGACTCCTCTCGATTCTTTGGCACTCATGCAAAACGCACTAAAGTGCGCACTGTGTCCTTTTTTGCTGGAGGATATTCCTACAACGTCTACAACTGCTGCCCGGTTCCTGCTGCTGCTTCTGCTCCTGCTCCTTCATCCTGCGCCCACTCATTTTTCTTGTACTCTTTTTTTTTTTTTGCTCGTGACTCTCAACACAATGCAAGCATTGTTTGCACGGTTCGCAGTGAGCTCTAGTTTTAAACACGTTTACAAAGAACTCCGCTCGGATTCTCTTTTGAAATGCCCACGTTGAGCCTGAAACAGTTTTTACTTATTTCCCTTCCTTTACTTGATTTTTTCTCCTTTGTGTGCTGTCTCGATGTGTGCATTGAATATCACATAAATGGGCAGTAAAAAGTTTTGGGTTATTATTATTGCCCGAAAGGCCAAAGGGCGTCCTTAACTCGGATTAGGTGGCCGGTAGTCCGGTAAAACCCGACACCGAAGTATGCCTGATCCAATTTGGGAACATTCCTATAACGTTTAGTTTTCTTTCCATTCACAGAATGAAATAACAGTTGCGAACAATTCATAGAATGTCATTTGAGCATATTTCAAGGCTCCAATGTTCATTTCAATTCCATTGAACCCCATCGTATATCACATTATAAACTTGTGTCAGAAGTTCTGGTAACTGTTTTACACTTGGCAAACTTTGAGCTCAATTTGAATAAAAAACACGTTTAAATTTGCAGAGTTGTGCTTGTTTCTCGACATCTTTCATCAATTTTCATACCGTGTTAGATTTTTGTTTTCAAATGCTAAACAGTTACCAAAAAATATGGGGAAAAAAGTATGTCGGCAGCCGGCTGACTGCCAATTGGCGAAATAAGCAATTTTCCAATGGATTGCTACGAAAGTGTTCGAATTTGTTGGGAATCTGGCAATATGGTCGGTCGGTGGATGATACTTTAGGCCGCGTTGTTGGTTATAAATTTTAGATGCGACTCATTTAACTTTTAATTGCCAATTAGTTTCAAGTTTCGCAACGAATTCGGCTCAAGTTTTTCAATTATGTATGTCTAAATTGCTGCCGCCAAATGCTACGCACCCCCAAACCCTGCCACCCTGTGGCACACCAAGTCAGCGCCGATGGTCGACTGGGTTCAATATTAGTCCATGTAACGCCCCGGTAGGTCGTCAATTAAGAAAACATTTCTCAAAACGTTGCATGTTGCAGTTGCTCAATTGACTTTTTCTATTTCAAACTGTGCCCTTTTTTTCAACTATATATAATATCTTAAAATATATATATATATATAATAATTCTTTTTCTAAAGTCTGTGTTATGGATTTAATTCAGCTAGTGACAATATTTGTTAATTTTAATTGTTATATATATCTTTACCTTTTCATAAATGCAGATTTAAAATTACTATTAACAATGTTGAAAAGTATGAAAAAAGTATCTGAAGCATGTGCACCTCAACGGGAGCAGAGAGAGAGAGAGAGAGAGAGAGAGAGGAGTGTGTGTGTTCGACATTAAAAATGTAATAAATGTCATAAATTGTTAACAGTTGATTGCACTTGATTATTTTTCGTTGCTGGCATCGTCATCGATGGGTGCTGAAAGCACAAGGACACACCGACGTACCTAAATACCGAGGACAGCAGCGATTCCTGCAGCAATCATAAAAACTGAGACGCGTGCGGTTTTAATGTGCCTCACACCATCAGGATGCGGTATCAATGGCAGCTAAGCAATGCCAATGCCAATGAAGGATGTGCGGGCGAGGGCACGTTTTCGGGCCTATCGCAGTCGTAAAGGACAACAACAGGACTCAAATCAGCTACAGATAGTGCGAAGCATTCTCGAATTATTACTATGGTTGCTGTTGTTGTTGTTGTTGTTGTTGTTGCGGCTGCTGTTTGTCGTTTACGACCTGTTTTCGTCCTTGATTTGCGTGGCAAAATGTGAAATCGAACGCTTACGTGCAAATAATATTATATAAGACTCTCGTAATATTTTATTATTTCATTTCAATATCAAACGAAACGAAACGAGACGAAACGAAACTAAACGCAATGAACCGAAGCATAACATAATGGTCAGCAGTTGAGCGCAGAGTGAACAAGTTTTTGATGGGTCGTCCTCCGTCGGTTTTAATTTGCCATTTACACATCATAAAATTTTGGAGCATGTCTGCTCGGCTTGTGTAGGGCAGCAATGCCACGCCCACCTTTTGAATGGCTCTTATCAGCACAGCAACTGAATGACATTAAATGTCATTTTGACAATACTCGTAAAATCTCTGAATCATACTTAACTGCTTAACTGCGTCTGCTGCTGCTGCTGTTGCTGCTGCTGCTGCTGCTGTTGCTGCTGCTGCTGCTGCTGTTGCTGCTGCTGCTGCTCTTAACCCCAATCTTGGGAAGAAGTTGTTGATTAAACAAGCACAAGCAGAAGCAGAAAACTTAAATCTCAGCCCCACAGCCGGCCACAACTACTTCAAATCTCATCTGGTATTTGCCCAACGGCCAGATAACAGCAAAGTATGCAATTTAGCTGTTTGAATACAAGCCCAAACATCATTTTTAATAGGCTTCAACCCAGGAGCACTTTATGGAAAATGCTGTCGCCTACAGTTGAATCCAAAAAAAAAGAAAAAAAAAACCAAGAAAAAAAAACGTACGAAAACAAACAAAAAAATGTTGAATGTCCCAGTTTGAACGTTGTGGACTACTAACAAGCTGCCATATCGCCTAGTAAGCCTACCAGGGCATTAATATGAAAATCATGTAAGCCCTCGTTGCCGAATTAGTTCCTCTTGGCCCTACTGCCCCATCCACCAGCACCAACAACTCGCCCATCTCCAGCCCCTAGGCCAAACGAGAGCTTTGAAGTGAGCAGCACTAGCCTCAAAATCTGGCACATAATGTTTTGTGTGATACCCTGTAATTTAGGCGAGCATGCAGTATGACTTGTAAAATATTGTAGAATGCATTTACTATCTAGTTTGTAATAGTCGATTATTTTTATTTTTATTTTGATTTGTAAAATGTGATAAATAATTGAAAAAAAAGTAAGTAAAGAAAGAGGAAAACGCGTTTCTTCACTGGTTTGTTGAGTATTTGCGAGTTTCGCAAGTACAGGGTATGCTTGCAACGAGCATTGTCATAACACCCACTGCTGTTAGGCCATTACACGTGTGTGTTATGGGCCACAGTGTAGACCATTATGTGGTTGTGTGTTGGTTATGAAAGGGTAACTACAAGTATTGGTAAATTTCATTCGAGCTCTGTGTTTGTATTTTGCAAGTGAGTTTGTTTAGTTTGATGGCGAGAGGTGAACGGGGTTTCCAGTAATGGGTGGTGATGGGTTGGGCAGGGGGTTGGGAGAGTATATAAGGCGCTTAATATGCAAAGTTTGTAACTTAATTTAAATTCCCTTGGCGTGCACTTATTACTTTGTGCCAACTTTGTTGTTGCTGTTGCCTGGCACTAAAACACAAAACTAAAACTGACTGAAACTAAAACTAAAACAGCCAACAACTTGGCACAGCCCGCACTTTGTTGTAGTCGCACATGAAAACAATTTTTTGATAATTAAAGTTGAGCATTCCCTATGTGTGTGTGTCTGTGTTTGGTAGGCCCAAAGGCGATTGCCAATTTTGGCATTGGGCCCTGGCTCCATTTCAAGTGTCAGGTTTCGCAGAGTTCAAAAGTTGAGCATAAAAACTATTCACGAAACTTTTGCTTTGGCCCTAACAACCTACGCCTACTCTCGCTTCGGGCCGCGCCACGTTTGCCCTAAGTATTTTTTATGCATTCGTTACAAAACTAGCTCCAAAATCCTAAACAATAGCCCAAAAAATGCAAAGATGAAAACTTTGCGACTGCTCCACAAAACGAAGTTCTTAATTGTGATTGCTTTGACCATTGTGCAACATCCACACACAAGATGCGGCAACAAATATGAATATTTCATTTGAATTACTCAAACAGATCACATTTAAATAATCCAAATGAATACCATGCAAATATTACATAGAGCAGCAAGTTGAAATTTAATGTATTATTTGTGTTGTTTGCCTTACAGTGAGATTAAGATAATTCTTAAAGTTCAGTGCCAGATGTGAGCAGTTAGAGATTATTTTGAATATATGAGTACAGCTTAACATATTCTGGGTCTGCCAGTGTGCCAGTCTGCAAATTCAGCACAACAAATAAATGTATTCGTGTTGATTCCATTTGGTTGGCTTTTTGTGTAGTTTGCTTTAAAAAGTTGTTGCGCAAAGCGTAAATAAATAAGTATTTGAAACCCGGTTGCCAGTTGCCAGTTCCCATTTGCCATTTGCCAGCTGACACAGAAGTGACAATTTGAAACGAAGGGGGCCCAGGAATTGGGCAGGTTGGGCAGGACATTATTTAAATTGCCATCAGGTTAGGACAGGCAATAAATTGAAATGCGACTACAGATGATGAAGTGGTGGCCCAGGTGGGTGTGGACGCTGTGGGGAGCTGCTCTGACAGTCGAGTAAAATGCATTTAAATGAAATAGGCTGGGAGTTGTAAACAATGCCAGTTTACAAGTGCTTTATGTGTGTGTGTGTGTGTGTGTGTGTGTGTGTGTGAGTGTGTTGATTATATTTTACATCATTTCGAATGCGACATAATTAAAAATGTCACTTGCTCAACCCCCGTTGCCAGCAAACATCCACTGAGGTGCCGCGAACTTAGGCGCACCTGTGCGTCGGCTGTGGCTCAACAAAAAGTTTTCGCACATAATTTATGCAGTTATGTGTGTGTGTGCGTGTGTGTGTGTGACAATCAAAGAAATAGAATTTCTTATAAGCAAATGGCGTGTCATATTGCTGCCACAGCAGCCGGAACAGAACTCGATGCCGCTGCTGGCTGTACGTATGCCAAAACAAAAATAAATAAATAAAAAATGTATAAAAAGCATAAATAAAAATTGAAAAACAAACTTACGAAACACATTTATGGAAAAATGCAAAATATTATCAGCACTATTTTGCAATTGCTTAAATCTGAAAAACAAATCTTTCTTCAAGCTAGCTAAATTTCAACAATATTGCCTAAATTCAGCATATAATTTGGGTAAATTTTTTAAATGTTCTTTTTAAACTTTTAATTTATAAATTTATCAGCTCAAAAAGTGTGTCTACTGTGGCAAGTTTAGATGGTGCGCTGGTTGTGCCACCAAAAATGGCAACAATGCGCGTTTGTCACTTGAAATTACTTTATGCAAAGCATCCAGCGAGAGAGAGGGGTGTGAGATGACAGCAGTTGACAGTGAACCAACCAAAAAAACCAACCAAGCAAGCAGGCGGGAGGGAGGCTGGCAAGCCACCATCAGCAGCTCATCCAAATCCCATGCCCAGGTTCTGCTCCTGCTGCTGCTGCTCCTGCTGCCCTCGTCCTCGTCCTCGCATCTATTCCCGAAGGAAACACTTGCTGCTTATGGATTTCATAGCAGCGTAAATTTCTTTTCCTTGTATACTTCTCATTTTTATTGTTGCTGTTGTTGTCATTTTGTCATTTCATCTCTGCGCGCGTTTTACAAAGTGCCAACTGGAATTGTGGGTGGGCACACCTCCCCCCCCCCCGAGCACCCAGCAAGCATCCTTGTTTGCGAGCAAAACGGAAAACTCCAACTCAGCGACACACCAATTTACCGTTCGCATCTTTCTTCATCATGTGGCGGAGGCTCAAACAACATGACATTTTTATTTTCGCCTCCCAACGTTGACGCTCGGGGATTGTTTGCATTTGTGAATATGTAAATGTATTTTTCAGCGCGATCTCATAGCCAAGTACCATGTGTCGCTCTCCATTCAGCAGATACCCTGTGTCTCTGTGTGTGTGTGTGTGTGGCAAGGAATGCGGCAACTTATGGCGCATGCTGCTCCCTAGCAGGAAATCGTAATTGTGTCTGTGACTGTGTTACCAGATTTTTCTTCCATTTCTTAACTTTTTCTTTTGAAATTTTTATTTTGGTCTTTCTCTGCATGGCATAACAAGACTTGATGCGGATTCGTCTCTGGTTTCTGTCCACACAGTGGCCAGCACAGTGGGTTGACTGACAACTGGCAACTAAGAACCAATCGAGATTATAGCAACAACTAAATAACTATAAAAAGTCGATTTCTTAGTGGAGCATTGCCAAAATAAACTCAGATTTGAAAAATCTGAAAAATTGTCAAAGGCGAACAGTTTTGATATGAGAGATAAGCATCTTAGTAGCTAATGTCTGTGGCAAGTATGGGATGGTGTACAGTTAAGTCAGATAAAGGACCACTGTGCACCTGGTGCTGTTATCCCGTTTGTCGCCGGATAGAGATGAGGTAAAGTCGGAGGGACTGCAAACATTTGACGCATATGATTTATTTTTTCGTTTTGCGAGTAAAAAATTTACAATTTCCGCTGCGTTTACCCCAACGAGAACATTTCGCGAGCACGCACGTTGTTTGTTGTGTGTGCGAGTGTGTGTGTGTGTGCAAGTGTGTGTGTGTGTGTGAAAGTGTGTGTGGGTGCCATAAGTGAATGCTTCAGCTCACCCACTCAGCGACCCACTGACTAATGTGGCCACATATGCCGCACATCCTCGCTGCAGACGGACAGAGTACGGACACGATGTACAAATGGAGAGGGGAAAGGGAAGAGGGGACGGGGACGGGGACTGGCGTTGTGATTCCTTTGCGCCTGTTTGTTCCCTCCTTTTGACTAATGAGGTTGCCGCTCCATTTGTTGATTGCCGCAATCGTGATATGCCACGCTCCACTCCACCTCCGCCTTAACACTTTCTGCCACGCAGGGCGGCCAACACATGTTGCCTGCATCCTCAAAGCGATGTTTACAAATTTTTTCTTTTCATCCAAAATTTATGCAAGAAAAATTCACGTCATTCCCCAACGAGCCCTGTGGCGCTACCCAAACTGTTTCCTACGTAATTGAAATATTAAATTCTTTGGCTATCAAATTTTCGTAATGTTTTCAGAAGTAAATAACCAAACAGATTGCAAATAAATTAAAAATGATATTTTAAACGAACTAAAAAATATAATTAAAATTAAGGATACAATAAATAAATGTTAAATGTTAATTTAAACTTTATGTGCGGTCTATAGCCCATTCCCTTGAGGCAACAAAAAAGAAGTCAGCAAAAGTTGAGTTCATTTTTCTTGGGCGACGAGTAAAAAATGTGCAATCTGCTTGGAATGTTGCCTTTTGTTCCGGAATCCATTTGGTTGCCTGAAGACCGTGTTTTTCACCTGTTGTTGTAACGTTTTGTAGTCATCATGTTTTCACCTGATTCTAATCAGAGCTGCTAAACTTTTGTCATTAATTGGGTTAATAGTCTGCGCCCGCAATGGAATTCTTTACTTTACTTTACTTTTCTTGAGTTTCGTTTCGTTGGGAAACAAAACCAGTTCCCCAACCCAAAAGGGTGTGGAGTTCTTTGCAGGGGTCGGCTGTGAAAACAGCTACCTTCCCCAATACACTTTGCCTCCCCTAATTGTGCACGTCGGAGGAAATCGCATGACTTTTCGCGAACATGCCACCGGAGGAGCACAGAGCGCTGAGCACCAAATAACAATAACAACAAACGCCAAGTCGAGCGGCAACTGAGGCAGCAGCAGCAGCAGCAGCAGCGACAACGGCAGCGGCATGCAACATCAATTTGTGCAACATGGGCGAAAATTCATGCATGCAACAACGGGAAGCAGCGTTGCGACGCCGTGCGAGACAAGCGCAGACAGAAAGTTTAATCAATGCTGACAGAAGACAATGGCATCAAGGAGGAGGGTTGCAAAATTGTGTGTGCCTTTTGGGGGGGTGGCAACAATGAGGTAAGAGGGCGCAGGTAACCACGCAGAAATGCATTGCGTTGCATTTGCAGCTCGAAGACTGATTACAGACTTGAATTGTGGCTGAAATCAGAATTTAATGTATTATTTAATGCAATTTTCGCTCATTTCAAGTCAGAATAATTTATAATCCGATGCTTTGGCAGTCAAGTTTTAAGCAGCTTAATGCTTTTTTCCAAAACTTCTACAACTTTGCCAAAGATAAAAAGATTTTCATTTGATTTTAGTCTTCAAACTTTGCAAAAATGAATTATCTTCAAAATTTCCTGACTAATGAAAATACTTTTAACAATAATTTATTAATATTATTAGCTGCTTATATCCGATATTTATTTATGGAGCCGTTTCGTCGTTTGCTGTCATTAAATTAAATTTACTAATTAAATTCATTTGTTGCAACACTGCTCTGTGACAGACAACAGTACGCTGCAAATGGTTATCAACTCAACCTAGCCTAAGAGTTATCTTCGAGTTCTCGTCAGAGTCATAGTCAGAGTATGGGCAGATAGCGTTGACTAGTCAACTTATGCAGGCCTGCGGGAGCGACTCTCCGTTGTGGCAAGTGAGGGAATCGGGTTTGGTGTCATTAACATTTTACCTGTGTCTGTTTGGTTAAACAAACAGCCAGCATTTTTTTTTTTTTTTGCTTCCCCTGTGCGGAGAGTTATGAAAATCGTTTGGCACAAATGGACAAACGCACGCAATTAAACGTGAAATTACATTGTGAGAGCCGGCCATGAATAACAATAAATAAACAATTTTCCGGCACAATGAGTGTAAGAAGATAGTACTCGTAACTGATGTTGTAGTTGTTGTTGTTGTAGTTGTTGTTGTTGTTTCTGCGTTCCCTGGCTTGGTAGCCCATGCAATTCACGCGGGTGACAAATTGACAATTTGTGTGCGGCGAGCAGGAAGACAGGAGACGAGAGACAGGAGACACAGTACACAGGAGACTATAACAATTGTTCGGGCAAACGTAACAAAATATTTGCACAAATTGTACGAAAGGGGCGGAGATCGAGCAAAATAATAGCTATACACAAAAAGACCGACCGCAGTTGGATGACTTCGATGATATGTAGTTGCAGATATGGCTGTGTCTGTATCTGTATCTGTATCTCAAACGCGATGGGTTGAATCAATCGTGCGTGGAAGTGAACAATGCCGAGGGTTCGCCCGGGTCGTCGATCGACAGCTGACACAGATCGTGGTACATCCTGGGAACAGGACAGGCATGCGCCATATGACTCAATTGATGGCGATTCCCGTTTCGGCTTTTGTCGATTCATTTGCATGCTGAGCTGAGCTCAAGGTTCGAGTACCTGAGTCGCATTCATGAATGCGAGGCGCACTCGCAGGCAGCTAGCTCACAGGACTTCCTCCCCGGCATGTGAAACACGTTTCCGGCCAGCTTCCGTCCCACAATAAACACATCCAATGCATTCTCAGCTGTTTCCATTGAATATTTATATATTTTTAGCACAAGTGCCGCGTGTGGGTAGCATGTAGCATGCAGCATGTTTTCAATTTTCCATGAAAAATGCGGAGGTTTCGGGCCCTGCTGAAAGGATTGAATGACTCATGTTCGGGTCGGCTTTTGGCAGTTTTCAGCTGTTTCTCGGCAATTCACAGCTGAAACCATTGCCATTTAGCTAACTGTGCACGTGACCCAAAAAGCAGCTGCCATCCAATGATTTATGTCTCTGAATCCGAATGTGAATCGGAATCGGTATCACAAACCAAAGGGATGGCTGGCTGCTCATCTGATATTGTTGCGAGCATGGGAAATGTGTTGCAAGGACCGCAATCAATTTAAAACCATATTGCAATCATGACCAACTAAATCATACAAACATAAATCTTATTTTTTTCTGTAATAAATATTTTATTATAGCATTTGAAAATAATTAAAAATTATTATCACAACGAATGAAATTAATTTGGCTTGCAAATTGCAGTTGAAATATTCTCGCATTGTAGTTTTTCAAAAGTGATGCCTAATTTAAGATGTAGAGTTCAAATATCACTAAATATATTTGTCTTTAAATTGTATGTCAACTTTCTTTAATCGACTTTACCATAGAGTTAACTTTGAATAGTTCTAATTCTGCACTTTGCTCAACCATTGAATGCTCCATTTGTGAACACAAATTGCCGAATTATAATACGCCCATCAGTGTCGAAATATCCAAAAAGCTATCCGTGACAGCAACTGCTGCGAATTGGAAACCCTTAAGTGGATACTACTGCAGTTGTTAAGACTCTGAATAGAGCGGACGCTTCCCTTGACGAGTGCAGCGAATCGATTTGAGTTAATTCCACGCTTCGGCGACCGCAAAAGAAAAATCGTCGAAGAAGAAATACCTCAAACCCTGACGAGCTGAGCTGAGCTGCAATGCACTTTGGTGAAGGACCAACCCTTGGCCTGGCTCGGTTCGGCATTGCTTCGGTTCAGTTCAAGTCAGTTGGATTTGCTTTTTTGTCTTCTTTTTTTTATACTCGCACTCTCAGTCGTATTTGTAACATTTTGACAAGTCAATTGTCATTATTATTGCCTTCAATTTCCGTTTGGCTACTTTACCCTCGAGCAGCAGCGCATTTCTATGCAAATTGCTGTCTACCTGGCGACAGTTGGGAAAAGTGATTTGGAGGAACGGAAATTGCTTTATTGCATTGCCATTGAGCGGTACTTCCCGAGCACAAGGTTCGATTGTTCGCCCAGCAAAGAGTAGCCAAAGGACAGTGCCAGGATTAGAAGGTAGAAACACAAACCAGTAAACGCTGCGAGAAAGGGATAGACCCAGATCCATACACCAGTTGCAGGCACATCAGATAACAGATCAGGACAGCGCCCACAACTGCTAATCCCTGGCGACGCTCTGGATTACTATGTGGTGTAGGGCAGAGTTCCAGCAGGGAATAGATCAGCAGCTCCTGGAATTCGGGATAGATCATCTCTCTATTGATGACGCCAACGTCCAGTAGGTGCCACCGTTAAGGCCAGTGGCACCACACCACTGGCAAATAGTCCAGCAACATGAGCACTGCACGCTGTTGCTGGATATCCTGGCAGAGTGCCAACAGATTGTATGCGAACTGCAGCAGTTCGTTGAGAAAGGTCAGATACTTGAACTTGCCACCAATTGCTGGATCCAGTCGCACTTGTACGGCCAGCTCCGGCAGCAGCGTGAATCTTTAGCAGAGGGCGTAACCCAGATGAACATTTGCCACCACATGGAGCACTAAGCGGAACCACAGACATTCACAACTCATGTCGTTCAGCTTGTGGACAATATTCTGCTTAACATCATTGGACTCTAACATAAAATAGAGAACTAAAAATATTTAAATCACTTCAGTCATAAATTAATGAATATTCCTGATCCAATTTAGTTTTGTTTGTGCTGCGAATAAATTTGGGCTATAAATTCGGGCAGTTCAGACATTAATTTCAATTACTTATTTTATATAGGTTCTTCTTTTAATACCCTGCTTTCGAGAAACACTTTGAGTTGTAAATTTGAATTAAACATAATCAGCTTAAGTGTCATTGGCTTACTTCCATTCCGAGTAGAATTTTATTTTGAAAGATTATTCTTCTTTTCCTTAGCGACTTTTGCTGTGCACAACTCGCAGCGCAAACAAAAGGACAAATAAATGTGGGAAGTGTAAGTGTGCTTGTGGGTGTATGTGGGTGTGTGTGGGTGTGTTATTGTGTGTGTGTATATTACTCAAGAATTCTCGTCACTTTGTCCGTATTTACACACACGAAACGCCTCTAACTCAATTAGGCCGCCACATTTATTGTGAATATAAAAATTACTTACGCCGCATGTAAATACGAGAAAAAAAAACACAAATAAACAAACAAGGACGAAACAAGCATCCAAACCAAGGACCCCCATAAAAACCCAACACAACCCACACCCATATGCCATACACCAGTTAACGGTGAATGGCTTCATTGCGTCATGTCGAATACTGTGGGATAATGGAAGCATGTCGTAAGGAAGTTGTAGGTGCGTAATTGTGCCCGAAACAGCTCTGATCCAACATAAACGTGTATTTATTCCGTCAGCACAACTCCGTTGACGCAAACAGCTCCTATATCTCAGATACGTGTGCCCATTTCACTAACAGATCTTATATAAATGAAATGAATCGATGCAAAGTGCAAAGGGGCAAGTTGTTATTTATACGTATATTCACATATGCATCGTCGAGTAACTAACTTAAGCAATCAAATTGAGCACAAATCTTAGTTGCTGGAGCAGAGTTCGAAGTCCGGAATCTGCTTGAAGTGCATCTGTTGCGATATGCAAATCAATTTGACATAAGATGATTTCGGCACTGGATCAGAAGTCCCAGAATGTACAGAGTTTGTACAACTTTGAGTGCTGAAAACATATATACTTGATTGAATAGGACGTACATCAGCGTCCTCTGCATAATCCTTGCTCTGAAGTTTCAATAGCCGATGCAGTGATAAGGATTCTTTTAGTTATGTGCTTAGCTTGAGGGCGATATGAAGTAGATATGAGTTTGTGTAACGGCCACTGCTGCTGATAAAAGAAACTTACTAAAAACAATAAATAAGCAGAGGGTGTTAGAATCAACCCCGGGTTGTGCCTTGCAACCCCCAAGCCGCCCCGCCAGCGACCGCAAATGGAATTTCAGCTGTTAGAGCAACCTTTGAGCACTACACATAATGGATAATTGTGCACAGCTGATCTCTGCTCACATTTCAACGCCATATGCCACACGGCGGCCGCTTCCTTTGCATCCTGCTTGTGGTCAATAATTAAATGCGAGTGTGCACTGTAAATATTTGTTTGTTTGCTTGCCGCATCCTTTTGGCCTCTGCCTCTGCCGCTGCCTCTCTTATCTTCATCTGTGGCCTGTTTTTGCACGGGCAGCCGATAATTAAGACCAACACGAAACCGGCTCGAGCATATGGCTCATCATCTATGTTGCCTGCAAAATGAAAGTAACTCCCTGAAAGGCGTAGCAAAATTTCGATATTGATTGCGTTGCGCCTCAGTTGTCAGTTGTGAGTCCTGCAGCACATCCTCGTAATTAGTTGTAATGCGAGCAGTCCTCGTCGAGAATGGTTTTCCATTCAAGTGTTTATCGGATTGTGCGAAAGGGCGCCTCGAGCAGTGCTTGGAATTTCAATCATAGTGTCCGTTTCGTGTCCTGGACAGGTCAGAAGCACGTCTCAATTGAAGTTAGCTCTAGTAGTTTTTCCAATTTCTGCACAGGATATGTGAAGGGGCTCCGTAGCAACAACAACAATAAGGAAAGCTGCAGTTGCCCCGTAGCGAAGTCCTCCTCGCTTTCTCTCTCTCTCTCTCTCTCTGTCTCCCTCTCTCTATCGGTGCAGCTGGTCCGTGTCCCAAGTGGATAAGGCAAACTGACAGAAACAGGCATGATGACGACAAGGACGTCTTCAAAACAAAAACTGCCAACTGGAGTACACCCCCGAGCCTTGTTCTTGTTTCATCTGCGATTTGCAATTGGCTGCTGTCGAATTGGAATTGAAGTGCCGCACTTCAGATTGCCCCAAGCGGGTCACAAGAGGAGCAACACACACACACACACACACTCATATACATGTGCGTACTTGTATCCTAGATGATGGCTGGGCTACATGTATCCCAATGCAGCACACTCAAGTATTTATGTTCGAGTAGGGAGCTCAATAAACGCTCTGGGAGCTGAAAGCACAGAGCTGCAACACAAATGATCGAATTATCGATAGTGCAGATGATGGACCATATCAATAATCGCAATTTGCTTCGATTATGCAAAATCAATCCAATCCAAACAAAAAGTTTACTCTGAAAATGCTGAAAATTATTAATCTCATTACAATAACAAGAAGAAAAATATTTTATTCCATTTTTATTCCTATTTGTTGGCTAATATCTTGAAATCATTCAGTCAACAGCTCCCAAATTTAGCATCTCAAGCAACAATTGAATTTAATTTTTCTGTTTCTGGTTTTTTAATATAATTTGTATATTTTATATTTTATATTTGTATTGAGCACATAATTAAGGGTTTGTTTCTTTTCTGACCTCAGAAGACCATCGATCAACTTGATGAGGAGAATAGAGAAATGATTTGATGCCATGGACAGTGCTCGAAACAAAACTTAACTCGACTTGCACTCGATTAAGTTAGGCGCCCTCCGTGAACTGGAGTCGCCAGCGAATGGCCCCGGGTCGAGCCTAGCGATAAATCAATCATGCTGCATTACCTAGTACCTAAAAAAAAGGGGTTAACGACTTTGCTGCAAAGCTGACGATTGACTGCCCGATGGATTCGAGTTTACCCAAGGTTTTATCACAGCTGATATTAAACAAACACCACGTGGGGCTAAACTCTCCTACAAGTGGGGGGAGTTCTTATCGAAATGCCCCCCGAACCACACCCACAGTGCACACGTGCCAGTATCGAGCAGATACCTAACGGTTATCAGAGCGGCATGGCATCATTAACACAGATGGGATCCATTGATAAGTAGTCGTCGTCGTCGTCGTCGTCGTCGTCGTCATTGGGCTGCCAGCTGTGGCTAAATAAACAGACAGGGATATATTGATAGGTATAATGTACACACGTGTGTATATATGTATGTATGTGTCTCTGTGTGTGTCGGTGTGTTTGTGTGTTGCCCAATTGCCCATGGGTCGCATACTTTTGGCTTAGAGGGTTTATCATTGGGTCGACCGAGTCTCCCAGCACACGTGTGCTAATTTTCGTTTTAACTTCTAAATGTTAGTTGTTAGCCGCACTGTGGGAAGCCAAACAAATGTTTCGATTACATATACATTTATTTGGGGTTGGCATAGAGCAGAGCCAGCAAATACATAAAAGCTGAAAAGTTAAAAAATGTAAGCAAAAAAATAAATGAAATAAATAAACGAAATAAATAAATAAATAGATTTTTACAGTACATATAAAAGCAACATTACTTCCTCAAATTGCATTTATAAATACTAACTAATAGTATATATATATATATATATATATACTGACTACTCTATATATAACTGTCAATGCTCTTATTTGCTTTCGTTTCAGAGTAGTTCGATTTCATAGAGCTGCCAGCGGGCACACCAAAAGTAGAGTTCAAAGCTTACAATAATTTTAGAATTGTCCAATTGGTGGCATCAAGCGGCATCAATTGGCAAATTCATACTCTCTCGCTCACTCTCCCTCTCTCTCTCTCTCTCTCTCTCTCCCTCTCTCTCTCTCTCTCTCTTTATCTGCAGTGGAGAGGCTGAAAGAGTCTTTAGCTGTTGCTTGCCATTTATTTGTTTATTTGATTTGTCGCGCGTCGTTTTGCCTTCACAGTTAATTTACGGGTTTTAATTTATTAAATCAACAGCAAAAAAAGAAAAAAAAACATAAATAAAATAACAACAATCAACAACAGATGCTGCTGCTGCCACATCAGTGTGGCTGCCTCAGTTGCCTTTATAATGCCGCAACAACACAGAGGCAGACAGTAGCTGTGAACCATCAGCTACTGTTGATTTTTAGCTTGATAATCTCGCTCTCGTTCCCCACACGAGTCCGAGCCCCAGTTCAGCAATAGCAGCAACAACTGCGATAGCCGCAGCAACTGAAAAGTCAATTGATGATACAATTGATGGAGGACTGAAGCGACGCGTAAACTACAAGACGACGACATCTAAAAATAGAACACGTTAATTACGGGCTTGATAACAAACAACTGGACAACTCGCCAAGACATGCAAGACAATATTTATTAATTTATATTACTTACATATACAGCACAAGCCAGGGCGTTATCAGGGGCCCCCTGTATCGTAAATTTACAGATACGATTACGGATCACTGGACGCATACGATTACTTCTTAACTGCGGATGAGGTTTCCAAATATAGTTTATGAGACTAAAACTGGAAAACTGGCTTAGATTCAACCATATGAAATAAATGCAAATGACCCTTGCGACAAGCTTGCTTATATATAAATCGATAAATATATATATATATATATATATATCTGTGTGATAGCAGATTGCCGGCTTAAGTGCACTGAAGACTATGTGCAACAAAAACGAAATAGATTTATTTTTGTGTGGCATATATCTTATATAGATATTTTAGATTTGAACTTCAGAGAATGTACAAATAATATTCGTATATGATATTAGGATTATTAATATATATATATCATTTTTGATGCATTAAAGCTATGATTAGATACAGCTTTTATAAATAATTACCTATCATTTTATGCCTTAAACTTGACTGCTTTCGGTTAATCCATCAATTTTCAGTAGTTAGACTTATCGATAACTTTAGCCATGGCATAGTTTTAGGTGTTTCATCAGTAAATTAATCGATCTTTTTAAGATTCAATGCGTTATTGATTGGTTCAAATTGATCTTTGTTGCGGATCGTTATTAAAACAACTCCCATCACCAAACTGAACGATATATATATGCCACTCTCGCTTTAAGCGGTCGTCTGGTAATTGACAAATGGACAAATTGACAAATCGTGGCCATTTTCAGCAATTACAATCGGTCAATTGTCTGGTCTGGTCTCGTCTTGTCTTGTCTTGTTCCATTTACACACTCACACAAACAAGCTAATCTAACTAAATGTGTGTAATGCAATTAGTTCAAATGTCTCTTCTGTAAATATTTGAATGTGCGCGCGCAGCTTATCAGTCGCAGAGATAATGCATGTGCACATAGCATACGTAATACACACACACACACACACACGGAGCATATATCGTGCAACAACAACTGAACCCACTGTGTGTGTGTGTGTGTGTGTGTACTTAGGCACTGTACTGTTGTATGCTGCAACTGCAGCGATAAGGCCGATTTTCCAACGGAACTTTGAAGACAGCTCGGGGCCGCAGTCGGTGTCGCTGTTGAGTCTGCTGCCGACGTCTTCGGCGGCGGCTGTGCATCGCTTTGAGGCCTCCTTCCCACCTCCCCCTCCATTCTAACACCAATAAAAAAACAACTCTTGTTAATAGTCAGAGTTTTTTGTAGTTTTGCGCATTGCGAGAATCCAAAAAGGTGCGAGATTTTCTTTCGGTACACACCAAAGGGTTCGTTTGCCGCACCCAAAGGTGTTGCACGCTGTTGTTGAACTAGTTTGCGTGCATTTCCCAATCAAATTGCGATTAGCTATTCTCGATTCTTAGAACAATCGAGATTGTTATTGTTTTTAAACAGTGGTTGATATGAAAGTTATGAGCTTATCGCACAGAAATTTTAATAACTACTCTTTCTCTACTCTTTCAAATCGATATTCATAAATCTAGATAGTACTAAGTTCTATCGTTTCCAAAATGAGTACCAGCCCAGTTCAAGATAATATCAAATAAATTATGTTTTTAATAACTTAAACTCTTTCTTTGAACTCCGAACTGATAATTTAGAAAATATTGAGATTGGTCCCACATATATAATAATCAAGACGCGAAAATAATTCTGGATCCCCAAGGGTTCGCCGATAAAGAAATGCGATTAAGGCCACTGACCTGTTATCAGTGGTACTTGAAAACTGCTTCGATCGATCGCAACAAACTCAAATCGAGTTTAAAATCCAGTTGGTGGAACATAAGAAATCAATTGAGCAAAAGAACCAACAAATATCCAATAACTAACTCCTGGTCCAAACATGGTCAAATTGCTTGTGCGCCCACAAAAAATATAAAAATTATACAATTGTTGTATGAATTATATTTCAAATAAATAAACTAAGTAATCCGACGAATATTAATCAATGGTATACTTCGATACTATACTAATCAATTCATCAGTAAGGAAAGCGGAGAAAGTATCTATAAAATGGAAAACTTTATTGTTTTCCAATCTGGAAGTCCGTAGCTCTTATAGTCACTGAGGAAACGACTTTTATATAGAAAAACATAGCTAAATCGACTTGGTCTGTGAATATATAAATATATATCTGGCGGGTTGACGACAAAATTCAAATATTCTCTGCAATAAGTAAAAAAAGCTTAAGCGCAGCAAACTAAATAAGTACAATGCACGACACGCTGTCTAGTTGAGATCCGAATATATATATAACAATGTGTATTGCTCGTTATAGTGTGATTTATGTTCTGCGAGTCTATTGCTCATATTATAGAGATCATAATGGTCGCAGAGCTACTTTTATATTTGAGCTACATGAAACGAGCGCTCTTCCACAAAGCACGTTTGAGCAACTTTTGCCAACTGACTCTGAGAGCCAAAGAGTGTGAGCACAAAAATTGTAGCTCAAAGCGCAAGCAAAGAGAAATGTATACAAAAGATAAGAGCAGTCAGTAATTGCTGGCAAGTAACTTAAGAGAGTGTTGTCAACAAAACGCTCAAGAGTAGCCAGCTCAGCTGACTCTCCCTCTCTTCGTTGGCGTGTGCCGCTCTTGATTGTTTTCCACCCCGTCGCAAATCACTCAATTTCGCACTCACAATTGCCATCAGCTGCTGCTAATTAACTGAAACTTAAACCTGATATTTGCAAACAGCATTTGAGTGAAAACACACATTTCAGTCAGATTTTAGTCAGATTTATTCTTGCACAACATGAGAAAACTATTGCAGCCAAAATCTGTTACTTATGATGAACGATTTTTTCCCTTTGTTTGTGCTAACCAAAAATATTTTGGTTTTCTTTTTCTGGTTTGTTTAATTCTACATTCGAGTTAAGCACCAAACATAGATGTGGTAAAGCTAAAATTTGAAATATATTCCAATTATTTATAATTGCACATATGTTAGGCAAATGCATCCTAATTTAATAATCATTAAGTTATTAAATTTTAATAGTTTACATTCAAATAAATGACTCAACTTTGCATATTCGAGCAGGCAAATAGGCTGTGCGATCAAATAAATGGCAGGAAGTCGGGTCGTAAATTCGTTGCGCCTGCAGCAATTTTCCTCTCCTAGGCATCCGCCACATTGCCACCTTTTGTGGTTGTTGCCACACCCAGTCCGCCTCTCCTCCGGCGCGGCCAACACTCGTTTTCAACTTTGAACAGTTACAAAAGATGCCAAATTCTAAGACTTACAAGCAGCGCACTCCTTTTATGCCGCACTTTAGCTAAGAATTTTCTCTAATGACTTAAACGCAGTAACCACTAAAACATTTACAGCGAACACAGCACAGCACAGCACAGCACAGCCGTCTCCGCCTCCGCCTCCGTCTTTGTCTCCGCCTCCGTCTTCGACTCCGACTCCGTATCCGCACTTGCCTACCCGTTTTGCCTTCCCTTTCGTTGTGGAGTCAAGGTAAAAGCGTTGGTGTTTTTCCTCCACTTCATGTTGTAGGTAAAGTGGCGCATTTTTGTGCAAATTTTCCTCGAAACCGCAAGTAGAAAACTCATTAAGCGAAAAGCATTTGGCGGCTTAAGCGCGCCCACTTCTACCACAGCCACCCACCTTAAGCATTTTGCAAAGGGGGTGGGGGGGGCGTGGCCACTTGGCTAACAACAACTTCATAGCACATTTCACTAGGAGCTGGGCCTGGCTGCTGCCTCAGTCTCAGTCTGTAAGAAACAGTTGCCAGTAAACATAGCAGCAACTGAACCTCAAATCTCAAGGAGGACCCACAGGCTGTAACTAATCTCCCGCTGTTCGAGTCCTATATGGGCATTCCTGTCGTCTAGCCATAATTTATGATCCCAAATTGCTCGCTCAATCGATATTTGGGCTGAACTAATTTCTTTATTAAGCCATTTTCAAACAAAGCAAGATAAAGCAGTCTTAAACGAAATAATAGAAATAGAAATAATAAAAATATAGAGAAATAGCGACAAATATTGAGAAACTTGGATGGTTTCCTTGAATTGAAAATACCCTTTTCCGATTCAATATTCGCTTGACAAATTGCGATAAGTATTGGATGATATGTGTGAGATGCGGCGACACTGTTTGGTTTACAATTGAATTACGGCAGAAGGGCCAACAAAAAAAAAAAAAATGAAAGAAACGTGTAACAAGCGGATTAGTACCGGAAACAGCGATGAATCTCAAGTAATCAAGCGTATTCAGCTGAGTTGGGATCATGGACAGTGCGAGGCATTGTGGGGGACCGAGCGCCTGGTGACCGCCAGTGTCTATAGTTCGCAATCAAAATTGATTTCCACTTCGATGGGCGCGCATTATATTTTGCGCATTAAACTGATTGCGTCAAATACATAGGATAAGATGGCAAGTCAAAGTTTGTCATGGTCATGGCTCAAAGTGAATTTGGCAATTTGTGCCGGAGCCCAGGCGGATGGTGAACAGGTCTGCCTGCCTGCCTGCCCGCCTACCTGCCTGCCTGCCAGCCTGCCTTGCCTGTAAACTGAACTGTCATAAATAAAATAAATATTTTGCGCTGCCAACAAGCCATGGCCAAAGAGACATGGCCGTAACGCAGTACGGTACCTCCAGTCCACCCCGGGCATAGGCAATTTGAGCCTTATAATCAGGGAGACTCGCCGATGGCATAAGCCAAGAAAGCACCACAGAGCAGGAGGCGCAAATCAAATCCAGTGACGAACTCTCCAGGCGTCCTCGGCTTGATGATTGCAGGCTCGCACGTGCTACATAATTCCCCAAAAAAAGAAGTAGAGAAAACGAACAGCAGCTGGCCATCATTCCCCATTCCCCGATGCCCCATTTTCCAGGCAACAGACTATTTGTACTTATTGAACATTGGACAGCACACAAATATGCCCTTCAACTATGCAACGACTATTCTAAAATAAATAATATTAAACAGATTCAACAATTATTAGAGGTAAGTATTAATTGAAGCGAGTCTGGGTTTCCTTAAGAATTTACCAGTAATCGTAAGCAGTTGAAGGATGCTACCATTTGATGAGGTTTAAGATATGTTTTAAATGATCCTTTAATTATAGATTAGTCATCGTGATAATGTTTCCAGACTAGATAGGCACAAATAAACGGAAATACTAGGAGCGCCAGCAGAGCCAATATACAAAGGGCGAAGAACACAACGTCCACTGGAGTTAACGGGTCGCCAGGAAGCGCTTGAGGTGCACCCAGATCAGGCACATCTCCGGGTGACTTAATGGTACTATATCCATCTGGCATCCATCCAGTCGGTGGAATGGGCAAAAAATCGGCTGGATTCAAACTGGAACTTGGGGCTGGATCAGGATCTGCCATTTCTGCAATTTGAAATAATTTTTAGAATTTGTTTGCTCGAGTAATTAATGCAAAGAGTATATTTGAAACTAAACTCTAAAATCAATGCAAACTCAATAATGTAAACAAAAATTACAATCAGCAGACAAGTTTAAGTTTTTAGAAGTTTTAGACTGAGCTGGTATCGATCGGAATAGATGTAGAGCATTGGCAAGTCTATCTAAAAAAATTTGCATAGTTTGCGTTAAGTATTTCACATAAATCCCTCGGCCACGACTGATAACCTATCGAGTCAAAGTACTTGGAGGCAGGTGTATTTACATTTGATTTCTCAATCTGTGTACAATCTTTGGTCCTGTTTTTCATTAGAGCCAAGTTTTCTTCATTTTTTGGCTTATTGTTGTTGTACTTGCTGTTGCTAGAAATTTATTAGCATAATGCGTAAAGATATCGCGTTCATTTGACAGCTTCTCCAAGTTCCCGCCTGGCTGCCTGCTCTGACGATGTACTCCCTTATGACCAGAGCAGAGCAGTGCGGAGCGGAGCAGAGCAGTGCGGAGCAGTGTAGACCACCCAGCTGGAGCATTTTCTACTGGCTCGTTCCCCAGCTATTTCATTGTTTCATTATGTTAATAAGCGAACAGGCAGTCAGCGCAAAATTCACGTAATGAAGCCTCAGAGCTTCAACTACTTGCCACTGGTCGGTCCTGGTCGGTCCTGGGTTGTCGTTGGCTCTCCACAGCTCTACTACAAATTCACTCGCATTTCTAATATCCAAGTTTATTATGTCATCTCAGAGCAGGACCGACGGCGACGACAACGACGACACTTTGCTACAATGGCGCCATAAAGTTTATTCGTGTACGAAAAATACCCACTTGATGGAAACAGGATACAGGATGCAGGGTGGCTGCCCCCAGAAGGGGTAATGAGACCAGCTGCAACAACAGCAAAAGTAACAGCGACAGCAGGCGATGTCTTTTCGTCCTTTCGTCTTTTCGTCCTTTCGCCTTTTTATCCTTTTTCCTCCGTCCTCCGTCCTCCATCCGATGTCCGCTGTCCGCTGTCTACTGTCGATTTTCGTCATATAAATCGACGCAATTATTTCGGCAGCGCTTCTCGCCTCGACAGTGTTTGTTTCAGTTCAGCAAATTGGAATATTTGCATAAATTACGCGTTAGGTCAATACTCGACCAGTGAAATTCGCTACCCGAAAAACCAGCCCACTGTCGAAGGACAAATGGGAAGCTGGGCGGCAAGGCACGAAAAGTTAGCTGATGCGGGGCTTATGCAACAACCGGCAATCAGATACAGAAACCTACTGCCAAGCATCGGTGAGAACAACAAAATAAATAAAATGCAATGCTTAATAAAACCAAACTAAAACCAAATAAATTTTAATCACTTTTCTTTTTTCGTTCAAGTCGTAGTTAGTTTTCATTGCAGTTTGTCCCTCAGTTTTGCAGAGAGACCATAAAATTGGAAACAGAAAGCAAATCCAGTTGAAGCGATTATTAATCTTCCCTCAGATAGCTCCACGCCACATAACAAACAACAATTGGACAACAGAGAAGGGCCACCAGAGCAGCGATGCAGGCGGCATAGAATATCATATCCCACATGTTGGACGCGTTTTCTTCAAGCAGATATGATGGCGTCGCCTCGCCATGTCTGTGGAATTTGGTAAAGGGTGCCAATGTGGTGAACATTGGTCCCTGCCAATCGCTAAAGTTCTCTGGCAGGTTGCCGACATCAAATTCGCTAAAATTATTCATTTTAATATTCGTCAAGTTACTACAAATTTTGTTGTTGATTTTGAACTACGTCATTAGCAAAAAGTTCAAGGCATATGTAATCAGTTTTCACTTATACCCTTATCAATATTAAAGGATACTTATCTAAACGGTCGATTCTTGCCAAGATGCCCACATTTAATTGCCCATATATACACTTTAATTGCGCATATATAATCCTATTAGAAATATCATACATTTTAATAGCCATGCAGGCAGCTCATGTGCTTGCCCGAGCTGGGATAGGTCTCCTCGAAACCACGACGCAGGTTAATGGAGCACCTGCTGAGGTGCTGTCGAAAGAATTTCATGAAATAAAATTTTGGTCTTTATAGCGAATGTTAAATTCAGCTTGTCAAAGATGGCTTTTTCCACTGGAAAATGTAAGCGAAGTATGAAAATCAACCGAAATACCTAGAAAAATTGTTTGTGCGGCTTTTAGCCAAATACGCAGATGTATCAAAGGAGCATATTGCCAACTCCCTATCCTCAAAAAAGCCACTTCCAAACGCTGCCAAACAATTATAAATCTGTACAAAGAGGCGGCACGGCGGCGCTTTTGGTTTTGTAAAGTTTTCCATTTTGTGGACGGGGGATGCTCGAAATTAAAATCCATTTGCCAAAGGGAGAGGGCTAAAAGGCAGCCAAAGTGCCGAGCGGTGGGGTGGTGGGCGTGGTTGCCGAAAGAAGATTACCTCATTAATTTCTATTAAAATTAAAATAAGTTTTGCGCTTTTTGAAAATGGCCCACAAAGAGGCACAAACGACGCACAGGCATAAAATAAATAAATAAATAAATAAAAGAGCTCCGCAAAGGACGAGGCAACTGATGGACATGCCACATTGGACATCGGGTATTGGACACTGGGACACAGGGACACAGGGACACTGGGACAGATGGAGGGACATTCTGTGTTTGCCAGCTTGAATGACTTTGTGGTCCATTGAAAAGCGAACGAACACAATTTCCTACTTACAACACATTTTGTAAATATTTAATAGGTGGCCAAGGACTGCCTGGACAGCCTGGACAGCCTGAACTGCCGGGTCTATCGTTTTCGGGGAGTGTGAGGGGTCTGCTTAGCTTGGGTCCACCATAACCGCAATTGAAAGTTATTAGTCGAGCTCAGTTGGCGTCCAGCTGTGTCTAATGATTTTTCCTCATCATTTTTTACGCTCCGCTGAAGGTGTTTTCTGCCTTTCTTATTAAATGCGATAACAAAGTGCCACTTTTTGCGAAAGAAAACTGGTTAATTTCCACTACAAATGTGGATAGAACTAGAAACATATTGTTGCAAAGATTTGGCAATACATTAAATATTTAAGAGCACAAAATGAAAGGAATGTCAAGTTTCTCTATGAGATTGGGCTAATTATTGATCACATCGCGTTTGTAGATGACTAATTAATTTTTGTATTCCAGGAATTCTATTGACTCTGGTTTGGCATGCGTACAGGAAATATTTGTTCGATTGTTAGTTATTACATGCTCGTTAGGGGCAGGTCCTCTCCTATCAGATCATATTATTTTGAAGTATGGGATTGTCTTTGTGGCATTTTGTTTGATGCACTTTGATGTCGTGCTTTTTTTTTGTTTTTTGCTCGGACAGAGTGCAACACAGCAAAACACTCAAAAATATCCTGTGAGTAAGTAATGCAAAAAACAAAAATTGGAGAGTGGGAGGGGGGAGGGACCAAGGGGAACCAGAGCTGAAATGAAAGGATATTTTGCACGCGCTGCCGCCTTAATGACGACGATTAAAATGCGCTCCACAAAAGTTGCGCGTAGTAAGTAGAGCGGTGGAAGGGGAGGGGGGGGGAAGCGACTGGCACGCAGGTGCAAGGCAGTCGCTAATAGGGCACAAGGCGGCTTAAAGAAAGAGTGGGAGACAGCAAGAGCGAGAGAGAGCGAGAGAGGCAGAGGGAGAGGGAGAGAAGACTGTGGAACAGGGTGACACTTTGTGCAATACATGAAAAACTCATAAAGCAAAAAGGAAACAATTACAAATACAACACACACTTACACACACACACACATATGCACATGTGTGTGCTGGAGTGAATAGCAAAAGCATGGGCGTATAGCAAGTGGGCGTGTTGGGGGGATGGGCGGTGAGGGGTAAGTGTGGGGCTAAATTGCAGGCGAGTTGTTCACAGATGTTTGAAGGATTTCTGTTACAATTTGTTTTGCGGGCGCTTCGCTTTAACAAATGTTTCGCAGTCGACGCTGGCAGCTGCCTTTCCTTTTATTTCCTTTTATGGCTTTCCTTGTGCTGAAGAATGAAATTGTTTCCGCCGCACTTAACGATGCTGCGCTCGGCTTCTTCTACTGCTGCCACTGCCACCCCCTCCTCGGCCCGGCACTCATTTGATGGCAAACATTTCCGCTGCTCGTCGCATAATTTAATGCAAATACCCAAACCAGCGGCAAGCCACACCCTGCCCCCGTGCCCCTAGTCTAGTCTCTGCTACTAAATATCGATTTTAATAAGAGCAACATTTTTTGTGCATTTCGCTGGCGTCTCGCCTTGTCCTTGGACTGACCTTTGCGCTGGCTGCATGGCCAGCTTCTCTCTCTCTCTGTCTCTTTCTATCTCTACCTCTCTCTCTCGCTCTCTTTCTCTCTTTCGATTGGTCCTTGAGCTGCATTGCAAGGTTTTTCGGGGAATTGTGCAGAAAGTGGAATCACACAGATTGTGTCTAAAACTAAATTTTCGACTATTTTATTCAAAGAATTAGATTGAAAAGTATGCAATAGAAAATTTTGCGGATTTTTCCTTTAATTGGTTACTAATTAAATGCAATTATTAATGTTGTTGGGCAAAAAGCATTTTATGTTGTTTTTTATTGACAATTGCAATTATGTCACAATCCCGATAAATTGGCCAATTAAAAACCAGACACTACTCGAGACATACGCTAATAAATGACAAAATTAATGAGATTGTGCTGATTGAAAATAAAATACATTATAAATTCAGAATATATATATATGAAATCGAGCACTTTTAGATAATCGTTAAAAGTGGCAAATGGCATTTTGATACGACACTCTGATATGCCACATACACGTCACGAGTCTTGGATAACAGTTCTAAGGAATGGCATTGGCGTAATCAAAGCAGTTGTGTGTTATACAAGGGACTGTGTGTGTGTGTGTGTGCAACAGAAGAAAGGGGGCGGACCCCCTTTTGTGAGTCGCTTTCCACAGCTGACAAAGTGTAAGGGCTTCAGTTACAGAGCGTTGCTTGATGTCTCGAGTTGCTTATTAAACTGTCGCTTGTGCAACATTCGCTGTCAGTTGCAATTTAAAATTCTGCTCAGATAGTTATAAGCCCCAGAGAAGTCGACGCTAGCTGCCTGACCCCAAAAAATCCACTCGCACTTGTGAATTTTCACACGCAACCACACGGACAAGCAAACTAAGCGCATGTGTGTGTGTGTGTGTGAATTTGAAAGAAAAATAAGCAAACACGTGGCACACGTGGAATACACACGAAACGCAAATGGGCGCAAACCTATTGAATGATAAGCATGCAACTAAAAACCTGCCTTTCGAATGCGAATACGAGCCCGGAACTGCGTCCATACTAAAACCGAATTAGGCAGCGGGAGGATGGAGGATGGAGTTTGGAACAACAAAAAAAGGAAAAAGATGTACAAAAATCGAATTTCAAATATCAGAGAAACGAATTTAAATATGCGAACGTGAAAGGGATAAGCGCTACTTTTTATGCAAAATAGGAAAAACATTTTTGCGCAAGGGGCTTATAGCGGATTTATTTTGGCAACATGGAACCCAGTACCCAGCAACCAGTACTCCAATCCCACACAGAGCCAATGCCTCCACAATCCCTGCACGGGAAACACAACCAGAAAACAAATACAAACACACGCAATCCAAATATTAACGTACAGACTCTCAAATGCCAGATACAAATACCCAAAAAAAGAAAATAATACAAAATACTCGCATGTTGGCTGAAAAGAATATTAAGGGGGGTGAGGGGGGTCCTCGTTAGATTGAGGGATGCGTGGCCCGATTGACAGGCTCAGGACAATTTCATAAGCTGACAACGAAAAGGAAAGCAAATAGGATTTCGATAGGGCATCCAAATAGTTATCGAAAAGGTTGCCTCAGATCCTCTCCATGTGCAGGTATTCGCAACGGCAGCTTTGCACAAAAACCATTGTTTCAGAGCAGGAGGATTGCAACAAATATTTGTTTATGCACACATTTATGTCTGGCAAACACATCGAATAGTAGATATAAAGCATAATACTTCATGCTTGATTCGATGAGTTACAGATCTTGAAGTAAAATAAATCAGACGAAGAGTAAACCATTAAAATTCGAATAAAAGACATAAAATACCCTTATGACAATCAGTTTAAAGACTTGTGGACTTCAGCTACCCCCTTTCGCGTGGCGCTACTTAGCTGGAAAGAGTTTTGGCTAGGACTCTCGTCTGTTATGATTGTGATGTTGATGAAGTGCCAGAAAAACAGGAAGCAAAACGAAAGCACAAAACAACAAAAATGAAAAGAAAAACGAATGTATGAATGAGTGAGTGATGTGACTGATGGATGGATGGATAGACGAATGAAAGTAGACTAAGGGTTTCTTGGCCCAAACATACAAATACACATACACACACATATACATACATATATATATATATATAAATATATGTTTATGTGGGGCTTATAGGTGTCCACCCCGCCCGCACCATCCTGGCATGTTCGATAAGTGTGCGGCCTCATAGAAATTACACGCACACTTGCGCGTTTTGCTCTCCATGATGTTGATGGATGGCCCTGGCGAGTTGGGTCAACTACTGGCCACTACCATAACTGGCATTTAGTCTGACCCCTCCCACCAGAAAACAAGGGGTGCGAGTGGGTGGTCAGTTCCGTTTGGAATGCGCCCAAATGCTATGCACTTGATAAATGGTGGCCATAATGAATGGTTGTCCCCTTTGCCATTTTATTTCAATGTTAACCCCCAAAACGAGATTAAAGTGCACAAATGTATACTTAATTTACTTGTAGATATTGAGAAACTACAAAATATGACTACAAATTTGCTTTCAATTGGCTGGTGATAAAGCAGCTTCGTAATGGCGATTGATAAGGATTCTTATATATTTGTTTGGCTGGTGCATTAATCTGCCACAGTTTGAGAATCACTTTGTTTATAATTGAGTCGACTCTTCTCAGTCTAATTCCGATTGCAACACTTGCACTGGCTTCTTGTTGTACAAGACAGCATACAATTGATAAGATAAATGGCTTTAAGTAATAGATTTTCCATGTGAATGCACAAACTTATTTGGTGGGAACAATTAAATGGCGATGCATATTTCTATTTGCTCCACAGCATGGCCCCAGTCTCTGTTCCTGCTCGATGCCCTCCAGAGTTCAGCGTCTGCTCTCCACTTGCTGCACTTGCTGCTGCCTGAGGAACAGGCGAAGGGGAGTCGAGTGTTTCGAGCTGAACAAGTTGCAGCCAATGAATCGAATGCATTTTCATATACATACATATATCTGTAGGCAAAGCAGGCGAGCAGCATAATCGTAATTACTTAATGCGCTCAACAATGTTTTGCCACTAAATTTAAGTCGAAATGCATCGTTAAATGGAACAGTCGCTGCTTTCAAATGGAGCACAACGGCAGACCCTCATCCCCTCTGCCACCACCCTCAACCCGCGTGTTCTGACGGAGCATAGCAATGATTATGCTCTAAGTGAAAACATATGGAGCACAGACCGGCAGCTGGGGCAGCAGACAAAAACACTCGCGTGACTCATAAGGCTGCCAGATGGAGCAGCTGCCCCACCCCGCCCGATCGTCCATGATCCACAACCACGCATCATAGCCAGCAAAGGGGATGTGGTCTTTAAATGCACATGTGTCCTAATTATTGGACGAGTTGCTTCAGGTTATCCATTTACATTACTAAATCCCAATCTGTTCAATTTGTGAGTTATGCTTGGCATAACTCACTCAGATTATCGATAGGCCTGTTATGCTTGGCATAACTCAGATTTATTCCGTCTAAAAGTACTTTCCATTTAAATTACTATCATAGCAGCCACCTCTATCTGCCCATAAAAGTTATATAACTGACAACCGCTTTGATCAACTCCTCTCAATCAAAAATTTACTGAATTATAGAAATCGAACTGAATTGTTCAAAATACATAGATTAACTAGCAACACCTAAGCCCATTCTAAAAGAGAGAAAAGAGTTACTAAGATCTATAATTAGTATTAAAATAGACTTGGCGTGCATCCCCACAATAATTAGTCAATTAGTGAACGTGCTTATGTGTGCCACAGGTAGCCAAGTGGGGTGGAGTTGGGGGGTGTCACTTAATGGTTAATTGTATGTCTATCTGTCCAACTGAGACTTGGTCATGTTCTTTTGCTGCCAAATTATGCAAATGGTAATGCAAATGCGATCCATTAGAGCGCCGCTCTTTATATGCAAATGACGTGTCGTGGAAATGTGTATTTTTTTCGAAAATAATTAGGCTCGTGTGTGCGTAAGAGTGCGATTGTGTGTGTGTGTGTGTGTGTGTGTGTGTGTGTGAAGTGGCCACAATTAAGTGACCAGAAATGATGATGGCCGCAACTGAAATCTATAATTAAAAGTAAATACAATTTGTACCAGCCAACAACAAATGCCAGCTTCGTTGTTGTCCGTCATTTGAAAGGCATCAAATGAAATTAAATATCTTTTCCCTCTATGCCCTGGGTATACACACTCATTTAAAGGGGCATATCTGTGGGCATGGATTCAGTGTGATAATCACAAGCTTTGCCAATCTGCAGTGGTAGTAGTAGAAGTAGTATTACGAGTAGTATTAGCAGCGTGTCGTAGTAGTAGAAGTCGTAGTTAGAAGTAGAATTGGTATTATTATGAGTAGTTAAGTTTAGTAGAAGTAGATTAATTAGTTTTAGTAGATAGTAGTAGAAGTAGATTAATTAGTTGTAGTAGATAGTAGTAGAAGTATTATTAGTGGTAGCAGTAGTATTAGTAGTAGTAATACTAGTATATTAGTTAATAGTAGTAGTTAGATTATTATGCGTAGTTAGTTGTCGTAGAAGTAGTAGAATTAGAAATAGTAGATAGTAGTAGAAGTAGTGTTGTAGTAGTAATATTGTAGATAACACTGGTATAATAGTTGTATTAGTAGTAGTAGAAGGAGTTTTATTAATATTAGGGATAGCAGTTAGGATAAAAAGAGTTAGCTGTATTAATAGTAGTATTATCAATAGTAGTAGTAGCAGTTAGTAGTAGTAACATTAATAAAGTAGTAGCCATACTGCCAACTGTAGTTGGAGGTAGGTAGTAATACTAAGTAGTAAGTAGTAGTAGTTAGTGATGGTTATTCGTAGCTTTTGGTAGCTATTCATTCAGATGTTTAAAGCCTGCTTACAGAGTATAGTTGAGTCGAGCATTCGCAGTGAAGGTGTTCTTATTTATTTAATTTTAATAATGGCACTCATTCAGAGCACGTTTGGGGCGCGGTCATGGGAATGGGCTGAGTGATGATGTACACATACATAATTTGGTAACTATAATGCTCTATCTGCATACAACTGTTGTTGAAAACATCCAATGGCCATTGCGACGTGTTAATTATATTTTTTGACAAATTAATTCGATATTCGACTGGCAACGCGGACGTCATTTGAATTTGACTTGAACGTGCAAACAACTACTCAATTATAATGTACTAACAATAAAAAAAGTACATTTATACATATTTATACATATTATACAAATATCCATGATGATGAAAAATCTTCCTCAAAAAACACTTGAACTGGAAAAGTTAAAGAAAGAGCAGGCCTAACTAGTTGCCACTTGTAAAGTGCCACAATATATATATATATATACATGAATAATATATAAACTAAATTAGCAAATACGATTGTTATACGATTGTTTTAAAGATATGCCTTCTATAATAAATCATGCCGAAACTGAATATTAAACATTAGCTTAATTCATTTTTAATTAACGCATAACAAGTTATAGTATTATAATCGGAGATGTTCCCATACATAGACCTGGTGCAATTTGGATTATATTGCACTTGTTTCGTTGGGAACTGTTGTCGTTTTCTTAAATCGCTTCACATTTGGAAAGCACTTCCGGTTCTGCTCTTGCAGCTCGCGCATACAAATCGAAAATATGAGAAGTGCTCAATTGTGGACGACCCAGGGGGAATTTGTTGTTAAGTTGCGCCCAGCTTGCTGCCCCCTTCCCAGCCAGTTCCCTGCTGCCTGCACCCGGCTCCCATTACACCTAGATCAGAGATGGAGCGAAGAACGTGTGAAGCAGCGAGGGAGCAGCGAGGGAGCAGTGAGGGAGCAAGGCGGCCAGGGGTAACAATGCATCTGGGGAGCGTGAGCAGAGTGGCAGCCAAATGGCGTAGCTGTTGTTATTATTGTGCGGATTAGTGTTGCGGGGTTTGCCATGCTATGCAATAAATTAAAATAATGTTTGCTCATTTAAAACTTAGGGGCTGCTACCAGTTTAGAGCTGTGCAATGGGAGGTGCGGCAGCCAAAGGTAGCGGGGCGGGGTAGGGTGGAAGGGAGGGAGCCACTGAAACAGGGACAAGTGTTTGCTTGTGCGCCGTTAATTTGTTTTTACGACACTTGTTGGTGTTTATTATTTCTGTTTGCAGCTCCCGCGATGGCGGTTAGTCATTGGGCTGCTGGAATGGCGGCCGGGGGTCGGCTCCCAGGAGGCCATTGGCGGGAGGCAGCTGGCAAGTAGGAGAAATAACAGACAATTAGATAATAACAAATTTCATCTCCCATTGTTGACACACTTGAAATGTGAGCGAGAGAATGGAACGAGAGATAAGAACTCGATGGTACTTCAAGTGGGAACTAGCTACACATACCTATCAAATATATATATATCTATATATATATATATGTATATAGATACTTATGCATGTACATACATGCCCCGTACTTAGCACCCATAGGTAAGAGCCTCCTGGACTGACTAGTTAACTTTGGGCTCTGCCCGCAGATTAACTCGTCATGAATCTTAAATAGCAAAAAAAAAAGAAGCAAACAATGGTAAAGGGGCAACTTTGATCGCCGTGTTCCCTGTGATGTGGCAGAGTAAATGGTGAATTAGTTGATAGACAAGCGACACTCAAACTCATTACGCAAAACCTAGCGACGCAGCCCGAACCGAACCTGAGACCCCGAACCCTACGAGATGGAAAATATAAAAGAATGGTGGCAGAACAAGCTGAGGCAAAAGGTTGTTTTGCTTTGTGGCACACAGAACAACAACAATGACAGCTTGAAATAATAATGCAAAGCATAGCTAAAGGTATCTTTATGCATGACAGAAAAGCAAGAAAGACAGAAAGATATATATATATATATACATATATATATATTTATATATAGACAGATAGATAGATAGATAGATAGGTAGGCAAAGAGTGTAAGCAAAAGCGACGAAAACAAAGACCAAACACATCTAAAGACAGAACAGTGTACAAACAAGGGCATCCAGTTTTTTATTTTTATTTATTTTTTGTTTAGCCCAACCTTTTTTAAAATCAAAACAAACGAGCGTGGAATGAAGGAACGAGCGCTAAACGTAAACAACACAACGCACACCCCGCTGAGCCAACAACAAGCAACAAATCTGAATCCGCAGCTAAAGATAAAGCTGTAGCTGTGGCTGTAGCTGTGGCTGTGGCTGAATCTGAAAGCTGAATCCAAGTCCACAACTCGCCAGCGGGAGTAGGTGTAACTCCGGTAGTGGCCGCGACTCAACCAACGAGGAGAACCAGTTCGGCCAGTTGCAAGTTGTTGTTGCCCCGCTGCCCGGTTGGCGGTTGTCTTTTTTTTTGTATTTTTTCTTCTTTATTTTTTTTTTTGCATTTTCACAATAATAATATTAATAACAATAATAGTAAAAGAGCTGGCGATATCATCGCCGCACACAATACGAGTGTACCCTAATACCAAAGAGTCATCAGCACCAAAGCAGTTTCCACCTGGCTGCCAAGCAACAGCTACAAATTACAGCCTATGCATAGATGTATGAAAAACGAATAAACATTTGTTGTTGTGCAGAATGAGGTGAGCTAAATGAATCAAAACAACATTAACATTTAACAAATAGATTAAGCAGCTGCATTGCCAGTTTGCTAGAAGCGTCAACAAACAAAAAACTATTAAGGCAAGCTAAGAAGTTCAGTCAAGAAAGCTCTTCAAGTATCTTAGTCGATTTAATCACCTCTTCAATGAATTTTGCGCACTCAAATGTAAAACAAGAAGTTAGTTAGAAAATCGTAACGTTTTTTCTGAACTATACTCATTCAAGTTATTATTATTATGTAATGTATTTAAGAACTGTTGAATGAAGTAAGCTAAATATATCGCAGTTTTGTTAAGTTATTAAATTCAGGGATTAGCTTGGATAAAAGATGTAAGTTGAACACAAATATCAACAGCCTCTCTCCATCTCTCGAGCATGCGACATATCATATAACAATGACCAACGGAAAATGGAAAAACTCAAGACCCAACATGACCTCAGCTGGCAGCAGGCGAGGGGTAACTGTGAAGCCCTATGATGGCAGAATTGGGGTCTGACTCGGCGCTGGGGAGGGATAACGAAAAACGAATAACGAATAACGAAAGCCGAAATGAAAATATTTCATCAAATGAAAGTTAATCATAGAAACGCATTCAGTAGATTTTACTGTGAAGCCGCACAATGCCATCAAAATAACTAAAGCAGGAGACATGACGCCCACATCCCCCACAACAGCCCCCTCTCCCCGCTCTCCATACGTGTATGACGCTTTGTGTTTGCCATTGGGCTCTTTAAACAATTTAACAAATGCCACAACGTCAATTGGAAGGCGTTCGAAGCACGTTCGTTAATTAAATTAATTAAGCCGTCTTTGGCCAGGGGCGCTACTCATGATGGCCCACACAATGCTTACCATACCGCACATACCATATCCTATACCATTTCCAATACCAGGCCAGAAGGCAAATGCCAGCTTGGAAAACTGACCTACAAGCCACGACTCTTAGGCACATTGCAGTGCATTCGTCTTTAAATATTTTGTACCCCAACCAATCAACGGGCCCGTAACTGTCGTCGTCGTCGTCATTTGTTGATTTGCTCCAATGTCTGCCATAAAATAGATAACAGGCAAGAATAAGTTGTCTGCGCATAGTCGAAGTTTAAATGCACTTACCTATATATAATATATATATAATATATTTGAGTGCTAACTGATTGAGCCATAAACTTGCCAAAGTAATCAAATTTTGATATAGGAAAACTACATCGAATCTTATAACTTGTACATCATGTACAGAAAGTATTAAGAATCTGATGATTTGTGCAAACAAGCATAAAATTTACGTGACTTTGAAAAACTAATGTATATAATTATAAATAAATTAAATATTACTGTAGATCAAATGAAAATATGCTCAGCAAAAGGGTATGAAAAGTAGCGCAATGTACGCCACATGACAGCTTCGATGTTTGTTCGCTGATGTTGATGTTGATATCGATGTCGATGGCAGCATAAATTAGGCACAAACTAATTAAATGCGTTTCAATTGAAGTTGCAACAGCAGCAGCAGCAGTGGCAGCAGCAACATAAGCAACAACAGTCGAAGCCGTTGCAGACTGAAATAATGAGCAGTGCACTCGCGTTTATCGCATGTATCTGTATCTGTATCTGTATCTGTATCTGTATCTGTATCTGTATCTGTATCTGTATCTGTATCTTGCAGATACACGTACTCATTCAGACAACATGCAACTCGGACATTTGTGGCCGTTCTCGACGCTGCCGCATAGACTGTAAATCTTAATTTGCAACACATTTAAGCTCTCTATTTTTTCTCTCAAGCGACAATTAATGTCCAAGAGCTCGCTGGCGTGCACAGGACATGTTGAAAATCTTTAAGTTATTTTCCAAGCCAAGTATTACAGTTGGGTTTTCAGTTAAATGTGTGCATTCAATTGTGTGTTGTGAATTTAAAAGCCATGACCAAAATGTAATTTGAACTTAAGAAATCCGTTCGGTTTGAGGCTACAGAAATGCTGTTAACTCAATGAGCAAAATTGATCCCAATTTCGAGTGAATTTTGTTAGCGTCGGTTCACGGAAATTTCATTCGCTGATTGTCAATTTTCCAAATGACTTTTTCATTGCCTACTTTTCTCTTGCAAAACTTTTCCGCTTTTGGCAATAATTAAAAGCGCTGACTCAGCAGACTGAGCCTCAGCCAGGGGCAGAGAGAGGCAGCGAGGCAGAAGCGCAGCCGTCGCAGTTGGCCCGCTCTAAAACAGTTGGCAACAGCAGCGCCATCGTATCAAAATATGGCTAAAACGGAAAGTCAGCCAAATGTCTCAGCCAGACCAGTCCGCACTCGAGGGCCAACAAACTTTTACCCCAGAGCCGGCAAGTCTGCTAAGTCGGTTGTCTGTTGTCTGTTGTCTGCTGTCTGCCGTCTTTTGTCTGCTCTTGGATCATATAATGACACACATATGAGTACTCCACCGTAGAGCAGAGACATAATTACCGCTGAGCCCAAGCCAAGACCAAAATGATCTCCGGCTGACAGCTGACGCTGGTAGCCCGAGCGTTGACTGATTTATGAAAGACACTTTTGCAAGTCGCCCAACTTGATTTTCAAGAAACCGTTACGGCTCTGAGCTCAAACCACAGTCTGTCTATCTGTCCATCTGTCTATCCGTCTCTGTCGCTCTTTCTTTATACACACAATACATGCAACTATCCATCCATCTATCTGTATGTCAGCACATTCAGCAAATCTTTTGTCCGAATGCTCTTTCTCCCAGCAATTGCCTTAACCAGTGCTTATTTCAAATCCATACAAAGGCAATTTTCTGAATAACATTTATTAATTAAGATAAATCAAACAAAGTGTCAGCCAGATATTATTAATTTATTTTCATCGTTTATGCACTCGAATTGGTTCTACAAGTGATTGACCACATTTAATTGTTTTCATTTTACGAATTTAATTTGGTTTTGTTTAATAATTAAATAAATACGTAATGAAATAAATTGAATGCATTTTTCATAGTCAGATTCGTGAAACTATCGTAGTTGATGTCGATTGCAAAATGCATGCGGTATTTAAATATTTTATTATTATTGTTATTTTTGAGTAGCGCAACTGAAGTGCGGCTTGAGCTGTTTCTAGCTGAAGGTTTTCTCAATTTTGTCTATTACACGACAACAAATTGAAGTGTTTTGTTGTCTTTGAGCCATGTTTGTTGCCAAGCACCCAAATGGCTCATTTTTCTGTCTTTGTCTTTGTCTTCGTCTCGCCTCGTTTCGCGCCTCCTCGACTCTCCTCTACTCCACGGTGCCAAACTGGCCTGGCCTGGCCTGGCCTGGTCTCGACTGGTCTCTTGCTTCTGGCCAGACCAGTCGTCTCTTTGGCTGGCTGGCTGGTTGTTTGCCTGCTTGGTTGTTTGGTAATCACGATCGCCAGATCTTTTCAGCTGCTTTCAAAGAGTGGCCCAGTTGCTGGCTGCCGGCTTTCCGCGCGAGTCAAAACTTAATTGTCGGCCTAATGGCAATGTCTGTCTTTCTGCTTTTTATGTCTGTATCTGCCTCTATATCTGTCTCTCTGCAGGTTGCCTCAAATCAGCTGATTGCTGATGACTGCCGCCTGATAACGATGAGTAAGCGCTTTTAATGCCAACAAAAGAAACGCTTAGAATACTGCATCCGCACTCAATTTGGATTCATGTGGCGTTCCTTCAACAAAGCAATTTATTTGCAAACACAACGACCAGCCAACTTCAAACAGACCTGCTCCACATCCACATATGCGTCTAATGAACGCACCGATATTGGCCATTTACATATAAACAAATAAATCCATAAAAAGGAATTGAGTCTACGTCTAAGTATATATATATTTATATATTGAACTATATATTTTCTTATACTATTTTGTATCTTATTATATTATATTAACTTGGAAACTCTCTCGTTGCGTTGAATCAATGTTTAGCACCATAGAAACTACTGTCAGAATTGGGAATTTCAAATGTTACAAGCCTTTAATAAATATTACACCATAATTTTAAACCTGGTTTTTGACACTCTATTAATAATAATAATATAAAAATTAGGAGATTTGCCATGCAAAGGATGCCAGTATGGAAACATCGGAGAATTGCCTGCAGACGATCCCTGGACTCTGGACTCTCTGGCGATTTTGTGGATCCTCGGAAGCGAGGCATCTTGCAGAGCACGGGCTGCCGCCTGTACCGGGAGCAACTGCAGAGCACGTACAAGTGCAACATACTGCATGTATTTGTGGTATTGATTGGGTTGGTCACAGTTCTGCACATGCTGTGTTTCCACGGCAATGAGTCTGAGACTGCGGTCAATCTAGAAGATCAGTTGTCTTTGGAGGCGCTCTGGCTGGGTGTGTCAGAAGTGCTGGGCCTGGGGGAACGGCTGGAGGCGGAGAGGTCTCTTCAAGCCTTCAACTGCGATCAGCAGCTGGACGCAAAGCGCATTTTTCGACAGATCGGCAAGCAGGTGCTCAATCAGGAGATGGCTCTAGGGCGACTGGAACGAGCCGTCAGGAGTAAGAGACAATTCAAATCTGTGGCTCTGCTGGGGTCACCCGGAGTGGGCAAAACGCTGACAGCCACGGAGCTGAAACAACATTTTCCGTGGCCGGAGAACGTGCACAGTTACTCGTGGAGCACCAAAGTGCCGGACGCTGCCCACAAATTTCACCTGATGCGTCAATTTGTGGAGCAGCTGTCCGATTGTGGCCAGAATCTGATAATCATTGACAATCTGTCCACTTGTGACCACAACATCGTGCCCATCTATAATCAGATGTTGCAGCAGGGCAATCCGAGGGCCGCAGTTAATCAAACTGTGCTCGTGGTGTACATCTTCAGTCTGCAGATGGAATACTACTGCGAACAGTTTGAGTTGCTGCAGCAGTTGCCCACGGATACCACAATCATCAACTATCGCCACTTTTCACGTGACGAGCTGCGTGAATGCCTGCAGAACGAGCTACGTTTGGAGCAACGTGTCCTGGACGAGCCCACATTCTCCCTAATACTAGAGGAGGCACTGCTCCAAGTCGAAGACTCGGGCTGCAAGCACATCCGTCAGCTACTGCTGCAACACGATCTTTTCGGCCAATAAATTGCTTTTAGCCTCGGTCTGCGCTACTTGTAAAAATTTGATAGAGTGAGTGTCTGAATTTAATGCATGATTGCATGAAATAAAAAAGTAACTATTCAAAGTTATAATAATGAACTCAACTGTTTATCCAGATGGATTAGTGTGTAAGGTAATCTTTAGAAAGAGTTTTCAATCTGTTACCAAAATCTGTCGCCTTTCTCAGTTGTTTTACTTTGCACTCGGTTAAATAAAATATACAGCATGAGCTGGGGTTTTTCAAAACTGTTTAGATCTTTAGTCAAAAATAAACGATGCATGCTTTGCCTTAATGAAGTTTGTACTTGTTTCATATTATTCATTTTGGTCTGGTGTATGTAAGTGTCTTGACTGAAGAGCGACGAAGAGTTCGCTCAAGTGGCGAACTGAAGTGTGCCCCATGCAAACGACAAGAGACGCATAGACGAGCCGAGAGCTCTGTGTGGATTCTGAAAGGGTGTTGTACACAGTACACCGTACACCGTACACCGTACACCATACACCGTGCACCGTGCACCGTATAATACAGCTTACATTACGCATAGCTTAAGTAGTGACTGCTTAGAAATATTTGTCTATCACTCGAAATTCGGAGGTTGCCACATCATCATCATCATCAGCACATTATAACTTCAAGTGTAGGAAAAGTGCCTTGGTTTTGTTTTGGCTTTGCCAACGTTGGCCACAATGGAAATTTTCTGAAGAGGCATCCAAAAGTGAAACATCGTCAAAGATAATGCTGAATATGTTAAGATGTGTTCAGCCAGCTGCTGCTGCTGCTGCTGACAGTATATGGAGTGCAAGGTCGTTGGTTTATCAACAGAGATTGCTTTAAGTAGAAGAGATACATCATAAAATATTTATTTGAAAGCACAAAATGATCCAAACTAGATTTCCATATCGAATATGCAGTCAATTGCAGCATGAAATTTTATAGTTGCATTAAATACAATTCAAAACAAATTGAACTTATGCTAAAACTAAATCAAATCAATTCACCATATAATCAAATTCAATGTCTGCTTAATTATAATTGAATACAAGTCCCAAATTGAATACAATCAATGCATTTGGAAGCGAATAGGCTCGGTTATAATTATTTTTTGTTAAGCTGCGCAATTTAATTCACTCTATATATATTAAGAAGATAAAATGAAAATACTAAATAAAAAATGAAATGGTTTTTAACTATCACAAAATCCAAACTGCATGGTAATTGAATACAGTTTAAATTTAATTGAAAACTCATTTAAATCAGCGAGAAAAACATATACAATTTAAATTGAATGCAAAATGGCTAAAAGTATAATAATTTGTGAGTGAGGCAACAGCAAAGTGCAACCTGTTAGCCATATAATTCAGAGTATCGCAAAGTCGAGTATCGACTGAGAGGGACAGGTTGGTTTTTCGGCACAGTGCGTTCGCCCATGCATCCGTCAGATACGGCAAAGCCCAAGAGCCAACAACCGCATCGAGGACAGGCCGCGACTGCCAATTGCAGTGCAATGCAAAGCGCAAAACTTAGCCAGCGGCGTTTGTAGTTCATGAACGGCCAGCGAACTCAGCGCTGTTGATAATAAGATACAACGGCTATGCTGTATGAACAAAACGAATACACGAATACCTATACGAATACCTATACGAATACGAATACGAATACCAATACGAATACCTATACGAATACGAATACGAATACGAATACGACTAACACAACGAATATATGTAAGTGGGCGAGCGAGAAGGGGGCGCAGGCATTGGGCCCGGCGACAGCTTGCACCATGCACCGGTAATTTTTGAGTTTTTTCTACTTTTTTTTTGGCTCTGCACTTTTCTGTAGGGTATAACGAAGTTGTGCAAAAGTATGAAACAGGCAGCAGATAGAGTATATTTATATTCGCGATCAGCATCAATAACCGCATCCATTTAGCCAGAAAGCAGTTTCAAGATTTTCATTTTCATTTGAGTAAGTCAATAAATTAGATGAAACGATTAATCGATTTAATATATTCAAAAGCTGTGTGCGTGGTATCTCATAGTCGAGCTTTGCCGACTTGGGCATTCTGACTTGTTTTGTTTCTGTTTTCGTTTGCTGCCTGAGATTGAGTCGTTCGGCTGGTCACGTAAGCACCGATTCCGACTGCGATTTGGACGGCGTTGTTTTTGGTTGCTGTCGCCGTTGCTGGGCCGGTTGCATAAGCCCCTCAATTTGATTTTGGCAACGCGGAAGATACGAGCTATGGATACGTACAGTGTACACATAGACATTGCCACAGCCATAGCCATCGACAAAGAGTTAGCATCTAAACGATTTCGAAACCACTTTTCAGTTTGCTTTGCCATTCAGTTTAACAATGCAATTGCAATTGCAATCGCAATCGCAACTTGCATTTACTGCTTCTAAGCAAAACGAAAATGGCAAATGTCTACAAAAAGGCCTACAGGGATATCTACGCGGAATTGGCCATTGGCATATTGGCCATAGCTGTCAGCCTGCCAATCGTATTGGTCAAACGATTGGAAATGCGATTGAATATTCGCTTATGTTTCAACTTATCTATCCCCACATTGCGTGTCCCGCAATAATAAACAGATCCTGAAATGCGACATCGACATCGAATAACTTTGAAAATATTTTCAAGTCAGTCGTTATCAATTCACAATCGATATATAGCTGCCTTTACTGACCAAACTGTATACATTAATAGAATTAACAAATGGAAGTCAGTTCAAGCATATGAATGAGAAATACAACAATTGCTGCCTTTTGCCATTTATTTGTCTTTACAGACCGTTCAATAACTTCTAAGCTGTCGCCGTCCCATTGTGGCGGTATCTTAACTTATTTTCAATGCAGCGAGTGGAAAGTGGAGCAAACGGTTTCCTTTATGGACGAGCGTATAAAATTTTATGAACCATTTATGGCCAGCATAAAAAGAAAACTAAAAAAAAAGAAAATGAAAAAGACTGAAATCAAAGAAACACATAATAGTAAAGTAGCAAAAAGGAAAAGAGCTGAAAACGTCGAAGCGGAATAATAATTCGATGACAACAGAGGCACACAGAGTCATATCCAGTCATCCAGTCTCCAGTCTCTGGTTTCTGGTCTCGAGTTTCTGCCCGGCAAATGGACCAACGGGGCAAAAGCAGCGTGCACTTTGCAAAAATATTATTATGATTGCAGCAACTGCACCAACTGCTTTCCTACTTACTGGCCTGGCAAAGAAAGGTGCTGGCTAAGAGAGAGAGAGAGAGAGAGAGGGAGAGAGAGAGGGAAAGAGAGAGTAAGGGGGCATGTGGGGCCTTGGTCAGCATAAACAATCACATGCTGAGTGCGTCGACGGTGCCGCTCCACAAAATCCCATAGATAATGAAAGGAAACCGCAGTCGAGGGGCGGCATTCAGTATAGTTTTCGAATCATTTGAAATGAATGAAATAAATTGGTTGCTACATTGCGACCCAGCGACAGTAAATGTCACATTTGCTTAGTATTAAGGCCACTCATATGGAAGCTTGCCACAAGCTGCTGCATGGTCAAGCAAATGGCCGCAACCAGTACCAACTTTCAATCTGGTCGCTAATTCACATTGGCAGATATTCTGCATTCAGGCTGATTTTATAAATATGTTTATAAAAACTTTTCAGCTGCACGTTTTCATTTCAGAATTAATGAGCGATAACCCACCGTTTTTATCAGTCATGGTGCGGTGTTCTGGCCAAATGAGAAGTCAGTTACGCTGGCTGCCGCCGTTGTCGTTGGAATTTGAAATGCCATTTTAGTTTTATTATGTTAGTAAGTTAGTAAGTTAATAAATTAATTTTATTGCACGTGCGACACGCAAAACTAGCTGACAGCAAACACAAATTCTAGTCTGAAATCGATATATGGGCATAGGTCGAAACTTCAAAATGCCATAACTTCGTCAAAACTCGACTTCGATTAAAAAGCGAGGGCTTTTTGATCATAGTTTTGCCCCTTAATCAATCGTGCATTTAAAGTTAAAAACGAGATTTGAGATCGGAATACAAGTAAAAATTATCGGCTGAAAATCGGTATCTGGGCATAGGTCGAAACTTCAAAATGCCATAACTTCGTCAAAACTCGACTTAGATTAAAAAGCGAGGGCTTTTTGATCATAGTTTTGCCCCTAAATCAATCGTGCATTTAAAGTTAAAAACGAGATTTGGGGTCGGAATACAAGTAAAAATTATCGGCTGAAAATCGGTATCTGGGCATAGGTCGAAACTTCAAAATGCCATAACTTCGTCAAAACTCGACTTAGATTAAAAAGCGAGGGCTTTTTGATCATAGTCTTGCCCCTAAATCAATCGTGCATTTAAAGTTAAAAACGAGATTTGGGGTCGGAATACAAGTAAAAATTATCGGCTGAAAATCGGTATCTGGGCATAGGTCGAAACTTCAAAATGCCATAACTTCGTCAAAACTCGACTTAGATTAAAAAGCGAGGGCTTTTTGATTATAGTTTTGCCCCTAAATCAATCGTGCATTTAAAGTTAAAAACGAGATTTGGGGTCGGAAGACAAGTAAAAATTCTGACTTGAAATCGATATATCGATATATGGGCATAGGTCGAAACTTCGAAATGCCATAACTTCGTCAAAACTCAACGTAGATTAAAAAGCGAGGGCTTTTTGATTATAGTTTTGCCCCTAAATCAATCGTGCATTTAAAGTTAAAAT